>JBAMJR010000092.1:0-30000 GCA_038501785.1 Myoxocephalus aenaeus
ACCCCCTAACCCTAACCCTAACCCTAACCCTAACCCTAACCCCCTAACCCTAACCCTAACCCTAACCCCTAACCCTAACCCCCTAACCCTAACCCCCTAACCCTAACCCCCTAACCCCCACACTGAGGGGGGAGGGGGAGGGGGACCGGAGAAGGACCGTGCATGGGGATCTCCATTGCTTTTCAGCAGTGAGATCCCAAAAACCTTGTCCCCCTAACCCCCTAACCCTAACCCTAACCCCCTAACCCTAACCCTAACCCTAACCCTAACCCTAACCCCCTAACCCTAACCCTACCTCAACCACTTACCTATTCACGCCTAACTTCAACCCACGCACCGGCCCTCTCGACGAACCTCAACCAAGGTCCTACCAGCACATTACTCAACCAAACACTTACCGGAACTAATACTTTACCGATAATAACCCCTACCCACTTCCTCTCACCTAACTTCTGCCAATTTCCTACCAGCACCTTACTCAACCAAAAGCTTACCCATACTAATCATTTGACCAATATGGACCCCAACCCGGTTCCTACTTACTTTACCCCTTACCATCCCCTTATGAATACTTCCCACTGGGTGAATAGATCTTCGGAGGAGGTATTACTAAATGACATGCGTCGGCCCGTGCACCGCCGTGAGTTTCCATTCAACTACCAAGCCGTCGGGCGAACGTAGGGAGATTCATGAGTAAAGATGAAAAACCTAACCCCCTAACCCCACTTATACTACTACTAACGACTGCAACTAAGATTATTTTCATTATTGATTGATCTCCTGATTATTTTCTGGATTAATCGCTTGGTCAATAAAATCAAATTTATAATAAAAAAGTCCATCCCATTTTCTCAAAATACAAGGTGATGTCTTTAGATATCCACTTAAATATGATATAAAACAGGTAATCTCCATATTTGAGAGGCTGAAAACTGCATTTTCTGAGAATTTTGCAAAAAGAATCACTGACTTAAAAATTGTTGCAGATTATTTCTCCGTCAATCAAATAGTCCACTTATCCTTGCAGCTCTATGTACTATGAATATAAATAACATCTAAGAAGTTTTTTATTAAAAGTGAGACAAACATGCTACCTCAGCCTTTCACCTACTGACCCTTTGACCTTTTTTTATACTGGCAATACAACTGTAAACATGCAACAGTGATTGAGGTGAAAGTTAGCAGAGAACCATAGGAAAACAGAGCAGATCTCTGTAAAGGATCTTGTTTCAATGTATTTCTCCTACTTCCACCCAGGACTGGTTTGAGTTAAAGTTGGCAACATGTCACGTTCATTAATACAAATAAGCAGCTGTACTCTCTTGTTGAGTGACACACACATGAGCACCTCGACATGACCCACTGCTGGACCTCCAGCACTGAGAGCACCGCCGTGTGGCCGGTACTAGGAATACGGCTGAGGGTGTAGTAAATGAGCTCTTGCGGCATGTGGAGGGAGGGAGAGTGTGAGTGAAAGACATCAAACCTTTTAGAGGAATGCCCAAAAATAGCTGGTCCCATTTTCAGAGCCCATGGTGACATCTTGATATTGCTCGTTTCCGACCAGTCAAAAACTCCCCAAACAATCCATTTACAATCATAAAAAACAAAGAAAATAAGCATTTGATCATTGAAAAACACTGTCTAGATTTCCTAAATATACTGTAACATCAACATAATGGTGTAAGATGCAGCCTGGGTCTCTTCCTCTGTGCTATGCTTCATTTTCACAACAAATATTCAGCCGCTGAGCTGCAAGAAGACTTTCTGTCTTCATGATCCAGCAAGTCTTGTAGAGCATTTGCATCTTTAAGGCTTATGTTCCAGAAATCTCTCCATGAATTAACTATAAATGATGTCCACACACCACATGCACATTGGAGTGTGTGTGTGTGTGTGTGTGTGTGTGTGTGTGTGTGTGTGTGTGTGTACCTCGTGGATGGATTTGAAGGGGCTCCAGTCCAGGTGTGTGAAAGCAGCTGCCACATCCCAGGTGTTAATACCAAGGAGTCGCACCGGCCTCTTGCTTAGCTCAGCGCTGTCCGTTAAATAGCACATAGAAAGACACAACAAATACAGTATATACTGTACGCACACACAGGAGCTGTCTATTTATGGTAATAGTGCTATCTCTAAGTAAGCAATAGCAACAACATGTCCACTTCATAATAACCTCCAGGACAATGAGCCTGTAGGGCAAAGAAACAATATAGCAGCACGAAGCCATTATAGCAAATGCCTCCTGACTCTATACAAGCAGAACTGAAAGCTGAGAGGGGAGCGCTGCTTCCTCCAGCACAACCCTTCTTTACAGCTCTGGTTACAGGTCACTGGTGGGACAGTCAATAGTCCAAATGTAGAGCATCTCCTGGTTTGTTAGTAATAGGGAGCTAAATATACCTATCCCAAACAAACTAAATCCCTTGAACTGCATTTCCTAAAATGGCCAATATTGCAAAACTATTTGAGAAGACACAGCTGAAGCTCCACTGTGAAAAACATGGCATTACAAAATAACCCTTTGCTTTGATACAGCACTTTCCAATCCTGCTGTCACGGTTGGGCAACAACAAAATAATTGTGGCTCACACCTTTTCTCTCCTATTGAGTCAGAGTTAATAACAATCACCTGGCTAAGTCTTTCTGGCTTGCTTATAATGCATGACTTATCGTAACACTGTGAAAATATGTCAGTTGGGGATTTAGAATATTCATTGTCATGCCTGATTCAGCTGGAAGAAGACAATATCAGAGGCAGCAAATGCCCAAATAATCACATATTTGAGAGGTTGTGGTTGACTTTAAACCTGGAATTTGCATATTTAGCCTCTCTGAATGCTCATGAAAAATTGAGATTGAGTGTTACAGAAAGACAAAAGCACAAACTACAGAGTCTTCCCATACCAGAATCTCAGTGCGATCCATGCGACAGGCCACAAGCTTTCTGTGGGGTCACTGGGCTGTAACACCCTCCGCTCTGCAGAGACAAAGGAAAGAGAGAGACCATGATAACAATGTAGAGCCAATAGTGCAGGACAGTGATTCCCAACACGGGATACTTGTACCCCAGGATGCACTTTTGCAGTTTCCAAGGATATGGGCAAGGATTTTGGAGTAGCTCAACTAATAGAAAGCCAAGTCGTGGATAACGGAATACAAAAGTTAATATAGATAGCTAAGCAGCATGTCTTCTTCTGCTTGGTCCATCTTCAGACCCACAATTCTTAGCATTTCGTGGGCCTCCAGTGAGGGGTGTGTGTGTGGACACTCATGTAGGAGTCAGCGCTCACATGCACGCGGTGGCGGACTGGCCATGGGGGTTACCGGGAAAATCCCCGATAGGCCGACGGCATTGGGGCCGGCCCACCTCCGTCACCAGCCGGCCGTTCCTCTGACATCGCGGCCCGGCTGTGTTCATTGCTTCACAGAACATGTCAAATTTAGTCTAATATCTCAAGTCAGTATTCACTGACCTGTACTCACACTCATGGTTTCCACACCCAGCATGCAACACTACTGATCGCGGTCTGTATTCACACTCATGGTTTGGATGTTGCTTGCAGATTTTCAGAGCTTTTGGGCGATTTCAGGATATTCTGCCTTGATTTTAATCCACAACACTGGCACTCCAGCAGAGTTGAAACGTACATTTAAGTTTCATTTTCGGGGTTAGGTTATCACGTAACCTCTTGTGTCAAGACTAAGAGGCTCAGACGCACAGACGGATGTATCCGGTCCTTTTTCAAAATAAAACATTTTTCCGGCCTTGATTTTTTTAATTATTATTCTTTCTGTGCGGCCCGGTACCAAGGGGACGTTGCGTCACTCGCTCGCAGACAAAGCCGTTTTTTAGCATGATTCGACAGCATGGCACCAAAACGTAAATCCTTTAAAGGTGGAACTGAAGAGCTCAGGGAGAAAAATAAGACATGTCTGGAGGAAGGTGCATCAAAATATAAAAAAAACTCAGATTTATTTGGAAAACCACCGACTGGTGATATGATGGTAAATTGTGGTGTGACTTGGCCAATGTTAGCTTGCAAACGTTATTAAAAAAAACATATATGATGTGATTTATTTGTAATCATCCAAAATAATGTTAAGTGTATGGGTATATTTCCAAGTAAGCCACAGACTGGTCGATACGTGCGATGCATTGAGTGGGCAACGCGTCGTGTATTGAGTGGGCCGGTCTGACAGTAAACTCCCGGGCCACTTTTTTCCCCGAGTCCGCCCCTGCATGCACGCAACAAATGACTGAAAGATACTTAGAAATGGTCGTAGGTCAGTGGATGTACTGTTCATATACTGTAAATGTGTTTATGCAACACTTTAAATGGCTAAAACAGAAAGAATGAAATACTGTAAATCCATAATGAAGCAGATGCAGAGAAAAAACTCAAGCATTTACAGAAACTTGAGAAAACAACAACAAAACACGCTTTATTTAAGCAATTTGCATTTGTACAGTGGAATTAAAACTCTCAGTCTGACATTATGCATAGTTATGTACAGTAGGAGGCAGTGTGTTTTGTGTTGCGTACGAGTGTGTTGGTGTTACTCACCCTCTAATTAAAGAATTTGAAAGTTAAAGATGTGAGGTTATATCAGTCAAATGCAGCATGGATGTAGTAAATATTCCCTTTAATCAACCTCCCCCTCTCTCTGGCTTACCTTTTGGCTTGGAGGACAGTCATGGACAGTGCTACAAGACAGAAATGAGCAAGTGAGGAGGGATGCAGGTAGGCATGGAAAAACAAAAACACACACACACAGTGACAGCAGTCATATCCAACACAGGGTTGACACTTTCTTTTGGTTTGATGGTTGCATATGTTTGTTTGGTCCATCCAGCTGCAAACTGGAAATAGCATTGAAACTCCTTTGTCTTTGGATGTTCTCCAAAGGTTCAGTCTCTAACCATCACTGTACACTGACTCCATATCAAACCGACTGGCTGCCTGTTACAACACACCTGTTGGCACATACATTCTATAATATCTGAATTAGTATGGCTAAAAAAAGTCAATTCTTATGTTTTTCTTTTGTTCATCCAAATTCCTTTTTCAATGCTTTGAACATGGTAAGTTAAATTCCTTTCATCTTAACTAGTAGTGGAGTGGAAGAATACATCTCAAAGTAAATTTCAAAATATGTACTTATAACAGAGATGAGTAAGAAAATGTTTTTGTTCATAATTTAGGTGGAGCAACCTTCTAACAATACCAGTTTGAATAAAAGGTAAGCCGAAAGGTTTGATTTCATATAGTGTCAACAAATAGGACATAAACAATGCTGTCGCTGAATCAAGGACAAGAAGGACAAAGAGGCAAAGATAAAGTATGAAATACAACAAGATGGCATGGCATGTGTCATCTTATCAGAGTATTGTATGGTGTTCAGATTGAGGAGCACAGATGTGGTGATGTGGTTTCTCCTTTTGTCACTGCTGATGTTGTGACTGAAACGGTGGACATTTTACCGTCATGACAGTTATCTTTCTCACAGAAACACGAGTTGAGGAAGTTCTATGTGTTACTGTATGTTCAGAAAGTCACAATGCAGAGGTGTTCATTATCCGTGCTCAAGTCAACATGCAGGTAACTTAGACATTAGAAATATTTTGAAGCATTTTGTCTTCAGTCTTCTGTTATTTCGGGTTTATCAGACTTTTACTGTTTTGTACATTTTTGAGATGTGCATATAAAATTGATTAAGTAGTTATAAATATGTTGAACCATTAAACCTGTGTTGTTCCCAGATTTAACACACAAAAACAATATATTTACACAAAATCACATGTTTTTCATTTTGAGGCTATTTAAATAGTGGAAATATTCCCTTTGATCAACCACTGGAGTTGTGTGAATGTCCAGCATTCATGATAATGAAGGTTATTGAAATGACTTCTGCACACACACACATAAGGGTGAATTTGTGTTTTAATTTTGAAGGCCAAATGCATGTCAACAGTGAACAGTAACCATGTTCAATCAGACATATAACATCTCAGTTAATATAAACAGAATGTAGCAGATTTACAAACAAAGGGTAACGTTGCAGAACATGAGTTGTCGTTCCATTTTCCACCAAAGTTGGTTTGGACACACTCTTCTGGTCCACGATAGTTGTTTGGCTCGCCTGGGTACCAATTTAGAAAGTCGGTTGCAGACCCATCAGACCACAACCATGTTGCATCTTTGTGAATGTCACTGAATCCGATCCAGGTCCACCCCTGAGTAATGTCAACGCTCTTGATCAGGGCGTTAACAAAACAGTGCTCCTTCAGACTGTGGATGGACACCAGGTGGGTTCCCTCTGACACACAGTGGAGCTCTGCATCAATCCAGGTCATCTTATTGCTGACATACTTGTAGCAGACGTTGTCGAAGCTGATCCAGGAATCGGGACAGTTTGCTTGCGTTAGCGGCGCAGTGTGCTCCACTTCATCACCAGCCACGGCACCCAGAGCCAGACCAAACAAGAAGAGGAATCAGAATCAGAATCAGCTTTAATGGCCATGTAAATTTTCACATACATGGAATTTGACTCCGGTTTCACTGGCTCTCGTACTTTTTTCCACACACAATATACAAGATAAATATAAAAATATAAAAAGGACATTAAAGACAGTAGTAAAACAACAAAAAAGTGCAGATAGTGCAGATGAAGAGTCTGTTTAACTGTTCATTTGAGTGACGGCCAGTGGGAAGAAGCTGTTTCTGTGTCTGGTGGTTTTGGCGTACAGTGCTCTGTAGCGCCTTCCAGAGGGGAGGAGTTGGAACAGCTTGTGTCCAGGGTGTGAGGGGTCTGTGGTGATCTTTACAGCCCGCTTCCTGACTCTGGCGGTGTGCAAGTCCAGGATGGAGGGCAGGCTGGAACCAATGGTTCTCTCTGCAGACCTGACGATCCGTTGGAGTCTGACTCTGTCCTGTTTGGTGGCCGATCCAAACCACACAGTGATGGAGGAGCAGAGGACAGACTGGATGATGGCAGTGTAGAACAGGATCAGCAGCTCCTGAGGCAGGTTGAACTTCCTGAGCTGGCGCAGGAAGTACAGCCTCTGCTGGGCCTTTTTCCGGATGGTGTTGATGTTGGCAGTCCACTTCAGGTCCCGGGAGATTGTGGATCCCAGAAACTTGAAGGTCTCCACCGCAGAAACAGTGCTGTTGTGTATTGTGAGGGGGGTAGTGATGGGGGGCTCCTCCTGAAGTCTACTGTCATCTCTACAGTTTTGGCCTTGTTCAGCTCCAGGTGGTTCTGACCACACCAGAGAACCAGCTGTTCAACCTCCCGTCTGTACGCAGACTCGTCCCCGTCACTGATGAGGCCGATGACCGTTGTGTCGTCTGCGAACTTCAGGAGTTTAACAGATGGGTCCCCTGAACAGGAGCATGTTGACGTCTCTGTCACAGGAGCAGGATGAGGGTTGTTGTGTTGGTTGGAGTTGATCTGCACCGTCTGATGGGATCGAGTCCGTGAGAGAGACAAATGACAGGCTGCTCCCTTTTATATGCTTCAGAGAGGGTGTTTTTGCTGTTGGCACGTTATTATTGGTCAGCTGAACTTGGAGAACACTTTCAGTAAAAGGATAAGTCATCAGTGCCAGGCAAGGCAAGTTTATTTGTAGAGCACATTTCAACAACAAGGCGATTCAAAGTGCTTTACATAAAACAAATAAAAGCATCAAAACATAATGCAGATTTAAAAACAGTTAAGAAAACATTAAAAAAGTCAAAAAGCAAAATCAAAATTGCAGTGCAGTTTTTAAGAAATAAAATGCACTAGTGAGATGCAGCAATTGCATCTGGATCAATTAAAGGCAACAGCAAACAGAAAAGTCTTTAATCTGGACTTAAAGGAGCTGAGGGTCTCTGGTGGTCTCTGAGGGTCTCAGCAGACCTGCAGCTTTCAGGGACCTTGTTCCAGATATGTGGAGCAGAAAAGATGAACGCTGCTTCTCCATGTTTAGTTCTGACTCTCCTGCACCTGAGGGTTGATGGTTCATAAGGTAGACCAGTCCCAGACCACCTGAGGGGTCTGATGGTTCATAAGGTAGACCAGTCCCAGACCACCTGAGGGGTCAGGATGGTTCATAAGGTAGACCAGTCCCAGACCACCTGAGGGGTCAGGATGGTTCATAAGGTAGACCAGTCCCAGACCACCTGAGGGGTCAGGATGGTTCATAAGGTAGACCAGTCCCAGACCACCTGAGGGGTCACATGGTTCATAAGGTAGACCAGTCCCAGACCACCTGAGGGGTCAGATGGTTCATAAGGTAGACCAGTCCCAGACCACCTGAGGGGTCAGATGGTTCATAAGGTAGACCAGTCCCAGACCACCTGAGGGGTCAGATGGTTCATAAGGTAGACCAGTCCCAGACCACCTGAGGGGTCAGGATGGTTCATAAGGTAGACCAGTCCCAGACCACCTGAGGGGTCACATGGTTCATAAGGTAGACCAGTCCCAGACCACCTGAGGGGTCAGGATGGTTCATAAGGTAGCCCAGCAGCAGATCACAAACATACTTCGGCCCTAAACCATTCAGTGCTTTATAAACCAGCAGCAGGATTTTAAAGTGCATTTACCAATAAGTTAGAGACATTGCCTGTCTGCCAGAATGTCAGCCATGATGCATTGTTCAAACATGATGTGACAGGCCAAGGACATTACGTATTGTGGCAACCCGGGGGACTTGGAGGCAAGATTCAACAATAAAATAGGAGACTCAGAGACATTAGTACGTGAACAAAAAGTGTCCTTTAATAAACAGGTTTGGGGTCAAGGGGAATGGGATTAAACTCAACAAAAGATTCCTCCCGGTCGGGGTCTTCGGTCTCACGAGCAGCGTCCTTTGCTCTGTGTGGGCAGATCAGAGGAGAGAAGTTTAGTACACGGTTTACCTCGTGTCTGTTGCGGCTCCTCTCCTGGGTTTCAGGGGATCCTCCTAGCCTCCTGTCCAGTCTGTATTTCCTTTCCTCCTGCTTCCCAGCTCTGAGATTATATGTTCCCTCTAATCACCTGGTGTGTCCAATGCCAGGTGCCGATTGGCTGCAGCACCTGCACTGGGAAGTACATTCCCTTGATCACCTCCCCCAACCTGAGCTTGGGGATCCGCCTCCTGCGCTCTCTCTGCTCCTCCTTTCCTCCTGGTTTGCCACAGTATATAAAAATGGTGAAATATTTTTCAATATTTTTTACTGTCTTCTTTGAGTGCATTGGAGTTAGTTGTCTGAGTTACTGTTTAAAAAATCACATCTAATAAGACATTATTATATGGAACGGAACTGGGTGAAACAGAAACATAAAACGTTGACACCAGCTCCACTTTAATTTGTAGCGCTTCATGCCCGTCAAGCAGCAACAAGTGTACATGGCCCTGGGTTCATAATATATCAACTTGCTTAATCTAATAAAACATTCCCTATTACAATCAGTAATTGGTTCGCTTGTACACAACCACACAGTATCTGACCAGAAGCCAAAGAAAGACAAGCTCACCCAGAGATGTCACATAAAATGTCAGCCAAACATGATGTGACAGGCCAAGGACATTACGTGCCAAGGCTCCGAAAACCACCAGCTCACCCAGAGATGACACATGAATCCAATAATTTATTCAAA
Organism: Myoxocephalus aenaeus; assembly: GCA_038501785.1. Classification (NCBI taxonomy): domain Eukaryota; kingdom Metazoa; phylum Chordata; class Actinopteri; order Perciformes; family Cottidae; genus Myoxocephalus; species Myoxocephalus aenaeus. The sequence continues at coordinate 9,625 of JBAMJR010000092.1, forward strand.
GGCTTTCTAAAGTGTCATTTTGTTGTTTTCATTTGCTCACAGATAAGACCCCCTGAGGTAAAAAAGCCAGACTAACTTAAGGTTTTTAATAAAACCTTTCTCCAAGCTTTGCCAACGCGAGCCAAAAGAATGTTTCTTTGATAAGTGATGAGAGTATGTCTTTGAAAAACACTTTTTAATGCAAAGACCAGGACTAAGCTGCTCATAACGATTAAGTTTGGTTTAAACCCTCAAGATCTTCTTTGACTTCTGTCTCGTAATGAATCAATGATGGTCTAAAATCACAGCTCTTCCCTGTCCATTTGATTCATATAATCTTAGTTTATTGTTGATATGATGATGAATACTTGTGGGACAAATAGTTCTACTTTATTGCACTTCACCCCCACAAAGCCTCAGTGAGACAATATTTAGAGAATGGAGACGCAGTGCTCTTGTGTTGCAGCTGCTTATCCAATAGTTATCTATTGCATAGAGACTGGAACAGACATGAAAAACACTTTTAGAATGAGAATCAACATAAATGAGCCAGTGAAACATCTGTAAATTATATATTTTAATGTCATTACTGTTTACTTGAAACGCTAATTGTGTTTACATTACATTACATGTCATTTAGCTGACGCTTTTATCCAAAGCGACTTACAATAGTGCATTCAATCATGAGTACAAACTCAGAACAACAATAATCAATAATCAATAAAGTACAGTTTCTTCAATAGAGTTAAATTACAAAAATTACAGAAAATTACAAAAGTGCTATCAATAAGAGACATCAAAGTGCTACTAGAGTGCTAGTACAGTGCTACCTTCCTTATTCAAGGTACCGTCGAAAGAGATGCGTTTTTAGTTTTCGACGGAAGATGTAGAGACTTTCTGCTGTCCTGATGTCAATGGGGAGCTCATTCCACCATTGAGGAGCCAGGACAGAAACAGTCGTGACTTTGTTGAGTGTTTAGCTCGTAGTGACGGAGCTACAAGTCGATTAGCAGAAGCCGAGCGCCCGAGCTGGGGTGTACGGTGTTACCATGTCCTGAATATAGATAGGACCCGATCTGTTCGTGGCACGGTACGTAAGTACCAATGTTTTGAAGCGGATGCGGGCGGCCACCGGTAGCCAGTGGAGTGTGCGGAGGAGGGGGGTAGTGTCGGTGAATTTCGGGAGGTTGAAGACCAGTCGAGCTGCTGCATTCTGGATGAGCTGTAAAGGTCGAATGGCGTTAGCGGGTAGACCTGCCAGGAGGGAGTTACAGTAGTCAAGTCGCGAGATGATCAGAGCCTGGACCAGAACCTGTGTCGCCTTCTGGGTGAGAAGGGGACGTATCCTCCTGATGTTGTACAGCATGTACCTACAGGAACGCGTTGTTGCGGTAATGTTGGCAGTCAGGGAGAGTTGACTGTCAAGTGTCACACCGAGGTTCCTGGCAGTCGGGGTCGGGGTCAACACTGAGTTGTTGAAGGTAATAGTCAGGTCGTGGGTGGGAGAGCCCTTTCCTGGAAGGAAAAGTAGTTCCGTCTTGTCAGGGTTGATTTTCAGGTGGAGTTGGGTGTCATCAGCGTAGCTATGGTAGGAAAAGCCATGGGCGCGAATGACAGAGCCGAGAGAGTTGGTGTACAGAGAAAAGAGAAGAGGACCCAGGACGGAGCCTTGAGGGACCCCAGTAGTGAGAGGACAAGGCTCAGACACAGATCCTCTCCAGGTTACCCGGTAGGTGCGGTCCTTGAGGTAGGATGAGAAGAGGGAGAGCACAGTGCCTGAGATACCCAGGTCCTGGAGGGAAGAAATGAGGATCTGGTGGTTCACTGTGTGAAAGGCGGCAGAAAGGTCTAGAAGGATAAGGACAGAGGAGAGAGAGGCTGCTCTAGCGGTGTGGAGCTGCTCAGAAACAGCAAGGAGGGCAGTCTCTGTTGAGTGGCCTGCCTTAAAGCCAGACTGGTGAGGGTCCAGAAGGTTGTTCTGGTGGAGAAAGGAGGAGACTTGGTTAAAGATAGCTCGCTCCAGAGTTTTTGGAAAGAAAGGGAAGGAGAGAGACCGGTCTGTAGTTGTTGACTTCCGACGGGTTGAGAGTGGGTTTCTTTAGGAGAGGGTTAACTCTTGCCTCCTTCAGAGAGTTAGGGAAACAGCCAGTTGAGAGGGAGGTGTTGATAAGCTGGGTGAGAAAGGGAAGAAGATCAGGAGCAATAGACTGGAAAATGTGAGATGGGATGGGGTCAAGGGGGCAGGTGGTTGGGCGGGCAGAGGTTACCAAGGTAAGAACTTGATTGGGAGTCAGGGGGGTGAAAGAGGAAAGCAGAGGGGAAGAAGATGAAGTTAATGGAGGTGAAGTTATGGAAGACGGATTGTTAAATGAGGAGCGTATGTCTTCTATCTTTTTTGTAAAGTAGTCAACAAAGTGGCTTGGTAGAAGGGTGGAGGGAGGAGGACAGGGGGGGTCAAGGAGGTTGGAGAAGATAGAGAAGAGTTTTTTGGGGTTAGAAAAATTGGATTCGATTCTAGATTGGTAGAACAGGCTTTTGGCTGCAGAGATAGAAGCAGAGAAGGAGGAGAGAAGAGTGATAGGCGAGCAGGTCGTCGGCATGTTTGGATTTTCGCCATTTCCTTTCCGATGCACGCATGGTGGCTCTCTCGGCTCGCACCGAGTCAGACAACCACGGAGCCGGAGAGGACTTGCAGACCTTTCGTGCTGTAAGAGGACAGAGAGAATCTAGAGAGGAGGACAGAGTAGAGAGGAGCATTTCTGTGGCAGAGTTAGGATGCAGGAGTGAAAAGGAGTCGGTTGACGGAAGGGCTGACAGAACAGACGAGGCCAGAGAGGAGGGAGCGAATGTTGCGACGGACAGGTGCAGAGTCTGTTGGTGTGACAGGTTTGTCAGTTCCAATGAGTGGGAGAGAGTAAGAGATAAAGAAGTGATCGGAGACATGTAGAGGGGTTACGGTGAGGTTGGATGTAAAGCAGTTTCTGGTAAAAATCAGGTTGAGGTGGTTGCCAGCTTTGTGAGTAGGAGGGGAAGGACTGAGTGAGAGAGCAAAGGAAGACAGTAAGAGTAGCAGGTCGCATGACTTCTGTCTGGATGTTAAAGTCACCCAAAAGGATGAGCAGAGGGCCGTTTTCTGGGAAGTTTGATAGGAGGACATCTACTTCTTCCAAGAAATCTCCCAGGGAACCAGGTGGACGATAGAGAACAACAATGTTTAGTTGAACCGGATGAGTAACCGTCACAGCGTGAAACTCAAAAGACAGTGGGGTAAACAGTGGAAGCGTGTAGACAGAAAAACTCCATTTGGGAGAGATAAGTAGACCTGTGCCACCGCCCCGACCACTGGGCCGAGGTGTGTGGCTGAAGGAGAAGGCAGAGGAGAGAGCAGCAGGGGTAGCTGTGTTGTCTGGTGTGATCCAAGTCTCAGTGAGAGCCAGGAAGTCCAGTGATTGCTTGATAGCAAAACCAGAGATGAAGTCTGCCTTGCGGTTAGCTGACTGGCAGTTCCAGAGCCCCCTGTGACGAGGTGTTGGATCTGTGTGGAGCGGGTGGGATGAATAACAGAGGAGGCATTTTGATGCAGACATGAACAAGGCCGAGGTCTGTAGTATCTACGTGTGGAAGTGCACACAGGTATGGACGGGTAACACATATTTTTCACAGAGCAATACGTGTACTCAGCCACCCCCTGAATACTCCAACGAAAGACTCCTTTGTCTTTATCCTCGGAGTCTTCATACAAGGAGTATTCTTCGACGCTACAGCTGACGCTTCAAGTCCCCACCTGGTGTTATACCAGTTGGTGATAATTAGCTACAGCTGTCTTGGCTCCTCCCAGATAGTTTAGCAGAGTAAGCACTCAAAGTACTCAAGCTGGAGACAATAGCCGGGCTTCCTTCTAATCAGTGGAAGTATCTGTACTTGGACCTTGGCTGGTTTCACTTGGGTGAGTGCAGTTCCGGTTCTAACTGTTCGGATATGAAAAACACGGGACAGGAAAAACACAAAGAAGACAGACAGTACGGACTAATAACACAGGTAGAAAAAGTAGAACTATAGCAAAGAAACCTCTTTAAATAATGAATTCAGGCAGGATTCAGGTCTGTTCAGCATGCTGAACTTCTCACAACTGAAGAGATGTTTATATCAAATGTTGTATTAAAATCAACCAGAACTCTGTCACAAAAAACGAGGAAATAACTATTAATTGACAGAACTCTAGCACATTAACTACAGCTATATTAATTACAGCTTGGTGTGATATCAATGGTCAAATGCACTTGTACACAACCACACAGTATCTGAACAAAAGCCAAAGAAATACAAGCTCACCCAGAGATGTCACATAAAACCTATAACTTATTATTTTTCAGTCAAATGTTGACACAGTAAAACGCAGCTTTAGAAAAGACATGTGGCTTCAGCTGTCAGAAGGTTGAGGGACACGAGGGGAGACGTACTGCTTTGTGACTATTTTTTCATTTACAACTGGTAAATAATAACAACATACCAAACATGGGCATACATTTACACATCAACAATATTACAATAGTACAAAGCCTTCAATGTACTTTGTGTTTTTTGTTTTAACATGCAAACAGGTTTTAAACAACATAGCTTTAAAAAACGTAACTTTACACAGTCATGACTACGGCCGTTAAAACACTAACTACACCTTCCTGTTGGTTTCCTGTCCGCTGCAGCATGTGACACCAGAGGAAGGAGAAGAGCGTCATCACACAACTTGCTCTTCTGCTGCTCTGAGAAGTACTTTACATTCCAGTGTTGCAGCTTCACACCAGAAACTCTGTGTCTTCTCAAGAATGAACTGACACATGAACCTCTGAACATGGCACATGAACGTGTGTCACCTAAAATACATAAATAAACAATATATTACAATAAATAAGTAATATTGCACAATCATACTGCTCTTTGAACACAATGAGCAGAGATGTATTTGTGCATGTGTGCGTCATGTACAGGTTCATAGTCAAAATAACTGCCACAAGGCCTTTCTATGACACTGAATATGCACAGACCATGGCTCTGGTTTATCAGCTTTAGCAGTCAAAGAATCACTGACTTGGTTTCACAGAAAGCATCTTCAAACTGAGACGATGTAACTTACAAGCAGTGAAACAACGTGTTGCTCAAGTCAACGCCCTCAAGAGTTTGGCTGCTACAGGACAGCCTTATTGGTCTGGTACAACCCAAGATGCACAATTTAGACATCGCACAAGTTACATAGTCTCCCTTTAAAGGGGGAATCCACCTCTTTTATGAACGTTATTCTTATAATCTTCAATGGTTTATGAAATATTTGTGGATATAAGTAACTCCTGGAGAGAATCTCAAGATTCACATGTAACACTTAATCCTACATCCACATACATTGAAATAATTAAATGGCTCAAGAAAGCTTTCAGTGTATTAATCAATGTGGGTGACCATCAGGTGTGTCTGTTGTTAAAGCACAGTGACTAAGATGCTCAAAACACACAAAACACAGTTAAACATGAGTCTTGAGATCATCTCTGATCTTTTTCTCATAATGAACCAAAAGATGTTTTTGGAGCTAAAGATGTGTGGGAAGTCCCAGTCCTCCGGTGTCCATTTGATTCATTATGATCTGCAGAAGAAAGCAGCGATGTGCCCTGAAAGGCTGAGTGTTGAAATGATGACCTTTGTGGCAACAACATTTCTGGCTTCTCATTTGCCCTACTTTCTTGTTAAAACATACGTATGCTTTTCAAGTGACCTTCTGATAGTCATGAGACTGGGGATGCCTCCATGTCTCTGTTTGAAGAACGTGGTGTTCCTTGTTATCATGACCATGCCGATGCAAGGTAATCTGAAGAAGTCATGAGAGATCTGTGATTGTGTCATTAATGTGTTTAAGAGGTAACTCTCTGCTCATTCATTGAGCAGTCCAGGATACGCAATTCACATATCATGTTGTGTAATTCTGTTCCTCTTTGCAAAGAATAAATGTCCTGATCAATGATTTTAACACCAGGTGTCGAGTACATTTTTCTAACAGCGCGCCAAAAAGATAAATGCAGATTTAACCAGAGCCTTTAACCAGGAATGGACAGACTGTTATATGTTTATTATTCACACAACCAGTTCAAGAGCAGTGTCTCATATTCAGAGATATTTAAAGCAGCCATGTGAAGCGTCACCACGACACAAAGCACACATCGAACCAGCTTCGACCCTGTTCTGTTTGATTTGTTTGTCAGTTTGACATGATTGCCCATTTCCCCTCCTTTTTTTAATATGCTATATTATATTATATATTCAATTCAGTTTATTTTATATAGCCCAACATCACAAATACAAGTTTGCCTCGGAGGGCTTTACAGTCTGTAACATAACATCCTGTCCCAGGACCTCACATCGGATCAGGAACAACTCCCCAAATAAAGATAGTAAAAACCCTTTCACAGGGAAAAAAGGGGAAGAAACCTTCAGGAGAGCAACAGAGGAGGATCCCTCTCCCCGGATGGACAGAAGCAATAGATGTCATGTGACCAGAATGAATAACGTAACGGAGTTACAGCACATTACATGAATATGACAGAAATGATTCATATAATGAATATGTAGGCATGGTCCATGATCCAGATAACCACGATCCATGAAGCAGAAGGAGGGGAGGGGGGGCACATCAGCAGGGCCATGGCAGCAGGCAGGACTGGTTCCAGGCCGGTTCCATCAGCAGGGCCGTGGAAGAATACAGTGAACTTCATGGCTTCACTTTAGCGCCCCCTTGTGGTTCATATGGGTCATACATTGTTGTGAGCAAGATTTTGGCAGCAGGACGACAGTTAGCTAAAAGATGATCATAATAATACAAATTGGAACAAAAATAAAAGAGGTTATTTTTGTGATTGAGGATGTTTTGTTTTCATAAGAATTAAAAAAAAAAATGTAATGGAGTTTAATGAAAAGATTGTACTTGTTTTGTAAGAATGGGCTTGAGGGCTGCTGTTAGTAAACAACTTGAGGGCTGCTGTCAGTAAACAACTTGAGGGCTGCTGTCAGTAAACAACTTGAGGGCTGCTGTCAGTAAACAACTTGAGGGCTACTGTCAGTAAACAACTTGAGGGCTGCTGTCAGTAAACAACTTGAGGGCTGCTGTCAGTAAACAACTTGAGGGCTGCTGTTAGTAAACAACTTGAGGGCTGCTGTCAGTAAACAACTTGAGGGCTGCTGTCAGTAAACAACTTGAGGGCTGCTGTCAGTAAACAACTTGAGGGCTACTGTTAGTAAACAACTTGAGGGCTGCTGTCAGTAAACAACTTGAGGGCTGCTGTCAGTAAACAACTTGAGGGCTGCTGTCAGTAAACAACTTGAGGGCTGCTGTTAGTAAACAACTTGAGGGCTGCTGTTAGTAAACAACTTGAGGGCTGCTGTCAGTAAACAACTTGAGGGCTGCTGTCAGTAAACAACTTGAGGGCTGCTGTCAGTAAACAACTTGAGGGCTGCTGTCAGTAAACAACTTGAGGGCTGCTGTCAGTAAACAACTTGAGGGCTGCTGTCAGTAAACAACTTGAGGGCTGCTGTCAGTAAACAACTTGAGGGCTGCTGTCAGTAAACAACTTGAGGGCTGCTGTCAGTAAACAACTTGAGGGCTGCTGTCAGTAAACAACTTGAGGGCTGCTGTCAGTAAACAACTTGAGGGCTGCTGTTAGTAAACAACTTGAGGGCTGAGGCCTGTCTCACGAAGCTGGATTTCGGTTTAGCGAGGTAACTTCTGGATTAACTTCTGGGTTTTCCGTCTCACGAAGCTGGTTCACTTCTTATCGGGGTGCGTTGCCCCGGTAACTTATGCTGAACTTAACCTGCTCCGGAGCAGCTTGAGTTCCCGGATAAGATCTCAGGGTCTAGAAGACGCCTACTGGCCAATCATTGTCTTGGAAAAACGGCCTGCCCATTTCTACAGAATCCCGTTGAGGAAGGAGCAGGATAGTAAGAGCAGCGCTCCAGAGAGCGTCTCTTCATCTGTTGCCTCCTCATGGCCGACATGAGAAGAAGAAAAGATGTCTTCCTCTTTAATGCACGATCAGCACCAACAGATTGCTTGTAAGTGTATGACAGTTTGAATTCACTGTTACCTTTTAACTTCCCCCATGTTCTTTTAGCTCCACTGGGGTTGCAACTGAAATGAGGTTACATTGTTAAAACGAAAAGATAATCAAAATAGGCACATACATTTGAGCCAGTGATTTAATATTACAATCCCAGTAACTTATGCATTGACGGAGTCGGAGATTCCTTGCGGCTTCTGGCTGCTGCAGCAGTGTTGCTTTTTGCTTGTATTCTTTCTCTATATTGTTCGTACATTCTTCAGATTATGGTTTGCTCCTCCGTTGTAAAACACGTTGCTCTCGGCGGCTTCTCCATGGTGCACAATGGTGTAACGGAGTTAACTCCGCCCCTTTTATGTGCACGAGCACAGATCTAGATGAGACCTCCTGGGTTCACTTAACGAGTTGATAACCGGCTTCCTGAGACCAATAAGAGACCGGACATCTGGTTAAGTGCAGCTGGATAACTGAGGGAAACCCGGGTATGTTAATCCAGCTTCGTGAGACAGGCCTCTGGTTGGCTCGTGAAGGCGGCTCTCGTTCTGCGTCACTCTTGTCTCAGCCAATCAGCGCGCTACGTGTATCACGCAGCGCGCGCGCGGGTCAGGGGTTGCAACGCAAGAGGAAGATGGCGGCCGGCGGACCGAGCTGAAGGCAACGATGAAACGGGTTTAGCAGGCAGATAATACTCCAGCAGAACAGCGCATGTACGGCGCATTCCTCCCGCTCTCCCTCAAGGCTCTGACGCGGAACAAGGACCTGATGGCGCTGCTTTACGGCCTGTTATGGCGGCTGCTGCTGCTGCTGGTCCACGTCAACAGAGCGCTCGTCGCCTGGCTCCGCGTCCGGCTCCGCAGCTGGAAGGGGCGGCTGTGGGAGCGGGCGATGGCCGGTCTGCTGCTGCCGGTAGCCCTGGCCGGGTTCCCGGACCACCATAAGAAGCTGGATCAAAACCCCGACGCCACCCCGGTGCCGGGAAGCCGCGCTGCAGGCCGCCGCTCACGGTGGCTGTCTGACGGCAGGGCTCTGGACAAGCTGCCGGTGCACATCGGCCTGCTGGTGACGGAGGAAGAGCCCAGCTACCCGGACACCGCCAGCCTGGTGGTCTGGTGCCTGGCCGTGGGCATCTCCTACGTCAGCGTCTATGACAACCACGGTAAACACCTGGGCTCACGTCCTCTCTGCTGGTCTGTGCTGGTTCTACTGGTCTGTGCTGGTTCTACTGGTCTGTGCTGGTTCTACTGGTTCTACTGGTCTGTGCTGGTTCTACTGGTTCTACTGGTCTGTGCTGGTCCTCCTGGTCTGTGCTGGTCCTACTGGTTCTACTGGTCTGTGCTGGTTCTACTGGTCTGTGCTGGTCCTACTGGTTCTACTGGTCTGTGCTGGTTCTACTGGTCTGTGCTGGTTCTACTGGTTCTACTGGTCTGTGCTGGTTCTACTGGTTCTACTGGTCTGTGCTGGTTCTACTGGTCTGTGCTGGTTCTACTGGTCTGTGCTGGTTCTACTGGTCTGTGCTAGTTCTACTGGTCCTACTGGTCTGTGCTGGTTCTACTGGTCTGTGCTGGTTCTACTGGTTCTACTGGTCTGTGCTGGTTCTACTGGTTCTACTGGTCTGTGCTGGTTCTACTGGTCTGTGCTGGTTCTACTGGTCTTTGCTGGTTCTACTGGTCTGTGCTGGTTCTACTGGTCTGTGCTAGTTCTACTGGTCCTACTGGTCTGTGCTGGTTCTACTGGTTCTACTGGTCTGCGCTGGTCCTACTGGTCTGTGCTGGTTCTACTGGTTCTACTGGTCTGTGCTGGTCCTACTGGTGTGTGCTGGTTCTACTGGTTCTACCGGTCTGTGCTGGTTCTACCGGTCTGTGCTGGTTCTACTGGTTCTACCGGTCTGTGCTGGTTCTACCGGTCTGTGCTGGTTCTACTGGTTCTACTGGTCTGTGCTGGTTCTACTGGTCTGTGCTGGTCCTACTGGTTCTACTGGTTGTGCTGGTTCTACTGGTTCTACTGGTCTGTGCTGGTTCTACTGGTCTGTGCTGGTTCTACTGGTTCTACTGGTCTGTGCTGGTTCTACTGGTCTGTGCTGGTCCTACTGGTTCTGCTGGTTCGTGCTGGTTCTACTGGTCTGTGCTGGTTCTACTGGTCTGTGCTGGTTCTACTGGTTCTGCTGGTTCTACTGGTCTCTACTGGTCTGTGCTGGTTCTACTGGTCTCTACTGGTCTGTGCTGGTTCTACTGGTCTCTGCTGGTCTCTACTGGTCTCTACTGGTCTGTGCTGGTTCTACTGGTCTCTGCTGGTTCTACTGGTCTCTACTGGTCTGTGCTGGTTCTACTGGTCTCTACTGGTCTGTGCTGGTTCTACTGGTCTCTGCTGGTCTCTACTGGTCTCTACTGGTCTGTGCTGGTTCTACTGGTCTCTGCTGGTTCTACTGGTCTCTACTGGTCTGTGCTGGTTCTACTGGTCTCTACTGGTCTGTGCTGGTTCTACTGGTCTCTGCTGGTCTCTACTGGTTGTACTGGTCAATATGCACCTCTTCATGTTCCTACAGCAACATATTGAACTCCTGCTGGTTCTACTGGTCTCTCTCTAATGCATGTTTTTGTGTTAGATGCCAGCTGACGGGCTTTCTGCCCTCTGGAAGTTAGTAAACAACTTGAGGGCTGCTGTCAGTAAACAACTTGAGGGCTGCTGTTAGTAAACAACTTGAGGGCTGCTGTTAGTAAACAACTTGAGGGCTGCTGTTAGTAAACAACTTGAGGGCTGCTGTCAGTAAACAACTTGAGGGCTGCTGTCAGTAAACAACTTGAGGGCTGCTGTCAGTAAACAACTTGAGGGCTGCTGTCAGTAAACAACTTGAGGGCTGCTGTCAGTAAACAACTTGAGGGCTGCTGTCAGTAAACAACTTGAGGGCTGCTGTCAGTAAACAACTTGAGGGCTGCTGTTAGTAAACAACTTGAGGGCTGCTGTCAGTAAACAACTTGAGGGCTGCTGTTAGTAAACAACTTGAGGGCTGCTGTCAGTAAACAACTTGAGGGCTGCTGTCAGTAAACAACTTGAGGGCTGCTGTCAGTAAACAACTTGAGGGCTGCTGTCAGTAAACAACTTGAGGGCTGCTGTCAGTAAACAACTTGAGGGCTGCTGTTAGTAAACAACTTGAGGGCTGCTGTCAGTAAACAACTTGAGGGCTGCTGTTAGTAAACAACTTGAGGGCTGCTGTTAGTAAACAACTTGAGGGCTGCTGTTAGTAAACAACTTGAGGGCTGCTGTTAGTAAACAACTTGAGGGCTGCTGTTAGTAAACAACTTGAGGGCTGCTGTTAGTAAACAACTTGAGGGCTGCTGTCAGTAAACAACTTGAGGGCTGCTGTCAGTAAACAACTTGAGGGCTGCTGTCAGTAAACAACTTGAGGGCTGCTGTCAGTAAACAACTTGAGGGCTGCTGTCAGTAAACAACTTGAGGGCTGCTGTCAGTAAACAACTTGAGGGCTGCTGTTAGTAAACAACTTGAGGGCTGCTGTCAGTAAACAACTTGAGGGCTGCTGTCAGTAAACAACTTGAGGGCTGCTGTCAGTAAACAACTTGAGGGCTGCTGTCAGTAAACAACTTGAGGGCTGCTGTCAGTAAACAACTTGAGGGCTGCTGTCAGTAAACAGACTCCAGTCATGACCGTGATTTATTCAAGTTGAAAACGTATTTTCCCTTATTTCTGTCATGTGACTAGAAGTTATATTGGTTAGTTCCACTTCATGCCTCGGTTGTAAAGGAGAAAGAAGTTGCGCTGCAGAAGCTGTGCTCATGAGTTGGTCTTGAGTTGAACACAGAAGGCTCTTATTTTGTGACTCATGCTGCGGTCACGCCAAACGCGTTGGGAAGTTGACGCGCGAGTAGATCACATGTAAGGTCGGTGCCTGGGTCGGTGCCTGGGTCGGTGCCTGGGTCGGTGCCTGGGTCGGTGCCTGGGTCGCGAAAAAGCGAAGTTTCTGCCGGGCGGCGCAAATTTCCGCAAGTTGAAATTTTCATAACCCTAACCCTGAAGGAGCGCTGGTAGCTTCATTCAGACGCTGTTGTGGGACTACGGATAATATTATATTATCTATATTATGAACCCAGACACCATGGAGTTTGATGTTCCCACGTATGTGGAAGTTACACAACAAGTATGAAGCAGAACTAGTGGTTATTTCCACGGTGGATGAAGGAAACGGTAACTGTTTTTACAGAGATAAGCCACGCCCCCTTTCAGGTGTGTGTGTAACATTCAAACGCGTTGGGTGTGAACGCAGCTTTATTCCGGCCTCCTGTAGAGCGCCACAGTTCAGCTGTAAGGCTGCGGTCCAGACTGCAGTCCATCAGCCGGGCTGAGGCGGAACAGACCGGTTCCCAAAAGCAACGTCCTGCTGAAAAGAGCTGAAGTTGAGTGATGCATATCGCCCTGTTTCGGTCTCTTCTGTTCCCACTGAGGTGTCTCTCTTTTAGGGGCCTTGATCATGTGATGGTGATGTTGGTGAAAATGTCTCTTCTGGATTGAGTGACGTCCTCATCCTCATTGTCTCTTCACTCAGGTGCTTTCCGCAAGAACAACTCCCGCCTGCTGGAGGAGATCGTCAGGCAGCAGCAGGACCTGCTGGGGGCGGACGGGTCCAGATGCAGCGTGGAGTTCCTGAGCGGCGGAGACGAGCGGCAGCACCACGGTAAGGCCGAGCGGCAGCACCACGGTAAGGCCGGGCACCGCGGTAAGGCCGAGCACCGCGGGCTCTGCCGTCACATGCACTTCGGTGTAATCGGGTTTCTCTGATTCCTTGAATGTCATGTAAAGGAGAGACCTGGTCTCCCTAGTCTCAGGGGGCTTTAGGAGACCTGGTCTCCCTAGTCTCGGAGGGCTTTAGGAGACCTGGTCTCCATAGTCTCCCTAGTCTCAGGGGGCTTTAGGAGACCTGGTCTCCCTAGTCTCGGAGGGCTTTAGGAGACCTGGTCTCCCCAGAGAGACTTCTCCTGGATGCGGAGGAGTTCTCTGCCGTGTCGGTAGTCGGTTTTCTAATCGTCTCTTTACAAATATGCACAAGTCTGCAAACAAGATGAGTAACAATGAGGCGGCTGGAGTGAAAGAAGAGATCTTGTTTAAAATAACTCCAACGTCCGACTGTACCTGAAAGCAACACAAAGTCTTTCCCCTTTCATCGTCTGCAAACAGAACTTTGTGTTTAGGACATATGCAGGATGTCTCCACTGAGTTTAATCAGGGCTGCTCTCCAACAGCCGGAGTTATGGGACAATTTGAGTGAGGGCATAGGAGAAATTATTATTATTATTATTATAATATAATTAATAATAAACCAGCAGAAAGTTAATAGTGTTCAACCCCCTTCTGAAAGTCAGGATCGCCACCGCACACAGCTTAACCTTGTTACTTTAGTGCACTGAGTTGTTAACACAATATTATATATTGTATATTTATGTAAGCTTTATTCGGCCCTGTTGAGAATTTAAATCGTGTGAAGATGGCAGCATAAAAGATTTGCACAAGAAGCATGAATATAATACTTTCACAAGTTAAGCACACATTACAGACTAGAAGCAAACAGCAAACTACATCAACAAGTTGCCGGTGATATTTAATTCCAGGACAAGTCTAATCAGTATTTAAAAGTCCTCAATCCTGTTTATATTGCTTGTAGAATGATCTAGTGTCTCCGTAGCTCACACCAGGATGGTTGCGTAAGTCATGTATTGCCTCACTCACAGTAGGGCACAGTTGATATTCATGAATGGTAGAATCCAGGCCATAACCCTGGCCTCCGTTAAAGTGGCTGCATTATATTCCCCTTTAGACGAGTAAGAATGAACCCTTTTGGCTGCGTTGGTCAAAGTGACGTCATGGCTGTTGGACACTCGTAGGTAGGGATGGGCATCGTTTGGGTTTTTTCCGATACCGGTGCTAAACCGATACTTTTAAAACAATACCGGTGCTAAACCGATACTTTTAAAACGATACCGGTGCTAAACCGATACTTTTAAAGCGATACCGGTGCTAAACCGATACTTTTAAAGCGATACCGGTGCTAAACCGATACTTTTAAAGCGATACCGGTGCTAAACCGATACTTTTAAAACGATACCGGTGCCTGAACCGAGGCAATTTTTTTTTTCTTCAAATTGAACAATATATTAACTGTTTAAAGTATACTATAAATATAAATAAATACAAAACACTTGACTTCAAACTACAGCTTCAAACCTTTTAACTTATAAACAATATATATTTTTAAAAAGAACAGACACAAGCATCAGGTGGCCTGACAACGTGTGCAACAGAACTCAGAAACTGTTGGATCTACAAACTGCTGCTTTATGGACTAGACGTCATCATTAATATCTTTATGGACTACACGTCATCATTAATATCTTTATGGACTACACATCATCATTAATATCTTTACTGGACTACACATCATCATTAATATCTTTATGGACTAGACGTCATCATTAATATCTTTATGGACTAGACGTCACCATTAATATCTTTATGGACTACACGTCATCATTAATATCTTTACTGGACTACACATCATCATTAATATCTTTACTGGACTACACATCATCATTAATATCTTTACTGGACTACACATCATCATTAATATCTTTACTGGACTACACATCATCATTAATATCTTTATGGACTAGACGTCATCATTAATATCTTTACTGGACTAGACGTCATCATTAATATCTTTATGGACTAGACGTCACCATTAATATCTTTATGGACTACACATCATCATTAATATCTTTATGGACTACACGTCACCATTAATATCAACTGAGAGAGATTTGTTCCAGCAAGCCGAGGACGGACGTTCAAAAGCTCGTGCTGCGTGTGGTGTGAGAGCGCTGGAAGCCCCGCCCCCTTGAGCCCCGCCCCCTTGAGCCCCGCCTTGCATGCAGGCAGACCGAGAGCGGAGCAGCGAGCACTCTGATCCGCGCTATTTTAATAATGTATCGATACATCAAATTCTTATCGTTTTTAACGTACGGGTACCGCGCTACCTTTTTAGTATCTATATACCGTGCAACTTTACAGAGTAGTGTAAAAAAAAAAAAAGTATTTAAATCTGCTCAAGCACCGAAAGGAAGCACCGAAATCTGCGTTGCTTTTCGGTCCGGTAGGTACCGGACGTGTTGGAACCGGTGCCATATACCGGTGCTCGGTACCCAACCGTACTCGTAGGTCTCCGTTATGCTCCGACAGGGCGGCACCACAGAGACTGGTCTTCGCCTCATGCGTGACGTCTTGGCGTGCGAGAGGTTCGCTGCTGCTCAGCCGTGTGGTCGACCTGGCATTGCACTGGTCGTCACTGGGTACATGGAGCGTTGCCACAACATTTACAGTGCAAAGTGCAAGCTTGAATAAACTGGCTGACATGATGAAGTTAGCGTTGATGTCGCCTCCTCAGAACCCTTTGGATGAAATGAGCCCAAAGCCCCTCAGATCTTTCTGTTTGAACAACCCGCTTTGTTTTGAGAGTAGAGGAGACTGGAATAGGGGCAACATGACGGATACAACAGGCTCAGCTGTTGCTCTAGTAGATTGTTGTCTTCGTTACCTCGCAGGGCTCCAGACTGCGACCAAATGGTCGCATTTTGCGCCTAAAATTAGACACAGTGCGACTACATTTTTCATCTACTCGCGCATGCGCGACCAGTTTTTTTTTTTTTTTTTTTTAAATTAAATATTTTTGTTGCTGACAAACTTGTTCTACACTTCAGCCCACTATAGTTAGCGGCAGGCACGTGCACAGATAGACCCCTAGTGGTGCTCAAGCACCTGCCCTTTTGCATTTGAGTTCTTGTGAGAATTTCTCCCCGACATGCTCCGCGGCGCTCACGAGCCCCCGCGCGCTCCTCCTCCTCTTCCACGTAGTGCTCTTGCAGCGCTGAGCGCCAGACGGATGCACTACTTCTTCTCTGACCCGCAGCATCAGACAAACGGGTAGTGACGGTGTTTGTGCAATCCCCCGACGTTGTTTGGTGATAAATTAACCACAACATTAACGGCGCTGAAAACATTACGTCGCAACTGGTCCGACGTGTTTATAAATGTCACGAGAATTCACAGCTACAAAAAATTTACAAAAATGCGATTAACTTGGCATTCATCCTCTGCATGGAAATCAGCACCCAGCATGTGAAGTCACTGCTCTTCATCAAACGCTCTGCAACAAGAAAGCCTGGACCGCTCCACAGCCTGCAAGCTAACTGATGGTGTAATTCACACAATAAGCATTGAGGTCTGAGGAGAAGTTCAGGAGATATTTCAAGGTGCGTCAGAGAAGCTGAGGCTCAACATTCCTTTACCTACTGTTGTGCCTGGTCAGGAGAGACACGGAAAGTTGCCTGTTATTCATTTATTTATTCAATTTTAGTTAGTTTGTTAACAAAAAAAAATATATAAGTTGAAAATATCCTACTGTTTGAAATTTTTTTGGGTTTGAGCACCTGCCCCCCAAAATGTTTGTCCACGTGCCTGGTTAGCGGTAATGCCTGGGGGGGGCGAATGACCACTGTGATAGGCTAATGTGTGAAAAGAGGCGGGTCTTGGGGGTTATCGCGCGAATCCACAGATTTCACATAGCGGTGCCTCCTGTAAACAATGGACAATGGCGAACCGGACTATCAGTTCGTACTTTCTTCTTAAACCTAATGATCTAGAGAAGACAAATCCCGAGAATGAGTGCGACTCAGATTGTGAGGAAACGGTCGTGGCGAAAAAAGGCAGGAAATTCAGCTTTCACGATGAGTGGCTGCGTGAGTTCACCTAAGATTGTAGTGTATGCATTTATTGTCAAAGTATTTATCAGTAATACAGTGAAAATGATAAGAAAACTTTGCAAGTCGATTTATAGTGTGCGCCCCTAAATTTTCTGCTTGCGCCCCTAAAATTTTAAGTTAGGGGCCACTGTGCTCCTAGTAAAAAAAGTTAGTCTGGAGCCCTGCCTCGGCTTTTATTTTCTATGTTTTATGCCTGATTTGAGCAGGAAAAGCCTTGAGAGACGGAGTAGTTCTAAAATATTTTTTTTAATGTTTAAATCCAAACTGCTTCAATAAGCAAAATGAACAGAAGTGTTTGAATACACCAGCTGTGTATTTAAAACCAGGCTGCAGCCTCCGGTTCTGAAGAGTGAAGCCAATGTGGAAGTGTCTTAAACCTGCATTCTCTCTACTGACCAGCAGGAGGCGACATCTCTTTCTACGAGAGAATGACTCTACTTCTCTCTTGATTTATTCCCTCAGCATGATGTTCATTTAGTAAATGATGGTCATTTAGAGTCGCCCAGACCACAAAGCAGGGGATGCTTTAGGGCGGGGCTTAAGGTGATTGACAGGTCACTGCTGCTACCAGAGCCGTATACGGCGTCTCTACGTCACTCCTCCACACTCCAAATATGGTGACTTCCGTTCACTGGTTGCAAATAGTCAAGATGGCGACGAGCAAACGGTGGCTTCAAAGCAGCAGTCTGCAAAGCAATGTGACCACGCCCACTTCTTGTATTCAGTCTGTTATAACAGCTTGCTCTCCTGAGTATCTTAAATCCTTAATATTATTGTTTTTGTTGAAAATGTAATACGCCAGGCTTTGTGCTGTCCTTGTTTACCTTTTTTTTTAAATATATATATATTTTTCTACACCCAATAACCATGTATTTAATGTCACAATGCTATGAATTGTGGGTAATTCCCTCAGTCAAAGTCTGCAGGAATGTGGATTGACAGAAAGTGTGCGTAAAGAACTCAAAATGTCTGCGAGAGTCCTCGGGTACTTGATATGATGAGACGTTCTTCTGGGACACAAAGGCCAGAAACTGACACCACCAGCCCACAAGAACCACACATCCACTGGTTTTGAGCTCTTACTAGTTTAGTACAATGACGCGCTCCAACAGAATATTAGGGTTGTATTGTGGAGGTCAAATCCAGGAATGCAGCTATTCCATGAAGAATTCTGCACCAGCTAGAACTGGTCTGCCAGGCAAGGTACCAGCCGCCCATTGTCTGTTTTATACTTGAACGTCTCGGTCAGCAGTGATTAGCTTCTTGTAGTGTTGGCGTACTTCCCTACAGGTAACATGTTTGTCTCTCAGTGGTGTCCTGCAGCCTACAGGTAACATGTTTGTGTTTGTCTCTCAGTGGTGTCCTGCAGCCTACAGGTAACATGTTTGTCTCTCAGTGGTGTCCTGCAGCCTTACAGGTTACATGTTTGTGTTTGTGTCTCAGTGGTGTCCTGCAGCCCCTCGGTGAAGGTCCTGTCTCCAGAGGACGGGAAGCAGAGCATCGTCCAGGCAGCGCAGCAGCTCTGTCGGTCTGTGGAGAACAAAGAGAGGAGCTCCAAGGACATCAGCGTGTCCATGCTGGACGTACTGCTCAGAGGTGTGTGTGTGTGTGTGTGTGTGTACACACAAACGTACAAAATAAAAATGTACCTGATATAATCTTATGTTAAGCACTTTGCAATCAATGTCTGTTAAATATTCTGCTGACACCGACTCTGTGGTGAAAGTTGCATCGTAGCTGCTATGCCGCCAACATGGCGCCCAGCGGATCTCTTTGACTCCAGGGGAAAAGCTGCTCACACATTGGCCGTGCCGATTGTGGTGAAATGGCAATCGACCCAACCAATCGGCCGACAGATGCTATCGTTATATGGTTCTATTGATCTGACGGGGATTACTTATGTGCTTTCATTCAGTGGGCGTAGATCGGCCAGGTCGATAACTTCCACATCCACACTTACGACATGGTGACACCGTTTAGGAACCGTGTCCCCATGTCATCGGCCACCAGAGAGCACTCGCAGTATACTTTCCCACTGAGATGTCCGGCTCTGTCTGGTCAGGATGTGTATGATGTACAGATCTAAGCTCCACATTGAGCATGAACTGAGAGCAACCCCGTTTATAAAAGATGTGTAGAGGAAAGCAGCTCCTGCAGCCACTAATACTGATACACATCTGAACTCATTAGGGCCCGAGCACTGACGTAGTCAGAGTCGAGGACCTATTGAAATTCAAATGTTTATTATTATTATTATTATTATTAGGGCCCGAGCACTGACTTAGTCAGAGTCGAGGACCTATTGTTATTCTAATGTTTATTCTTATTATTCTACACCGCAGTGCAGGGAAAAGAGGTGCTTGGTCTAAAGCTAAATTTTTCAAAAATTTAACACTAATCCGACTTGGTGAAAATTTCAATCTTATTGGGGTGTCGGAAAAAAAAACATGACAGCGCCCCCTAGAGTTGACCTGATGTTTGACAGCCCATACCAATCGCCCACTATGACCGATATACTTGATATTTTACACACATGTCCGGTTCCATCTCCTCTACAAAAAATATTGTCGTGCGGTTAAGCTCCGCCTACTTAGATTTTCCGCCATTTTGAATTTTGTAAAAAACACATTATTGTCAACTCCTCCTAAACGCTGGGTTCATTTCTTACAAAACCTTCTGTGGATCATCATTGGCTCAATGTGATCAAACGATATTTTCAACTTTGTTGATATCTCATTGCATTTCGAAGTTATTAACCAATTAAACTCTTAGGGGCGTGGCTCAATATGTCAATACACATAACTTCCAAATCACTTTGCCTATCCTCACAAAAGTTGAAGCATATGTCAACATCGTGTCCCTTAACGTACCCAAATTATTTCAGAATTTTCAAACACTAGAGGGCGCTGCAGTGAATTGCAAAATGTTGGCATTTTCCTTGTTTCCAGGCGTGGTATTCAGATGAATTCCTCCTAGAGATTAAATACGATTGATTTCATATTCGGGCAATATGATGTTGAGACCTTTGCAGGGAAAGGTTATTAAGGGATTTAAAAAATATCGAACTGTGTGAGCACAAAGCAGCGCCGAAAAACACCATTTTCCATGAAAATGGAAGTTGTTTTAACTCGGCCGTACATGATGTAATCTGCTCCATATTTCTCATATGTCATGACCTCCTGACCCTGAAGACATCCATGTGATCATTTTGAATCCTAGTCATAGCGCCACCTAGAGCAGTGATTGTCAACCACTGTGCCGCGGCACACCAGTGTGCCGTGAGAGGTCGTCAGGTGTGTCGTGGGAAAATGTCCAATTTCACTTAATTGGTCCAAAAAAATATTATTTAGTTGCCGCAAATGATTTTCCATTGTTGAGCGTCTGAGCTGCAATATAGTGGCTGGCAGAGTAATATAGAACAGGTCTGCACCTTCTTCTGCTATTAAACAAACTAAACGGCCATATGTTATTGATCTTATCTA
>JBAMJR010000092.1:35000-162500 GCA_038501785.1 Myoxocephalus aenaeus
GAGACTTTGTTCTGGGCCGTGCTTTACCAAAGGAAGGGAGACGGGTCGCCTACAATCCATAACCCACGTCCATAACATCCGCCGTTGCGTCATAATTACGTAGCCGTCATGTAAGGGAGTCATATTTCTGAACAACGCAGTTGTCCTTTATGAATCGTCGTCCTCATCTTCCCTCGACCTCGTGACACTTTCCTTCAAAGGTCGAGGAAGAGTGGTTTGGAAGACAGAGGACGTCATTTTATTTTTGACAATTGGTTCCCAGCCCAGACATTTTTGTGTGAATTATCATTAGAAAATCTGTATGGAAGCGACGACTGTATAGACAGCCGAGCTCTTTCCCCATGTTTTCTCCCTCGCATTGGAGCCTTGTGCTCAGGGAGACGCCTCATTCACCCGGCTGATGGAAACACAATTCCCCAGATTGTGGAAATTTTGCAAAATGCCGTTTACCTAACAATTGCGACCGGCCACTCGTGATGATCTAGATTCACAAATACATGCAAATGTCAGACAAAAACTTCTGCACACTTATTTATTACTGGATGGCACCCACTGTATAACACTCATCACCATTTCATGATTAGGTTTATTTAAAAGCAGTTTTTACGTTTTTATTTGCGGTCAAAACGGTGTGTGAGTGTTAGCTAGTCCTGATGGCCAGGTGGCCCCTTGGCCCCTCCCATCAGTGTGTGAATGTTAGCTAGTCCTGCTGGGCAGGTGGCCCCTTAGCCCCTCCCATCAGTGTGTTAATGTTAGCTAGTCCTGCTGGGCAGGTGGCCCCTTGGCCCCTCCCATCAGTGTGTGAATGTTAGCTAGTCCTGCTGGGCAGGTGGCCCCTTAGACCCTCCCATCAGTGTGTGAATGTTAACTAGTCCTGATGGGCAGGTGGCCCCTTAGCCCCGCACATCAGTGTGTGAATGTTAGCTAGTCCTGATGGGCAGGTGGTCCCTTAGCCCCGCACATGAGTGTGTGAATGTTAGCTAGTCCTGATGGGCAGGTGGCCACTTAGCCCCGCACATCAGTGTGTGAATGTTAGCTAGTCCTGATGGGCAGGTGGCCCCTTAGCCCCTCCCATCAGTGTGTGAATGTTAGCTAGTCCTGATGGGCAGGTGGCCCCTTAGCCCCGCACATCAGTGTGTGAATGTTAGCTAGTCCTGATGGGCAGGTGGCCCCTTAGCCCCGCACATCAGTGTGTGAATGTTAGCTAGTCCTGATGGGCAGGTGGCCCCTTAGCCCCGCACATCAGTGTGTGAATGGGTGAATGATGACGAGTATCGTTGAAGTGTTTTGAGTGCTCTGAAGACTAGAAAGCGCTCTACGAGTACAGGTGTTAAAAGATGACATGCTGATGTCATGCTGCCCTCTTTGTGCTCCTTTTGTTTCAGAGTCCAAGAACGTCCCGGACCCAGAGCTGGTGGTGAAGTTCGGCCCCGTGGACAGCACCCTGGGCTTCCTGCCCTGGCACATCCGACTCACCGAATTCATGTAAGCTGCTGTCTGAGTTTCTATTTGTGTCAAATTAATAGATATCAATGACAGAGACACTGGGTTTTATACATTGGTCCTGGTTTTGCATAACGGAGGAGAAGATTAAGGTTTTAATATTCTATTGTGTCATATTAAAGCTACTACAAGGAACTTTTGTCATTTTGTGCCAATTTTTGCGGTCCCTGTGGACGAAAGCAGTGGTGTTTCAGACCACCAGAGTCCCTTTAGAAAACCTAATTTGACTGCAGCAGGGAGTGACAGTCTGCCGAAAAATCCCAGGTTACAAATTTGCCTCGGAGGGCTTTACAATCTGGACACATACGACATCCTCTGACCTCACTTCAGAACAGGAAAAACTCCCTGAAAGTCTTCAGGAGAGCAACAGAGGAGGATCCCTCTCCCCGGATGGACAGAAGCAATAGATGTCATGTGACCAGAATGAATAACGTAACAGAGTTACAGCACATTACATGAATATGACAGAAATTATTCATATGACTAACTATAGGCCTGAGCCAGCCCTAACTATAGGCCTGAGCCAGCCCTAACTATAGGCCTGAGCCAGCCCTAACTATAGTCAGCCCTAACTATAGGCCTGAGCCAGCCCTAACTATAGGCCTGAGCCAGCCCTAACTATAGGCCTGAGCCAGCCCTAACTATAGGCCTGAGCCAGCCCTAACTATAGGCCTGAGCCAGCCCTAACTATAGTCAGTCCTAACTATAGGCCTGAGCCAGCCCTAACTATAGGCCTGAGCCAGTCCTAACTATAGTCAGTCCTAACTATAGGCCTGAGCCAGCCCTAACTATAGGCCTGAGCCAGCCCTAACTATAGGCCTGAGCCAGCCCTAACTATAGGCCTGAGCCAGCCCTAACTATAGGCCTGAGCCAGTCCTAACTATAGTCAGTCCTAACTATAGGCCTGAGCCAGTCCTAACTATAGTCAGTCCTAACTATAGGCCTGAGCCAGCCCTAACTATAGTCAGTCCTAACTATAGGCCTGAGCCAGCCCTAACTATAGTCAGCCCTAACTATAGTCCTGAGCCAGTCCTAACTATAGTCAGTCCTAACTATAGGCCTGAGCCAGTCCTAACTATAGGCCTGAGCCAGCCCTAACTATAGTCAGTCCTAGCTATAGGCCTGAGCCAGTCCTAACTATAGGCCTGAGCCAGCCCTAACTATAGTCAGTCCTAACTATAGGCCTGAGCCAGCCCTAACTATAGTCAGTCCTAACTATAGGCCTGAGCCAGCCCTAACTATAGTCAGTCCTAACTATAGGCCTGAGCCAGTCCTAACTATAGTCAGTCCTAACTATAGGCCTGAGCCAGTCCTAACTATAGGGCTGAACCAGTCCTAACTATAGTCAGTCCTAACTATAGGGCTGAACCAGTCCTAACTATAGTCAGTCCTAGCTATAGGCCTGAGCCAGTCCTAACTATAGTCAGTCCTAACTATAGGCCTGAGCCAGCCCTAACTATAGGCCTGAGCCAGCCCTAACTATAGTCAGTCCTAACTATAGGCCTGAACCAGTCCTAACTATAGTCAGTCCTAACTATAGTCAGCCCTAACTATAGTCCTGAGCCAGTCCTAACTATAGTCAGCCCTAACTATAGTCCTGAGCCAGTCCTAACTATAGGGCTGAACCAGTCCTAACTATAGTCAGTCCTAACTATAGGGCTGAACCAGTCCTAACTATAGTCAGTCCTAGCTATAGGCCTGAGCCAGTCCTAACTATAGTCAGCCCTAACTATAGGCCTGAGCCAGCCCTAACTATAGGCCTGAGCCAGCCCTAACTATAGTCAGTCCTAACTATAGGCCTGAACCAGTCCTAACTATAGTCAGTCCTAACTATAGTCAGCCCTAACTATAGTCCTGAGCCAGTCCTAACTATAGTCAGCCCTAACTATAGTCCTGAGCCAGTCCTAACTATAGACCTGAGCCAGTCCTAACTATAGACCTGAACCAGTCCTAACTATAAGCTATCAAAGAGGAAAGTCTTAAGCCTAGTCTTAAATGAGGTGTCATTCTTCTCACTGATATGACTGTCATACAGAGGCATCAGTATTCATTTAATCCAGTTCCACCACCAGTTGAAAGTTCCTCCTATAACTTTAATATCACAACAGAAGCGTCTTCAACATGGCCAGTAGAGGGCACTGTTTAGCTCTGTCAGGTGTGTTATTGTCATGTTTACAGTGTGTGTCCTCTGTCCTCAGCTCGCTGCCCTCCCACAGGAACGTGTCCTATGAGGACCTGCTGGGTGTCCTGCAGCGGTTCGGTTCTTGTCAGCAGCGGCTGGGCCATTGATGCCCCTCAAACAGAAAAGAGGCGTGGTGGGCGGCACGGTCCAGAGGAGAGTTTGGACATGACTGAGCTCCACGATACGCCGTGTCCCCGCTGCCCCTCTGCCCAACGCTGTCCGTCTCCTGGACCTTTCAACGGACTCCAAGGACAAGCTCAGAGACCAGCAGCTCACTTCCTGCCACCAGCTCTTGTCTCATAAGAACGTCACATTCCAGGACTTCTGGAAGCCAAGAGGAAAATAGCACACACTGACATAAGAGGACTGTCTGCACAGACTCTGGTCCACCAGACCCCGTTCTGTTGACCCCTCTTTGGCTCACTGTTTGCATTCAGTCTCCAGCTGCTGTTTTCTGCTCGCAGACTTGGAAAAAGACTCTCCTTCACTCGGCGGAGGACAAAAGAAGAAGCGAGGCTTTGTGCCCGTCTGCACTAGGCACCCGGCGGGAAATCCAGCTGCGTCTCGGAGAGGGAATCTCGACACATGAGGAAGTTGAGCTTGGGGACAGAGCAGTTAATGATGTGTAAATATGATAAAGTGATGTGTCTCTGTGTTTGTTGTCCCGGTGGCCTCCAGTTCAGTGGTGTGACCATGCAGCATTGCTTCACGCATCACGAGGTTTCCTCCAGCTCGTGTTGGACTGTCCAAGTTCTGAAATAAAGAAAATGCACTGGTTGCCTTCAGTCCAATTCTACGGCACTTTAAAAGACAAAACTCCCAATGTTTCCTCATCCTGACTGACAGCGTACTGAAGTGAGTTCTCACCGGACACAGGGCCGTGTTGAAGTCTCATAGTGACGTGTATATCCTCCTCAAGTTCAGACATCCTGTCAAACTGCTATTTGAACGACATTTCACACAACTGTCCTCACAGATTTGACAAACGATACGATCATTGATATTAACCGTTGCGCTCTTGAAACATGGTGACATCACTGAGGAGAAGGTTGTCCAGAAACACGAGCAGTGAAGAGGTTTGGACGAGCTCATCTGGAGGAGTAACCCGATGTTAACATCCCGGTTACCAGACTGGTCAAACACAGGTGTAACACCCAAAGATTATGAGAATTGTTTCAGCTATGCTTTTCGTGTTGTGACAAAATGTTTGCTGTGGAAAAAGATCAAAAATTCAGTCTCATTTGGAAATAATAAAATGTAAAACTTCTATTCTAACTTGCAGTTTTAGTTTTTTTTATTCCTGTGCATGAAAAAAATTAATGTTTTGGGGTCTTCTTGTGAATATGAACAACTGGAGGGAACTTTTTTCAAGGATGAACTGACTTGCAGGTCGAAGGTTAAGGTCACTGTACCTCACGTCCGTGCTTGTAAACGTAATTAAAATGTTCATCAAAAGTTGGCACAAACGTCCACCTGGACCAAAAGGGCAAGTGATTATAATTTGGTGGTGTGAAGGTCACCGTGACCTTGGGAAACCTTTTTTTTTGTGGCCATAATTCAAGAACTCGTGCTAATTGTGACAATTTCACACAAACATCTCACAGGATAAAATGATGATGGTGATGATGATGATGATGAGGACATTTTGGACAGACGTGGACGTGAACTGCAACATGAGTTCTTGAGACATCTGGTGGTTGTAGTTTATTGCACAAAGGAAATAAATGAGACGTGTTCATGCTCTAGATGCTTGGCTCCTTCACTTCATGCTTTCCTGTTGATCAAAACGATGAGGTACAAATGTAGAGCACTTGAGAGCGTTTGTTGTCATTTGAGTTTTCAGTATTCATTCTGGGATTAATCTCAATAAACCACAATGTGCTGCAGCCACAAATTGTGTTTTTCTTTCAGTACGGGTCATCACAGGTAAAGTTTGCACAACATACAACAGTGGCGGGCCGTGGATTTGGCAACTACGCCTAAACATCCAACATTTTCATTGTACCAGTGCAGCCCAAAGGGCCCATCTTAAGATGATTGGATGTGTTCTGAAATGTTCTGAACACATCCATATCAGTCAGTATTTTGAAAACCGGATGTTGCGTCACGTGGCTGTTTCCGTCCGTTTGAATATGTTTCCTGTTTCCTGTCAGTGTCTGCTGCAGCTGATTGAACCACGGAGACCCGAGTGTCTGCTGAGTTGACTGTTATACTGCACTGGAGTTCATCTCCACTTTGGGCCGACTCGGAGAAGACCGGACCCGGCGCGACGGAGGCTGTTACTGGCCTCACACCGGCGGGCAAGCGGTCTTCAGACGAGGGCCGGTCGCGCCAGGTCGCGGTCTTCTCCGGACCCGCCGCACCGGGGGGCGGGACGGCACCAGGTCTCCGTGGTCAAATGGGCCCTTTGCGCTGTATTGGTACAGTTAAGATGTTGGATGTGTACCAGACGCCATTGTCTGGCTTCACCTCCGCAAATTCCGTAACTGTACGCTGGCACCGCCCTCGTGGGTAGGGGAGGGGGGAGCTGCACTCATGTGATTGGTTGAAAATGAGGGCGACATCTGATTGGCTACGGATAGGTGCATATTGAAAAAAATGCATTCGCGAATCCAAAGCCCAGCAGGGTAGTCTCATAAAAGCCACTCCTGAATGTGAAGCTTTTCACAAACAAATGCAGAAATATATGTGATTTTTTTTTTTACATCAGAATCAGAATCAGAAACCGTTTATTTGCCAGGAATGTTTTCACACAAACAAGGAATTTTTGAGGCGGAAGGTGCATACATTGGACATGGACATGGGACGTAAGACGAGACAAACAACAATCAACAATCAACGAAAACAACAGTGCAATTGGAATTAAAATATGTGTAAGATAAGCAAGTGCTTAGTCAACAGATACGTTAATGTGAATGTACGTTAAAGTGACGTGTGTATTTAAGTTAAAAGTGTATGTTAAAGTGACGAGTGTTTAAGTATGCGGTGTGCAGAGGAGTGAATGGTAAAGAGAAATAAAAATAAAGAAGAGAAAATTAAAATTAAGAGTTAAAATTAAAAATTAAAATAGCTGGGGGTGACAGAGACAGTCAGTGGGGTCAGTGGGGGACCCGAGCCCCATTGATGAGCCCGACTGCTGACGGGAAGAAACTGTTTGTGTGGCGTGAGGTCTTGGTCCTGATGGACCTCAGCCTCCTGCCAGAGGGGAGGGACTCGAACAGGATATGTCCAGGGTGAGAGGGGTCAGCTGCAATCTTCCTAGCTCGCCTCAGAGTCCTGGAGGCGAACAAGTCCTGGAGGGATGGCAGATTACAGCCAATCACCTCTCAGCAGAGCGGATGATGCGCCGCAGCCTGGCCTTGTCCTTGGCAGTGGCTGCGGTGTGCCAGACGGTGATGGAGGAGCAGAGGATGGACTCAACGATGGCAGTGTAGAAGTGCACCATCATTTTCATCGGCAGGTTGAACTTCTTCAGCTGCCTCAGGAAGAACATCCTCTGCTGGGCCTTCTTGGCGATGGAGCTGATGTTCAGTTCCCACTTGAGGTCCTGGGAAATGATGGAGCCCAGGAAGAGGAAGGACTCCACAGCGTCGACGGGGGAGTCACACAGGGTGAGAGGGGCGGGTGGGGCTGCGTTCTTTCTGAAGTCCACAACCATCTCCACTGTCTTCAGAGCGTTGAGCTCCAGGTTGTTCTGGCTGCACCAGGTCTCCAGGTGGTCAGTCTCCCACCTGTAGGCGGACTCGTCCCCACCAGAGATGAGTCCAATGAGGGTTGTGTCATCCGCGAACTTCAGGAGCTTGACGGACTGGTGACTGGAGGTGCAGCTGTTGGTGTACAGCGAGAAGAGCAGAGGGGAAAGAACGCAGCCTTGGGGGGAACCGGTGCTGGTGGTCCGGGAGCCTGAGACGTGTTTCCCCAGCCTCACGTGCTGCTTCCTGTCAGTCAGGAAGTCTGTGATCCAGCTGCAGGTGGAGTCGGGCACGTGCAGCTGGGAGAGCTTGTCCTGCAGCAGAGATGGGATGATGGTGTTGAAGGCAGAGCTGAAGTCCACGAACAGGATCCTGGCGTAGGTTCCTGGGGAGTCCAGATGCTGGAGGATGTAGTGGAGGGCCATGTTGACAGCATCGTCTACAGACCTGTTGGCCCTGTAGGCGAACTGCAGAGGGTCCAGGAGTGGGTCAGTCAGGGTTTTGAGGTGGGACAGGACCAGGCGCTCAAAAGACTTCATGACCACAGAGGTCAGGGCGACGGGCCTGTAGTCATTGAGTCCTGTGATCCTGGGTTTCTTGGGGACGGGGATGATGGTGGAGGCCTTGAAGCAGGCTGGCACGTGGCATGTCTCCAGGGAGGTGTTGAAGATCTCAGTGAACACCGGAGACAGCTGATCAGCACAGTGCTTCAGGGTGGAGGGTGAGACAGAGTCCGGGCCCGCTGCTTTGCGGGGGTTCTGCTTTTTGAAGAGCCTGTTGACGTCCCTCTCCAGAATAGTGAGGGTCGTCACTGGGGAGGCGTGAGCCTCCGATGGGCTGGGGGAGGGGGAGATGATGGTCTGTGGCTGGTTGATGGGCCTGTGGGGCGTGGCGTCAGGACTGCTCCATTGTCTTTCAAAGCGACAGTAGAACTCGTTCAGCTCGTCTGCCAGGCGGAGGTCGTTCATGGCGTGGGGGTTTAGGCTTGTAGTTGGTGATCTGCCTGAGCCTCTCCAGACAGAAGCAGAGTCACTTGCTGAGAGCTGTTGTTGCAGTTTCTCAGAGTACAGTCGTTTAGCATCTCTCACCGCCTTGCTAAACCTGTATTTTGACTCTGTGTACAAGTCCTTGTCCCCCCTCCTGAATGCCTGGTCCTTTTGCAGTCTTAGCTTCCTGAGTTCCGCTGTGAACCGGTTTGTCGTTGTTATAACTCACCCTGGTGCTGGTTGGAACACAGCTGTCCTCACAGAAGCTGATGTATGAAGTTACAGCCTCTGTGTACTCATCCAGACTGTTAGTAGCAGTCCTGAAGACATCCCAGTCTGTACAGTCCAAGCACGCCCGAAGATCCTCCAGAGCCTCATTGGTCCACTTCTTGAACTTCCTCACCACAGGTTTGCAGAGCTTTAGTTTCTGCCTGTATGAGGGAATCAGGTGAACCATGGCGTGGTCAGAGTTTCCCAGAGCAGCACGAGGAACGGCGTGATAAGCCCCACTGATTGTGGTGTAACAGTGGTCTTCTCTCTAGTAGGGCATTTAATAAACTGTCTGTATTTAGGGAGTTCATGGCTGAGGTTTCCTTTGTTAAAGTCCCCAAGGACAATAACTAAAGAGTCCGGGTAGGTCCGCTCCACACACCGTATCTGCTCGGCGAGCGTCCGCTGTGCGTCCTGCGCGTTGGCCTGCGGCGCCATGTAAACACCGACCAGGATGAAGGAAGCGAACTCACGTGGGGAGTAGAAGGGTTTGCAGTGGATGATGAGGGATTCCAGGTCCGGTGAACAGTACTGTAGAATCACTGTTACGTCGTTACACCAGCCGTTGTTGAGGTAGAAGCAGATTCCTCCACCCTTCGTTTTGCCGGAGAGCTCCGTGTCGCGGTCCGCTCTGAACAGCTGGAAGCCGGCCAGCTGGAACGCGGAGTCCGGTATGGATCCACAGAGCCAGGTCTCCGTGAAGCACAGAACGGAGGAAGAAGAAAAGTCTCTGTCTCTCCCAACAAGGAGCTGAAGTTCGTCCAGTTTGTTGCACAATGAGCGGACGTTGGAGAGAAATATGCCCGGCAGCGCTGTGCGGGATCCCCGTTTACGGAGACGCTCCAGCGCGCCGGCACGTTTCCCTCTCCTGCGGCGTCTCACTGCGTGAGCCAAGGTGAGCGCACCTTTCACGAGAATGTCCAGTAATTCCACAGAGGTTAAAAAAGTTGGAAATAAGTCCGCTGGGGTTGTTACCCTGATGTTCATGAGCTCATCTCTGGTGAAAGAGCCCCGGGAATCGCAGCAGAAAGCAGCATTTAAGACAAAAAGAACAAACAACAATGAGCACCTGCATACCGAGGCAGCCATCGTCGGCGCCATCTTGATTAAAGATTTATATAAATCATTGAAATGTATTTGTAAACCCTTCTGTGTACATTTGTAAATCGAATATATTTGTGAATCTTTGTGTGCATTTGTCATTTATGAGACTGAACTAACCCCATACTAATCACACGCGGTGACGTCATTGAACGGTAGTGCTTTCGTTGACGTTGACACACATCCTGATGCATGACGTCATCCTCCTGTGAGGCTGAAAAGGCGCCCCCTTGTGGTGCGACGAGCTCTCCCCGCGTGAAGCGCAGGACGCGGTCTGAATCCAGAGAGTCTGGTCCAGTAGAGGCGGGGAGGCGGGCTGGTTCCCCCTGAACTACAGCTCTGTGTGCGTTATTCCTCCTGAACTACAGCTCTGTGTGCGTCACTCCTCCTGAACTACAACTCTGTGTGCGTCACTCCTGCTGAACTACAACTCTGTGTGCGTCACTCCTGCTGAACTACAACTCTGTGTGCGTTATTCCTCCTGAACTACAGCTCTGTGTGCGTCACTCCTGCTGAACTACAGCTCTGTGTGCGTCACTCCTGAACTACAGCTCTGTGTGCGTCACTCCTGCTGAACTACAGCTCTGTGTGCGTCACTCCTGAACTACAACTCTGTGTGCGTTATTCCTCCTGAACTACAACTCTGTGTGCGTCACTCCTGAACTACAACTCTGTGTGCGTCACTCCTGAACTACAACTCTGTGTGCGTTATTCCTCCTGAACTACAACTCTGTGTGCGTTATTCCTCCTGAACTACAACTCTGTGTGCGTCACTCCTCCTGAACTACAACTCTGTGTGCGTTATTCCTCCTGAACTACAACTCTGTGTGCGTTATTCCTCCTGAACTACAGCTCTGTGTGCGTTATTCCTCCTGAACTACAACTCTGTGTGCGTCACTCCTGCTGAACTACAACTCTGTGTGCGTTATTCCTCCTGAACTACAGCTCTGTGTGCGTTATTCCTCCTGAACTACAACTCTGTGTGCGTCACTCCTCCTGAACTACAACTCTGTGTGCGTTATTCCTCCTGAACTACAACTCTGTGTGCGTCACTCCTGCTGAACTACAACTCTGTGTGCGTTATTCCTCCTGAACTACAACTCTGTGTGCGTCACTCCTGCTGAACTACAACTCTGTGTGCGTCACTCCTGCTGAACTACAACTCTGTGTGCGTCACTCCTCCTGAACTACAACTCTGTGTGCGTCACTCCTCCTGAACTACAACTCTGTGTGCGTCACTCCTGCTGAACTACAACTCTGTGTGCGTTATTCCGCTCTGAACTACAACTCTGTGTGCGTCACTCCTGAACTACAACTCTGTGTGCGTTATTCCGCTCTGAACTGCGCCTCGAGCCGCAACCACGGAGACCGGGGGTACATCCCAAGTCTCTAAATTGTCGTTTCCTCGCTCCTCGATTGAACAGGAAGTGGTTCTGCGCCGCCATCTTGACGGCCGTCCCAAAGCTCTTATTCTGCTCTGAGGAGCGAGGATCGAGGAGCGAGGAGGGAAATCGGAGGAGTCATGATCGAGGAGCCCCGAGAGCAGGCTTCCAGGAAGTGTTTTAACGCTGGACACGCCCCCTCACTGTTCATCTGTTATGTGATTGGACGTTGCAGCTGAGCGGCCTGATCAATGGAGTTTCATACCAGAGTGAAGACGATCACAGATTAAACTCAAGTTATATATTAAATCTGTTTTCTTATTCACCATCTGGTTAAAATATGTTCATAGTAGGTCTGAACAACAAAAGGACCACAAACATGTCTTCAAAGATTTGATCTGTTTCCCTCAATAACTTTTATTATGTATGTAATTAAAATCAGAGAGCTGGAGAGGAAACACTTTTTACAACACGTAATGAAGAGAAACTATATTTATATTGTGGGTTATTTTATAATGATGTCACAATCAGAATTTCAAAACATACCGACGTAAATAATAAATAAATAAATAAGACGCATTCCGCCGGTAGAAATGGATCCTGCGCGTATAAGCAGGACACATCACAGTATATAAATACACACACTGTGTATAAATACACACACTGTATATAAATACTCACACTGTGTATAAATACACACACTGTATATAAATACTCACACTGTGTATAAATACACATCACAGTGTATAAATACTCACACTGTGTATAAATACACACACTGTATATAAATACTCACACTGTGTATAAATACACATCACAGTATATAAATACTCAATGCAGTTTATTAAACGGTAACAGACGACAGAGAAAACATCTCCACTCTGACATCATGATAACTTTGTCTTTATTAATATAAGTAGTAGTTTAACACCATTAAATCAACTGAAAACATACGATCATTTTTATCAATATCTTAAGTGTATTTTTATTGGAATGTTCGCTAAAAACTCTCCGGACAAAACTCATCAGCTGTTAAAGCGACTGACAGCTGATCAGATGTGATCAGATGTGATCAGCTGTGATCAGCTGTGATCAGATGTGATCAGATGTGATCAGCTGTGATCAGATGTGATCAGATGTGATCAGCTGTGATCAGATGTGATCAGCTGTGATCAGATGTGATCAGCTGTCAGGCGGCTGCAGTCATCATAAACCGACGTCGCTTCACATGACGCTTCAGAGGAAAGGACGTCTCACGTCTCTTAAAACATGTTTCCTTCTCTCCTCGCTTGGTTTCCTTGGTTTCCTATGCATCCCTGGTGGGAGGGACTAAGACGCAAGGAAAGGATGCAAGTGAGGGAAACGGGGATGCAGTTTAGAGACTTGGGATGTACCCCGGGAGGGTTCCGCTGAGGTGAGCCTCCTCCTCCTCCTCCTCCTCCTCCTCCTCCCCTTCCTCCTCCCTCCTCCCCCCGCAGCAGAATACGTTGGTCTCAGTCTGGCTCCACACAGAATGATGTCTGTCGTCTCCACAGTGGAGAGCGTTCCCAGAGCGACGGGCTCCACGCCGAGCCTCTACCAGCGGGTCCGGAGGGTCTTAACCAGGTAAGATGATGATGGTGATGATGATGGTGATGATGATGGTGATGCTGGCGTGCATCCCCTCTATGCATTCATCCCGTTCAGCAGCGCATCACCGCGAACCCTTTTGTTTCAACCTGTAACCTCGTATCAGTCCGCTGCTGCTGCGGCGTGACGTGCAACAGACGAGTCAACTCAACATGCAGCTTCCTTTGCGTGTGCGTGGGTGTGCGCACGCGCGTGCGTGTGTGTGTGTGTGTGTGTGTGTGTGTGCGCGCGCGTGCGTGAGTGTGCGTGTCTTCAAGTGTCTCCACTCCTGCCCCCTGCTGCTGGAGACAGGGTGCTGCGTGGTGTTTGTGTACATGCTCACTCTCACTGTGTTGCTCACTCCCGTTTGTATGTCTCATGCACTCAGACACACACACGCGCGCGGACGCACACACGCACACCCCTCTTGCCTCATAATGTAGACCTTGCATGGCACTGGGGCCAGTGGGTGGTAGTAGTTAGTCAGTAGTTAGTCAGTAGTACTCTATGACTGAAATATATGCTTATTCCACATGAACATGAAATCTAAAAAAATATATTTAAAAAGACGATTTACTAATACTTAAATGAAATTAATATAATTATAGTTATTTTTGTCACAACAGATAAGGAATGCTTTGGTACGGATCTGATAATGTGATAATAATAATAATAATAAGATAAGATAAGATAAGATAATCCTTTATTAGTCCCGCAGTGGGGAAATTACAGGATTACAGCAGCCTTGCTCACAGTGAATAAAAGAATAATACAATAATACAATAGAAACAAGTAATATAAATAAATATAAGCAGTAAAACAGTAGAGAAGAATATTAATATACAGACTGAATAGAAAGTACTTAAACGTATTGCACGTAAATACACGTAATATACGTAATAATATTGCACCAGGTGAGTGATGAAGTAAAGTGTTCAGTTGTCAGAGTGGTCTACTGGGAGCTCAGCTGGTTGTGCAGCCTGACCACAGCGGGAAGAAAAGACTTGCGGTTCCTCTCCCTCAGACACCGGGGATGTACTGGTACGCTTTGAGCACCAGATAGTTGCCCTCAATGTCTATCAAACCCACCAGATAGTTGGCCTCAATGTCTATCAAACCCACCAGATAGTTGGCCTCAATGTCTATCAAACCCACCAGATAGTTGGCCTCAATGTCTATCAAACCCACCAGATAGTTGGCCTCAATGTCTATCAAACCCACCAGATAGTTGGCCTCAATGTCTATCAAACCCAGAATCATGTATTTCGTAATAATACGCTGTGATCATTCTTCGACAGCAATCAGCATCTTTAAAATGGCTTTTCCTAACCTTTATATAACCAAATGCAACAATAAATATAAAAATATAAATGACCTATTAAATAATGGTATCCGATACCAGACCGGCCTGTTGTCTAACAGGAAAGAGCTCCAGGGTTCCAGTCAGAACGAGTAGTTGCAGTTCATTATTACCAGAAATGATCCGCCTCCTTTCAGATGAGGACAAATCAGAGTTCTTAATTAGTCTGGCCCAAATTTCATTTTTGCAGTGTGCTGCTCTTTAACTACTGCGAACAGAAGCTCACGGATATTTAAGCCCTCTGGTGTCTCTTCTGGTTGCCAAAAAACAAGATGGCGACGGACAAAATGCCAAACTCAAGGCTCTAAAACCGCAGTCCACAAACCTATGGATGACGTGATGATGACTCCATCCTCTCCTTACATACAGTCTATGGCCCCACTGCTCCAGGGAGCACATGCTCCACCAACCTGGACAAGAAATACGTTACCTGGTCTGACAAACAAGTTGCGTGTCCTTTTGGGCCGAGGTGGAATGGGAAACTCTTAGCAAGAAGCCAACAGACATGTCAACATGGATATTAAATATCTAGCCAAGTTCTCCAGGGAATAGTTGAGTGTATGCCACAAAGAAGTCTGGCTATACTGGAGGCAAAGGGGGCTCCTGCCAACAATTCAATTCAATTCAATTCAATTCAGTTTATTTTATATAGACCAACATCACAAATACAAGTTTGCCTCGGAGGGCTTTACAATCTGTACACATAACATCCTCTCCCGGGACCTCACATCGGATCAGGAAAAACTCCCCTAAAGAGATAGTAAAAACCCTTTCACAGGGAAAAAAGGGAAGAAACCTGAGGGAGAGCAACAGAGGAGGATCCCTCTCCCCGGATGGACAGAAGCAATAGATGTCATGTGGCCAGAATGAATAGCGTAGTTACAGCACATTCAATGAATATGACAGAAATTATTCATATAATGAGTATTAGGCATGGTCCATGATCCTGATAATCCATGAAGCAGAAGGCGGTAGAGAGGAGGGGGGCATCAGAGGGCCATGGCAGCGGGTAAGACCGGTTCCAGGCCGGTTCCATCAGCAGGGCCATGGCAGCAGGTAGGACCGGTTCCAGGCCGGTTCCATCAGCAGGGCCATGGTAGCAGGTAGGACCGGTTCCAGGCAGCCATGGATCCATGGCAGGACCGGGGGGCAGGACCGGGGGGCAGGACCCGGGTCCAGGCAGCCATGAATCCGTGGAAAAGGAAAGTAGAGTTAGTAATGTGCATTGAAGGGACAATAGTTTATCCAGATGGAGAGAAAGAGGAGAGGAGGAATGAAAAAGGAAGAGAAGAGGAGCAAAAGAGGAAGAGAAGAGGAGCTCAGTGTATCCTAAGATGTCCCCCAGCAGTCTAGGCCTATAGCAGCATATCAAGGGGCTGGACCAGGGCAAACCTGAGCCAGCCCTAACTATAAGCCTGAAACAGCCCTAAGTATAAGCGCTATCAAAGAGGAAAGTCTTAAGTCTACTCTTAAATGAGGTGACCGTGTCTGCACCCCGGACTGAAAGTGGAAGCTGATTCCACAGAAGAGGAGCCCGATAACTGAAAGCTCTAGCCCCCAACCTACTTTTTAAGACTCTGGGAACCACAAGTAACCCTGCATTCAGTGAACGTAACGCTCTAGTGGGGTAATATGGCACTATAAGCTCTTTAAGATATGATGGTGCATCACCAGCTAAGGCTTTATAGGTGAGGAGGAGGATTTTAAATATAATTCTCGATCTTACAGGAAGCCAGTGGAGAGCAGCTAATACAGGAGTAATGTGATCTCTCTTCCGAGTCCTTGTTAGTACACGAGCTGCAGCATTCTGGATCAGCTGGAGAGACCCAAGGGACTTTCCGGAGCAGCCTGATAATACGGAGTTACAGTAATCCAGTCTTGAAGTAACAAATGCGTGGATCAATGTTTCTGCATCACTTTGAGACAGGATGTGCCGGATCTTTGAGATGTTCCGTAGGTGAAAAAAGGCAGTCCTTGAGATCTGTTTCACGTGGGAGCCAAATGACAGGTCCTGGTCAAAAATAACTCCGAGATTCCTTACGGTGGTGGTGGATGCCAGAGCGATGCCATCCAGGGAAACCATATCGTCAGATAGTTGATTTCTGAGGTGTTCTGGGCCGAGTAGAATGACTTCAGTCTTGTCAGAGTTCAGCAGCAGGAAGTTGCAGGTCATCCAGGTATTGATGTCTTTAAGACACGCTTGAAGTTTAGCGACCTGGTGGATTTCATCTGGCTTGATTGACAGATATAGTTGAGTATCATCGGCATAACAGTGAAAGTTTATGGAGTGTTTTCTGATAATATTGCCTAAAGGAAGCATATATAAGGTGAATAAAATTGGTCCAAGCACAGAACCTTGTGGAACTCCATGACGAACAGCGGTGGTCATCGAGGCCTCATCGTTTACAAATACAAACTGAGATCTATCTAATAAATACGACTTAAACCAGCTTAATGCTGTACCTTTAATACCAATCGACTGGTCTAGTCTCTGTAATAAGATGTCATGGTCAATGGTGTCGAATGCTGCACTAAGGTCTAACAGGACAAGTACAGAGACAAGTCCTTTATCAGCACTATGGTCTAACAAGACAAGTACAGAGACAAGTCCTTTATCAGCACTATGGTCTAACAGGACCAGTACAGAGACAAGTCCCCTATCTGATGCAACTAGAAGGTCATTAGTAATTGTCACTAGTGCTGTCTCTGTGCTATGATGCTTTCTAAATCCTGACTGAAATTCCTCAAATAAACTATTGTTATGTAAAAAGTCACACAACTGATTTGCGACTACCTTCTCCAGTATCTTAGAGAGGAAGGGAAGGTTAGAGATAGGTCTGTAGTTAGCCAACACCTCTGGATCCAGAGTGGGCTTTTTAAGAAGAGGTTTAATTACAGCTACTTTAAAAGACTGTGGTACATGACCCATTAGTAAAGACCCATTTATAATATCTAGTAGAGAGGTGCTAATTAAAGGTAAAACTTCCTTAAACAGCTTAGTCGGAACAGGGTCTAGGAGACAGGTAGAAGATTTAGAAGTAGAAACCATTGAAGACAGTTGGTCGAGGTTGATGGTAAAAAATCCATCCAGACGCACAGCAGGGCCCACAGCCTCCTCCATGGCCATCCCACCTGAGGATGGACCGGCAGTAGTCGAGGGCAGGAGATCACCGATCCTGTCTCTAATAGCCAGAATCTTATCATTGAAGAAGTTCATAAAGTCATTACTACTGAGGTCTATAGGAATACACGGATCCACCGAGCTATGACTCTCAGCCAGCCTGGCCACAGTGCTAAAGAGAAACCTAGGGTTGCTCTTGTTTTTCTTTATTAGTGATGAGTAGTAGGCTCCTCTGTCATTACGGAGGGCCTTCTTATATGTTCTCAGACTATCCCGCCAAACCAACCGGGACTCCTCCAGACCGTTGGAACGCCATATGCCCTCAAGCTTCCGTGATGCTTGCTTCAATATGCGGGTCTGAGGGTTGTACCATGGAGCGAGCCTCCTTTGCTTAATGATCCTCTTTTTTAGAGGGGCTATCGAGTCCAGTGTCACTCTCAGTGAGCCAGTAGCACCATCAACGAGTTGATCAATCCGGGAGGGAGTAAAGTTAGCACAGGAGTCCTCTGTTATATTGAGACGTGGTAATGAATCAAATACAGAAGGAATCGCTTCCTTAAATCTAGCAACAGCACCGTCAGTTAGACATCTGGTGTAAAAACTCTTGCCTAACGCTGTACAATCTGGTAGCATAAACTCAAAAGTTATAAGCATGTACCTAATAAAGTGACCACTGAACTTGTCTGTAAACTATATCATCTTAGATCTTCATAATGCTGCTCTGTACCGGCTGAATGTGCAAATGAGATATCATATCACCTCAATGGGACATGCGTCCTCCCTCTGCAGGGACCTGCTGGTGACCCTCGCCCTGGGTCAGGTGCTGTCCTTGTTGATCTGCGCCATCAGTCTGACCAGCAAGTACCTGGCTGACGACTTCCATGCCAACACACCGGTGTTCCAGAGCTTCCTCAACTACATCCTGCTGTTTCTGGTCTACACCACCACACTGGCAGTCAGGCAAGGTACGGCAGCTAGAAGTGTGTGTGTGTGTGTGTGTGTGTGTGTGTGTGTGTGTGTGTGTGTGTCAGAATAACTCATATCAAACACAGATTATTATTGTTAAAAGCGTTGAGTCCCACAGCAGCAGCAGAAAGTGACTGCAGTATTCACAGAGTGACGCGAAACATGACACTCAGGTGGACACACACATTTCTGCCACTTTGATGCTATTCGATATGTTGATTTAATATACATATTATTCATTTAATCAACAGGGATTTGGACAGTAATTATCATTCATCAACGTATAAAACGTGCGATTAATGCTCTCGTCACTCCTAGCATTTAGCAGCCTGATGGTTTGAAGCTAAAAACTGTTATGGCAGTAGATCTTTTTATATTTATATATTTAGCTATTTTTATAAAAAGCACATGCATGTTGGGGAAACAGACGGGCTCTTGTGGGGCTATTGGTTTCTTTACGTCTTCTTTAGCTTGCCTCTCTCTCTCACCAGGGGAAGGGAACCTGCTGGCCATCCTGAAGCGGCGCTGGTGGAAATACATGATTCTGGGTTTGATAGACATTGAGGCCAACTATCTGGTGCTCAAAGCGTACCAGTACACCACACTATCAAGTGTACAGGTGAGTTTGCGTGTGCGTGTGTAAAACCTTTGTCAAGTCTGACCAGATAACCACAACGATAACCTCCTAAAAGACACCTGGTGGTTAGGGGTCGGCTCAGGGTTAGGGGTGAATTATATGAAAAGTTGGGGCTTAAAAGTTTGAATCCCTCATGTTACTCTACACCGCTCAGATAATCTGTTTCCCTGTGAATTATGTCACAGTACAGAAGTTAAAGACGCTCTGACTTCCGTTTCTTCCTTGCTGGATATTTGGGCCCAAACCTAAAGACGCCATCTTAAACCCCAAACCACACCTTAATAAATCCAACAGACAAACCTCTAAGATCAGAATCCAGCAGGTGTGCTGTGCGTCTCGTTGTAGCTGTGCAGCCCTCCAGTAAAGGCCAGAGGTTTACAGGGACAGAAAGGCCCGGCTCAAACAACTCACTCGAACCTTGGTGGAAGGGATGCTGTGGCTGAGAGTCCATTGTTGCACGGTGATTTCCCAGTCCACTGCTGCTGTTGTTTACTGGTCACCAGTCCGAAGTGATGAACCATGTCTGTATCTGTTTGTCTCTGTGTGTCCGTCCTTCCGCTCAGCTGTTGGACTGTTTTGTCATCCCAGTGGTCCTGCTGCTGTCCTGGTTCTTTCTTTTGGTGAGGTACAAGGCCTTCCACTTTGTCGGGGCAGGACTGTGTCTGCTGGGTGTGGGATGCATGGTGGGAGCTGACGTCCTGCTTGGTCGGCAGCAAGGCCTTGGTGAGTGCCCCCAGCGTTCCTGACCATTCACGGCACGCCAGAGGAAGAGTACATGTGGAGGTGCCAGGTTTGTTGGACTTGTTCACGTTTGTCCCCCTCCACCTCTTCCTCATCTATCAGGAGAGCAGAAGATGTTCGGGGACCTGTTGGTCCTGGGTGGAGCGACGCTCTACGGGATCTCCAACGTCTGTGAGGAGTTCATCGTGAAGAACTTGAGCCGCGTGGAGTTCCTCGGCATGATGGGACTCTTCGGATCCTTCTTCAGTGGCATCCAGTTGTGAGTTTGTGTGTGTGTGGTGGGGAGAGATACACCTCATGACAGCTGGGCAGTGGTGGAAAGTAACTAACTATCTCTTGTACTTCTGTACTCTGTACTTCTGTACTCTGTACGGAAGTACAATGTTGAGGTTCTTGTACGTTATTTTACTGTTGTGCAGAACCCTCCCTTTCTAAATGTCACTCGGACCTTTCCACTGATTCTACCACAAGATGTATTTTATGGTTGTTGTTAGTGCCACATAGATTGTTGTGTTGCATTCCACAAAAGTTTTGAAATAAGTTGAATGCAAATTAATTTGTAGAGCTCAGTGGGACAACCTTCTCAGTAGGTGCCATCAATTCCTCCTGTATGTGTGCATGTAATATTGAACAGGACTCAAACTCTCAATGCTCTCAAACTCTTCGGCCAACATTGCTGCCTGTCAGAGGCTGTACATGCTCAGTTTTAAAGCTCAACGTCATGTTGACTTATTACAGGCTAAATGTTGGTGAGGGAAAAATTGGCATGACCATATTCACGGCGGTCCATAGATCTTTCATCAGCCCTTGGGTACCCTGATCAGGGGACCCTAGGGCTTCTACAGGTGTTCTACAGCTCATATGACCTTGATATGAATACCAGCCCCTATTGTCCTTAATCTCTAAAGAATCAACAACTCCTTTCCTTTAAAAAAAAAATTACAAAAAAAATATATTATTTATTTTCTGCATAAATATGATCAAAAGTCAAGAGTCTGATCAAAAAATGACTCCTTGGTCGCTCCCCGAGTTTTTTTAATTGCATTTTTGGTGCCTTCCCATCATGCCCCAGAGTAATACTGCACCTCTTTAGAAAGATTAAAACATAAAGCATCCAAATCTGCAATAATAATCACAATAAACACAAGCAATGACATTTTTTCAAGCCTTTCCAGTCCAAAAATCATGTTTTTCGGTTCAGAAATAAAAAAATGAGCACCTTTGACCTGAATCTTGTCACACCATGACCGTCGTGTATTTCAAATGACCGTCTCCGTCAGCGCGTGTCATCTGACGCGCTTTCAGATGAGTCTGAGGCCCAATGAGATCGCAGGACCTCGAAACACGGAAGCAAAGATTTTAAAATACACACGTTGCCTTTTCGCAGCTCGCAAATTGGCTATGACTGTAAAGCTCTTGTGGGTCCAATGAGCCCAAATGTATTCATGCGTGATGATGTTAGTCCCCATAGCTATTTCATTGAAGTGAAACCATTGTTTGAAACTTGACTTCACTATGTAAAATGGCCTGTTGTGACTTCTCAGGTATTCGGAGGATGTATGGCTTTCCTAGGTATAATGACAATAAGGCGGTTTCTGATCAGTTTCCAGAACAGAAGCACTTGCCATCCAATCGCCCTTTTGCTCTTGTAATCTCCAAATATATCCAAATATGAAAAGTTTTAGATACCAAATCACAGCATGGACTTTTCTGTGGAGTTCTTCGAGGTCTTGTTGTATTAATGTGGTAGCTTGGCGGAAATGTTGATCTTATTTTTTGAATAATTGTTTTGCACAACATCTTTTGTAGTAAATGGTATAAACCCCAATAATTATTGTAACATCTTATGAGACAAAATGAGGTTAATCTCTGTGTGTGCTCTGTTGCAGGGCCATCATGGAACACAAGGAGCTGCTGAAGGTATCCTGGAACTGGCAGATAGGTGAGAATGCACATGCACCCAGAAGTAGAAAGTAATTAAGTCAAATGTAATGACAGTAACTGGTCAAAATCCTTTGTTCCCTCTGTGTGTCTGCAGGTCTTCTGTACATTGCTTTCAGTGCCTTCATGTTCGGCCTGTACAGCTTCATGCCGGTAGTGATAAAGAGAACAAGCGCCACCTCAGTCAATCTCTCTTTGCTCACCGCCGACCTGTACAGCTTCTTCTGTGGCATCTTCCTCTTTCACTACAAGGTAAGAGCAAACTGCCAGGAAGCATTTATTTGACGATATGCAGGTCTAAAGACGCCCAGACACCCAGATCTCCGACCGAGGTATAGGTGCTCGGGTTGCATGGTGGGTAATGGTGCCAGGTTTTGACGAGGGAGGAAGACTGTGTGGAACAAAGACGACAATATCCGTCATGCTACTGCATCCATTTTTATCATTTTTCAAAATCATGACTGACAGTATTACAGGAGTACATTCTGTGGTAATAGTAACACTTGTGACAGAACACTGGCATCTATTCCTTGTTGTCTAGAGACACAGAGACTGAGTGAGTCCCTATAATATTATTCTGAAAAATATCCTGACATCACTGTTTAGAGCTGTCATAAAAAGACTATTAAAGGGTCTTTGTCGAGTCTTTAGTCAACAAAGACAAGTTGACGGCTTATGTGTGACCAATGTCAAATAAAAAAATGGCACCATCGGGCGCCCGCTCATTTACAGAAGAGACTTAGAGCAGTGGTTCTCAACCTTTTTTCAGTGATGTACCCCGTGTGAACTATTTTTCCCCAGCCGAGGACCCCCTGACCAGTGCAAAGCAGTTTTGGTTGAAAAAAAGATGTAATACACAGCACTGTGCCATTAGCGTCTGATTTAATATGGAACATATACAATTCAGTTAATCAACTTACACTTATATTGTATTGAAGAGTTATTAAATCCAAATTTTGAAAGGATTTTTTAATGGATATATAAATATCCATTAAAAAATCTAAATTTAAATATATTTAAAATCTCACGTACCCTCATTTGAGAACCACTGACTTAGAGAACTGGGGCCTCATCACATAAACTTCCTACTCTGGAATCCTGTCTCATCTCAGTTTAGGATGACATTGAAGATTTTTGGTATTACAGAAACATCACTCTGTAAAACCAAAAAATCCTATCTTATTTAGCTGTAGATTTCGCAAGTTAGGAATTCTAAATTTGGATAGCACAAATAGACCCTGGCCTAAATATCTGCCAAAAATGGCAGCAGCATTATTGTTAGGTCTGTAACATTATGGCAATTACAAGAAATGGCTCTAGAGAGGCCTTCTAGCTGGCTAGCTAGTGACAAGTAAGATCAATGGATATTATGGCTTGTCCATCTCGAGTAACCTGGCGCTGCCTTCTAATCAAAGATGCAAGCATGGCAGGACGAGTGCCGATTGAATAATCAAACGTACAGTTATAGTTAGGATTTGTGAAGTTATGATCAGCTAGGATGCCTGAGATAGTATGGGACACAGCCAGGAGTCTAGGAACTAGGAAGATATGATATCTTTGAAACTTAAGTCAAGATGTTTTTCTATAATGAGGCCCCAGGTTTATACCAGTCCCATAGGCTATGACGGATAGGTTCTCATTAGTTTAGGTTTAGTTTGGTTTTGCCGCAACATGCAGACCTTGTTTTTTTAAAGCAGAGAGACAGGGCTAAAAGGACACTGTATGCGTATATTTGAACATCATCCGTAAGACATGCTAATGGCAGATCATAAGTGTATACACTGAAGAGGAGTGGACCTAGAATAGATCCCTGAGGGACACCGAGGTCATGTCTCCATGCCATTGATCCGTACCCTCTGATTTATAGGAAGAAAACAAGGTTCAAACCAGCATAAAA
Source organism: Myoxocephalus aenaeus (assembly GCA_038501785.1). NCBI lineage: Eukaryota > Metazoa > Chordata > Actinopteri > Perciformes > Cottidae > Myoxocephalus > Myoxocephalus aenaeus. The sequence continues at coordinate 58,388 of JBAMJR010000092.1, forward strand.
CAGAAGTGTAGAAATTAAAGCTGTGCGGTATACAGATTGGTATTCAGATTTCCATATTTTATGAATCTTTCATATTCCGTCATACCGGTGCTTAGACGTAACAACTGTTGTCGCTCTACGGTGCTGTCAGCGAGCCGTGCATAGCCACAACAACAGCAGGCAGCAACATGTATTATTTTACAGCCTAATGCTGGGAGCGCAGTGGAGCTACTTAGCTGTCAGGGTAACTTACTTCAGTCATGGTTAAAAATTACACCGCCGAACTGCATGCTGGGACAGACCAGTTGCAGGGAGTTGGGCGGCGAACAGCTGTTTGTGTGGCGTGTCTTCCGGTCTGTCTCTTCCTGTTTTTTTGTATGCGAGCTATACCCAGCATGCAGTTCGGCAGTGTAATTTTGAACCATGACTGAAGTAAGTTACCCTGACAGGTAAGTAGCTCCACTGCGCTTCCAGCATTAAGCTGTAGGAAATAAATGTTTCTGCCTGCTGTTGTTGTGGCTATGCATGGCTCGCTGACGGCACCGCTGTCTAGTTGACCGGCGCCGTTATACTGTTATTGGCCATACCGCCCAGCCCTAGTAGAAATACATGCTTAAGTCTGTCTCTGTGTTGCAGTTCTCGAGCCTCTATTTGCTGTCATTCTTCATCATTATCTTGGGCCTGGTCCTTTACGCCACCTCGTCCACCTACGTTGCTCAGGACCCACGAGTCTACAAGCAGTTCAGGAACACAGGCGGCCAGCCGGCCACCGACCGGCCTCCGTTCAGCGCTGGAGTCCTGGAGCCATCCGTCACCTACACCAGCCTGGGACCCGAGGCGGGGGACGAGATTCCTGTACGTGTCGCCTAAGATCTGGAAGGGAGTTTGGTCTGTCAGGCTGGTGAATCAGCGAGCCAGCCGCAGCCTCCAGTTTCTGCCCAAAGTTGTATACAGAGAAATATGCTGGCTGTACCCGGTCTCCTGAGCAGGGCGGCTGGGTGATCACCCAGGTTGGTCCTGCTTATCATTTAATGGCCTGTATTGGTGACCAAAGTCTCCACCCGCTCAGTGACTAAGTTAAGACAAATACATGTTTCTGAGAAATTAATGAGCAGAATGTCGTGAAAACAAATAGCAAAGTGAATGAAACTGTTGAGTTCACTGTGATCAAAGACCGTGAGTAGACAGTAGTGACTGATCATTCATGTAAAGAGATGGTATTGTACTTGTACTGTATTTAATCAGATTTCTTTTTTAAAGTACATCTGTCAAGAATGTGTGTGCTTCACACGTGTATATGTTAACGCTGTATTAATTTAATTTTGTATTATCTGATTGGAATCTATCATGTTTATAAATCCACCGGCTCACATTCAGTGACGCAGACGTGAGTCAGTTTAGGCACAAGTGGGGAACGAACATATGAATGGCAGTTCATGAAATCCATTTAGCGTCTTTGCGTCCCGCAAAGCAACACTGGTATGTAAATATACTGCATCGGCTACTGAAGGTTTGTCCTTTGTATTTGTTCACGTTTTTTATAGGCTGGTACAAATGTATTTTGTCTTATCATATCTAAGTTTGACTACTTTTAAACCAAAAATAGCATTCAGTAGCCTATTTTCCTGCAAGCAGCATTTAGACCTTGAGAAATACAATTTACTGGAAATACATTTTATGAACTGATAAAAAAATAAAATAATTGAGTTTATTTTGGGATCTGGTCAGTTGGGTTCTTGCATTTGGGAAGTATGGATTTGATTTATCTGCGTTTCCACCGAGGGGTTTTATGCGCTAATTGAAAATGTGCATACAAATAGGTGGATGAAAATGCACCCATTTGCTCTGGATAGTAAATTTCCTATAATTCTGTCCCTTAGACAATGTTGGACCACTTCTACTGCTTAAATGAAATTCTTCCAGTTAAATGATCAGAAAAATAAAATGAAACAGGAATACAGAACCGGGGAAAACACTTCCAAAACCACTCGACTCTATTAGACCCACTCTTCCTGGTAAACACCCAAGTCTTCCAAAAGTCCAGTGCTGTGTGGTTGTTTTTTAAAGAAACGCAGTCAGTGATCAGGAAGTGACAGAATGGAGGTTTGATATGCTGCCGTTGTATTAAACCCTAATCCTTCCCCAAACTGCTGTTTGCCAGCTGAAAGTGAAGAAGGCAGGAGATGTTTTGTTAGGTTCTTGTTGTTTTTGCCATTTCACTGTGGACGGCCATCGGAAATCACTGCCGAGAACTGAACCGTGTTTCCACGTACGGTGCATTTTCAGATGTATGAACATCCGTGTGAATGTGGCCTTAGTATTGGTTTATATGAGACAGTGTGCTGAGAAGCCCACCTGACAGGTTCTTCTTACTGCTCAGTGTGCACCATGAGAAACGTGTTAAATGAGAGGGATCGTGTGCTCTAGGCTTCGGAGCATTGTTTGATTCCTTGTATTATTTGTCTGTACTTCCTATTTAAGTCCGAATTCTGTTTGAAACGTCACGTTGGAAGCAATATATTTTCCTGTAGATTCACAGGAGACATCACAGGGTTACGGACCGAAGATAAGGCTGTGCAGTTGGTTTGGTCTGCTTCTTGGTTCACTTCATGTCTGTATATAATCTGGATTATTTACAAGGGACTTTCTTGGTGCTCCTCTTTCAATGGCATTTTGTATCCTGTTTGATGTCTACAATGTGTTTACAATGGTGTTACTTATTGTAAAATAAAGCATCTTCGTCAGAACGCCTCTCCCCACACGCTTTGTGCGCAGTGTCACATTTTAACAATGTACTTTTGAACACTTGAATTTGCCAATCCCAACCGGAAGAACAGTCGAAATGGCAGAATATTGGGTTTAAAGATGTCGCTGAATGAAACTCGCTCTACATCCAAGGGTGGAAGATCTCTGATGACCTCTGGAAGAAGTGAAACCAGACAGTGAAAGAACGTGTTACGGACAACCAAAGGTAAGCTATGGTCTCTCCAGGGTTGTCTCACTCCAGCTGTCTCGCGTCATTGGGCCCCTGGAGGGCCACAATGTCATAGAACGATGGTCCAGACGTTCTAGTTTTGTGTCGCTATTTCACTTACTTCATTTTAAACAATTCCCAAATATATTTCTTAAAGAATCCAATACACTGCTTGTATGTGTTTATTTGTACTTGGAACGTCTGGTTGATTTGTAACACAGAGATGAGGTTTTCATGGGAAGAAGTCACTTGAAACCACAGTATATACTTCTGTATTGCTGTTTAATTAAAGGAGGGCTCACTAGGAACACAGGTCCAGTGTGTGGGTCTGCTGGAGGGCGATGCCTGCAGTCTCCTGTGGGGGCAGCAAAGCGACCGGGCCTTCTAAGAGCAGTAGAAGAAGAAGCGGTGCAGGGAGCGCATCATCCATCTTCTGGGAGAGCCCGAGAGCACCAGCCATCTAACGACCGACGAGAACAAGAACAACAACATCGGCCATCATGGGCGCCGTTTTGGGATTGTGCTCCATGGCGAGCTGGGTAAGTCTGTTGTATTTACGTGTATCGTGTGTTCACGTTGCAGTGAACGCAGTGGTCGAGTCCTGTTGTTCTGCTTCAAACCAGCGCTGTCATGACTGCGCAATAACCAGCAGGCCGTCGCGCTGCGGGCGGACGAGGACATAAACACGACATGGCGAGTCGTCGTGTTTACTAGCTGCTGTTTACTAACTCTTTACTAGCTGCTGTTCTCTAGCTGCTGTTTACTAGCTGCTGTTTACTAGCTGCTGTTCTCTAGCTGTTTACTAGCAGCTCTTTACTAGCTGCTGTTGTTTACTAGCTGCTGTTCACTAGATGTTTACTAGCTGTTCACTCGCTGCTGTTTACTAGCTGCTGCTGTTCACTAGCTGCTGACTACTAGCTGCTGACTACTAGCTGTTGTTTACTAGCTGTTGTTTACTGGCTGCTGTTTACTGGCTGCTGTTTACTGGCTGCTGTTTACTGGCTGCTGTTCTCTAGCTGTTTACTAGCAGCTCTTTACTAGCTGCTGTTGTTTACTAGCTGCTGTTCACTAGATGTTTACTAGCTGTTGTTTACTATCTGTTGTTTACTAGCTGCTGTTTACTAGCTGCTGTTTACTAGCTGCTGCTGTTTACTAGCTGCTGCTGTTTACTAGCTGCTGTTCTCTAGCTGCTGTTTACTAGCTGCTGTTTACTAGCTGTTTACTAGTTTACTCGCTGCTGTTTACTTGCTGCTGTTTACTAGCTGCTGTTTACTAGCTGCTGTTCTCTAGCTGTTTACTAGCTGTTCACTAGCTGCTGTTTACTAGCTGTTTACTAGTTTACTCGCTGCTGTTTACTCGCTGCTGTTCACTCGCTGCTGCTGTTTACTAGCTGTTCTCTAGCTGCTGTTTACTAGCTGTTTACTAGTTTACTAGCTGCTGTTTACTAGCTGCTGTTTACTAGTTTACTAGCTGCTGTTTACTAGCTGTTCTCTAGCTGCTGTTTACTAGCTGTTCTCTAGTTTACTAGCTGCTGTTTACTAGCTGTTTACTAGCTGTTTACTAGTTTACTAGCTGCTGTTTACTAGCTGTTCTCTAGCTGCTGTTTACTAGCTGTTTACTAGTTTACTAGCTGCTGTTTACTAGCTGCTGTTTACTAGTTTACTCGCTGCTGTTTACTCGCTGCTGTTTACTAGCTGCTGTTTACTTGCTGTTTACTAGCTGCTGTTTACTAGCTGCTGCTGTTTACTAGCTGTTTACTAGCTGCTGTTTACTAGCTGCTCACTAGCTGCTGTTCTCTAGCTGTTTACTAGCTGCTGTTTACTAGCTGCTGTTTACTAGTTTACTAGCTGCTGTTTACTAGCTGCTGTTTACTAGTTTACTAGCTGCTGTTTACTAGCTGTTCTCTAGCTGCTGTTTACTAGCTGCTGTTCTCTAGCTGCTGTTCTCTAGCTGCTGTTTACTAGTTTACTAGCTGCTGTTTACTAGCTGTTTACTAGCTGCTGTTTACTAGCTGTTCTCTAGCTGTTTACTAGCTGTTCACTAGCTGCTGTTGACTAGCTGTGTACTAGCTGTTCACTGGCTGTTGTTTACTAGCTGCTGTTCACTAGCTCACTAGCTGCTGTTCACTAGCTGCTGTTCACTAGCTGCTGTTTACTAGCTGCTGTTGTTTACTAGCTGTTCACTGGCTGCTGTTTACTAGCTGTTCACTAGCTGTTCACTAGCTGTTTACTAGCTGCTGTTTACTTGCTGTTTACTAGCTGCTGTTCACTAGCTGCTGTTTACTAGCTGCTGTTGTTTACTAGCTGTTCACTGGCTGCTGTTTACTAGCTGTTTACTAGCTGCTGTTCACTTGCTGCTGTTCACTAGCTCACTAGCTGCTGTTTACTAGCTGCTGTTGTTTACTAGCTGTTCACTGGCTGTTTACTAGCTGCTGTTTACTAGCTGTTTACTAGCTGCTGTTCACTTGCTGCTGTTCACTAGCTCACTAGCTGCTGTTTACTAGCTGCTGTTGTTTACTAGCTGTTCACTGGCTGTTTACTGGCTGCTGTTTACTTGCTGTTTACTAGCTGCTGTTCACTAGCTGTTTACTAGTTCACTAGGGGGTCGGCGGTACTCGCTGCTTTCATGTGGGTGTAAACAAACATGTCGGGGCTGTTGCGACACTGCGGCCCCGTAAACAAGGGGTCGGGTATCGGCTCATTGCGCCATGTGGAGCCGGACAGCTGGGGGGTTAGGGGTAGTCTGTTTCGTCCGGTCATACAGATTACCGACCCGGGTCCTTGTCTTAGTCCTGGTTTGTGTGCAGATCCCCTGCCTGTGCGGCAGCGCCCCCTGCCTGCTGTGTCGGTGCTGCCCAGGTGGAAACAACTCCACAGTGACCCGCCTCATCTACGCCTTCTTCCTGCTGCTGGGAGTGGGCATCGCCTGCATCATGCTGATGCCCGGCATGGAGGGCCAGCTCCAGAAGGTAGGACATGTTGTTATTATCATCAGACATGTTATCCTCACAGACATGTTAGTTGTCATCACAGACATGTTAGTTGTCATCACAGATATGTTATTATCATCAGACATGTTAGTTATCATCAGACATGTTAGTTATCATCACAGACATGTTATCATCATCAGACATGTTATCATCATCAGACATGTTATCATCAGACATGTTAGTTATGATCACAGACATGTTATCATCAGACATGTTAGTTATGATCACAGACATGTTATCATCAGACATGTTAGTTATGATCACAGACATGTTATCATCAGACATGTTATTATCATGTTATTTTAGTGTAACAATGAAACAAGCTGGCTTAGTCTCCATAACAGAGTGTAAAGACCTGCTGGAGCAGTACACTTCAAAGTGAAATCGGTTGCACATGAAGAGAGAGAGAGCTCAGGCCACACAACAGTACACACAATAATAATGAATGGTGATCATGAATGATCAGGGCTCCAGACTGCGACCAAATGGTCGCATTTTGCGCCTAAAATTAGACACTGTGCGACTACATTTTTCATCTACTCGCGCATCCGCGACCAGTAATATATATTTTTTTTTAGTAAATATTTTTGTTGCTTTATTTGAGTTCTTGTGAGAATTTCTCCCCGACATGCTCCGCGGCGCTCACGAGCCCCCGCGCGCCCCTCCTCCTCCACGTCGTGCTCATGCAGCGGGTCAGACGGGTGCAGCTACTTCTTCTCTGACCCGCAGCATCAGACAAACGGGTAGTGACGGTGTTTGTGCAATCCCCCCCCGACGTTGTTTGGTGATAAATTAACCACAACATTAACGGCGCTGAAAACATTACGTCGCAACTGGTCCGACGTGTTTATAAATGTCACGAGAATTCACAGCTAGAAAAAATTTACAAAAATGCGATTAACTTGGGATTCATCCTCTGCATGGAAATCAGCACCCAGCATGTGAAGTCACTGCTCTTCAGCAAACGCTCTGCAACAAGAAAGCCTGGACCGCTCCACAGCCTGCAAGCTAACTGATGGTGTAATTCACACAATAAGCATTGAGGTCTGAGGAGAAGTTCAGGAGATATTTCAAGGTGCGTCAGAAGCAGAGGCTCTCAACATTCCTTTACCTGTTGTGCCTCAGGAGAGGACACGGAAAGTTGCCTGTTCATTTATTTATTCAATTTGATGATTTTAGTTAGTTTGTTAACAAAAATAAATATATAAGTTGAAAATATCCTACTGTTTTTTATTTATTATTTTTAATTTCATAAATAATTTTGGCGATGGTTGCCCTTTTTTTGGGTTTGAGCACCTGCCCCCCAAAATGTTTGTGCACGTGCCTGGTTAGCGGTAATGCTGGGGGGGGGGGGGGGGCGAATGACCACTGTGATAGGCTAATGTGTGAAAAGAGGCGGGTCTTGGGGGTTATCGCGCGAATCCACAGATTTCACATAGCGGTGTCTCCTGTAAACAATGGACAATGGCGAAGCGGACTATCAGTTCGTACTTTCTTCCTAAACCTAATGATCTAGAGAAGACAAATCCCGAGAATGAGTGCGACTCAGATTGTGAGGAAACGGTCGTGGCGAAAAAAGGCAGGAAATTCAGCTTTCGCGATGAGTGGCTGCACAAGTTCACCTAAGATTGTAGTGTATGCATTTATTGTCAAAGTATTTATCAGTAATACAGTGAAAACGATAAGAAAACTTTGCAAGTCGATTTATAGTGTGCGCCCCTAAATTTTCTGCTTGCGCCCCTAAAATTTTAAGTTAGGGGCCACTGTGCTCCTAGTAAAAAAAGTTAGTCTGGAGCCCTGATGATTACTATTCCATATTTTATGGGCTATTTGGCATTATTGGTGTAATGCATATATACAGTAATAATGATAATAGTAATAACACAAAGCTGCATTTGAATACCGATTTGTAAGTCGATTGCCATGGCAACAGTCAAAGCTTTGAAGCATTTGGGTCTCATCACACACACGTTTTATATTTGTGTTTTTGTATCACTATTTTCAGAAAATAAGCCCTCCTTCTTAGATGAGACACTCACATCTCACTTTGGGTTTGAGTGAAGGATTCAATTTGTTTCCTTCCTGGTCTTGAAGGTCTTGAGCCTTCCCTAAAGGGACCAGCGGGTAGGACTCTGCTCCAGAGTCTGTGGTCTGAAGGCCTTGAGCCTTCCCTAAAAGGGACCAGCGGGTAGGACTCTGCTCCAGAGTCTGTGGTCTGAAGGTCTTGAGCCTTCCCTAAAAGGGACCAGTGGGTAGGACTCTGCTCCAGAGTCTGTGGTCTGAAGGTCTTGAGCCTTCCCTAAAGGGACCAGCGGGTAGGACTCTGCTCCAGAGTCTGTGGTCTGAAGGCCTTGAGCCTTCCCTAAAAGGGACCAGCGGGTAGGACTCTGCTCCAGAGTCTGTGGTCTGAAGGTCTTGAGCCTTCCCTAAAAGGGACCAGTGGGTAGGACTCTGCTCCAGAGTCTGTGGTCTGAAGGTCTTGAGCCTTCCCTAAAGGGACCAGCGGGTAGGACTCTGCTCCAGAGTCTGTGGTCTGAAGGTCTTGAGCCTTCCCTAAAGGGACCAGCGGGTAGGACTCTGCTCCAGAGTCTGTGGTCTGGCTTAAAATGGCTTCCGTCTGTGTGCCGCTGTAGATCCCTGGTTTCTGTGAAGGCGGGGCTGGCTCGTCCATCCCGGGCGTGGAGGGCCACGTGAACTGCGACGTGCTGGTCGGCTACAAGGCCGTGTACCGCGTCTGCTTCGGCATGGCCCTGTTCTTCCTACTCTTCTCTCTGCTCATGATCAAGGTCAAGAGCAGCCACGACCCCCGCGCCGCGCTGCACAACGGGTGAGTCGCCCATTGGTCCACAGCCTCGTCCGTCTGGTGGGTCGTTTCAGCAAGAATTCAAGTTCTTAGTTTTTGCCTGCGACTGATGTTAAAACCCTTCACTTCCAGGTTTTGGTTCTTTAAGTTTGCTGCAGCTGCTGGCATCACTATCGGATCCTTCTTCATCTCGGAAGGCCCCTTCACTACCGGTAACTGTTCTTGTTCATCATCGTCTTCCTCCTCAATTCTACTGTCTGTACGAGGGTTCAATCCCGGGAATCCCTCCTTCACTGTTTCCTGGGTAACAGGGTACCGGGAAGAACCAAGAAGGCTGATGCATTTAAAATATAGAATCCTAAGTCTGTGACGGTACATCACTACTGCAGATGTGTTATTCCTTCTTACAGGGATTAGTCTGCATATGACATCATACGTGATAAACAATGTGCCGACATTTGCTGTCTGAAACCATGCATCTCTAAAATGTCATGAACAAAGAAAGAGAGCCTGAAGTTGTGTGGGTTCTTGAATGGTTTGGTTAGGATCAGATGGGTGCAGCACCCTGGGTTAGGGTTAGGATCAGATGGTTTGGTTAGGATCAGATGGGTGCAACACCCTGGGTTAGGGTTAGGATCAGATGGTTTGGTTAGGATCAGATGGGTGCAGCACCCTGGGTTAGGGTTAGGATCAGATGGTTTGGTTAGGATCAGATGGGTGCAGCACCCTGGGTTAGGGTTAGGATCAGATGGGTGCAGCACCCTGACCGCTCTCCGTCTCCACAGTGTGGTTCTATATCGGCATGGCCGGGGCCTTCTGCTTCATCCTCATCCAGCTGGTTCTGCTCATCGACTTCGCCCACTCCTGGAATGAGTCCTGGGTGGAGAAGATGGAGGAGGGCAACTCCCGCTGCTGGTATGCAGGTATGATTTATGTCACGGAGAAAAACTTGATCATTAACAACCTTTACATGAACAACTCTCATGGAGAAAACCAAAAGAAAGATTGATTGTCTTGAAAGCCATTTTTTACTGTGAAGTATGGCATGTATTTCCTTAAGATCTGTATTTATTGATGTGGGGAAGAGAACCATGAAGAGATTAAAGACTAATGATAACATGTTCACACAGAAGATGGATTCAGATGGTTGTAGCTTTCAGGTAAAAGGCTTTGTGTGATCAGCCTGTTTTTAATAGCCCGTCTTGTGTCCACAGCGCTGCTGTCGGTCACCGCAGTGAACTACCTGCTGTCCCTGGTGTCTCTGGTCATGTTCTACGTCTACTACACCCACTCCGACGGCTGCACCGAGAACAAGGTCTTCATCAGCATCAACATGCTGCTGTGCGTGGCGGCCTCCGTGCTATCCGTCCTGCCTCCGATCCAGGTTCTCTCTCTCTCATTCATGCCTGTGACCTAAAGCCTGAAGAAGTCATGTGCTATTTCCCTACATTTCTTTACTTGTGTAGTTGCTCTTGGATTTATTTTCCTACTAATGCCTGCTGCTCTGTGTGTGAAGGAGTCCCAGCCCCGGTCTGGCCTGCTGCAGTCCTCCCTGGTCACCCTGTACACCATGTACCTGACCTGGTCTGCCATGACCAACGAGCCCGGTAGGATGTCATGCTTTTCCATGCTGCTTTCACCTTGCACTGAGTTCTGGAGTTTTTTGGGAAAACCAACATCTCTAACCGGGGAAATTAGGTGTCTCTTCTCTGCTTCTTTGCCTATATAAACGGTGTTTCTCTAATACATAATGTCAACCAGTCATATCACTGCAAGAAGCTAACGATAGGTGTATGTAAGTTTGATGTCATATCTGGAAGAAACTAGGCGGTGACCTCTGGTTCTGCCGAGTGACGCAGACGTGGAAGTGTTTTAAAGCTGCATTATCTCTCCTGTATAGAAGTCTATGCTTCATGTGTTAAAGCTGCATTACCAGGGGGCGACTCCTCTGGTTGTATAGAAGTCTATATAAATGACTCTCGATTTATTCCCTCAGTAAACATTGTAAACATGAGTTTTTGTCTCAATCTCTAGTTTCAATATGGTAACCTCCGTTCATTGGTTACGAAAACAACAACATGGTTACGGCCGTGATCCAAGATGGCGCTTGTAGAAGCTCCAACCAATCAGCTGTCCAATTCAGTGATGTCAATCAGCTGTTCCACAAACGACGGTCCATACGTGTTCCAATGAAGCTTAGTTTTTGACTTAATGTAGAAGACTTACCCAATGTAAGTCCTGGAGCCACTAGGGGGCGAACGGGAGAACGTGTTCGGACGCGTGTTCTTGCCACAAACAAATCCAATGTCCAGGGCGCTGCGTCTCTTTGATCCATTTACTCTCTGCTCCGTGACACCAGAGCATTAATCCACATGTCCAATAAACTTGGATTAAGTTAGTTTTACATGTTGCAGCACAACACAGCACTACCATGTTGACACCACCACGGTCAAAAACTATTGTGCTTCCCACCCCCCCACCCACACACACACACACACACACCTGTTCTCATTAGCAGGCACTTACCTATATGCCCTTTGAGCTGAATGCGCCACCCTGTGTTCAAATAAAGGAACTACATGTCCCCATTCACTCAGTGTTACCTCAAACAACAAAACCCATTTTGGCTCCAACAGCGCTTAAATAAAGCCTTTTGTGTTGGACACGGCCGCAGTAACCATTTCCTTGTGGCTCACAGACAGGAAATGCAACCCGAGCCTTCTGGGTATTATCGGGATGAACAGCACCAGTCCTGCCGGCCAGGATCACGTGGTTCAGTGGTGGGATGCCCAGGGCATCGTGGGATTGGTCCTCTTCCTGATGTGTGTCCTCTACTCCAGGTGAGGAAGTCCTCGGCTCAACAGTTTAATTAGCAGCCTGAACGGTGTCTTAAGAAGGTGGCCGATGTCTCAATGTCCTCTCTCTCTCTCTCTCTCCTGTCCACCAGCATTCGTAACTCGTCCAACGCCCAGGTGAACAAACTGACGCTGACCAGCGACGAGTCGGCCCTGATCGAGGACGGGCCGGCGGCCGACGGCTTCGAGGAGGGCGGCGCCGGCGCCGGCCGAGCCGTGGACAACGAGAAGGACGGCGTCACCTACTCCTACTCCTTCTTCCACTTCATGCTGTTCCTGGCGTCGCTCTACATCATGATGACGCTCACCAACTGGTACAGGTAGGCAACGCGGCAACGGGAGGCCGGACAGATCCTCACAAGGCACTTTGCCTCTGAGCACTTCTTAAGTTGAGTCGCTGCCATCCTGTGGTTTAACAGGACTGACCGGTTCCAATTCTGCTTTGCTCATGCTTTATTTATTCTTCCAAAAATGTAAATGTATGTATGTCGATAAATTAGTGTTGCTGGTCATACAGATACTAGAAAGGTTTATTACATTTTTACAGCGCCTAAATCTGTCATCTATTGTGCCCCCGCAGCCCCGACTCCAAGTACCAGGCCATGACCAGCAGGTGGCCGTCGGTGTGGGTGAAGATCTCGTCCAGCTGGATCTGCATCGCCCTCTACGTGTGGACGCTGGTGGCTCCGCTGGTCCTGGTCAACAGAGAGTTTGACTGAAAACACCAGCGCCGCCCATCGCTCCACACAAACACATCAACGCTCCGCTTCACCTGTGTTTTGGTTTCAGCTAAAAGTCAGTTTAATAAAAAATTAATTAAAAAACAGTAGCTCGCCAGCTTCCGCATCAGTCCCAGCTGCAGCAGAGGGGCCTGGGGGCTGTTTCAGGGCCGTTTGGTTCGGGGGGCCGCGGGCTCGTAGCTGTCCCACTGCAGCTCTGCTGCAGCTCTGGCTCCTCTGCTGAAGCTCTGGTTCCTCTGCTTCAGGTCTGCTGAAGCTCTGGTTCCTCTGCTTCAGGTCTGCTGAAGCTCTGGTTTCTCTGCTGAAGCTCTGCTGAAGCTCTGGTTCCTCTGCTGAAGCTCTGCTGAAGCTCTGGTTCCTCTGCTGAAGCTCTGCTGAAGCTCTGGTTCCTCTGCTTCAGCTCTGGCTCCTCTGCTGAAGCTCTGGTTCCTCTGCTGCAGCTCTGGTTCCTCTGCTGAAGCTCTGGTTCCTCTGCTGCAGCTCTGGTTCCTCTGCTGAAGCTCTGGTTCCTCTGCTGCAGCTCTGGTTCCTCTGCTGAAGCTCTGGTTCCTCTGCTGAAGCTCTGGTTCCTCTGCTGAAGCTCTGGTTCCTCTGCTGCAGCTCTGGTTCCTCTGCTGCAGCTCTGGTTCCTCTGCTGCAGCTCTGGTTCCTCTGCTGAAGCTCTGGTTCCTCTGCTGAAGCTCTGGCTGCTCTGCTTCAGCATCATTGTGAATCCTCAGCCGCTTGTTGTCGTGCTTTACCCCCCGTGCTGTTTGACATTGTAAATACGTCCCATGTATTTCTAGCGGATGATTTTAGTTTTCTTTCTATAAACCCAGAGTTGCATGCTTTTTCTTATAAAAAAAAAAAATGAACTAGCTTAACCTGAACAGCGGCTATAACTGAAGCTTGTGTGAGGACGATGGCGGCCGACTACGCCGACGGCAGTATTGACGAGAAGCGCTGTTAGTGTGAATTAAATGCTCAGCTGGAGCGGGACGGGTCAGTTGTGTATGAGCAGGACTGTATGGCACAGAGACACGAGAGGTGTGTGTGTGTGTGTGTGTGTCTGTGTGTGTCTGTGTGTGTCTGTGTGTGTCTGTGTGTGTGTGTGTGTGTGTGTGTGCTCTGCAGCTTGCACATACACAACAAGGCATTCCTGTTTTTGTGTTGCTTCAGAGTTGACATTTTAAATGTCAAATTGAAAACCGCTGGATAAATTATTTGGTAGCGTTGTAAGAGTTTTAGCATGTAGTTTCTCACACGCGTCGTGTTTTGATTGTCCAAACCTGTGCTTTGATCCTAATATGTTTTAGTTTTTTTCTCCCGACATGTAAAAGTATACTGTAACTCGTTCAATAAAACGGAGGGAAAAGACGGTGCAGTGTTGTGTGCTCCTTCCTCCTGCTGCTGGGCCGTTTGGTCAAAGAGAAAGCGACATAAGAAAGAGCTGATTAATAATAAATCCCTCTCCCAGATATTCCAGCTGTTGCTATCACGACCTCATCACAAGTTACACTTCATATTCCATGAACTACCTTCAGGAATAATACACTTTGTCCACTACTAATATATTTCATGAAGGCTGCATGGAAAAAAAAGAAATTCCAGTAATTAGTAGTGAAACAAGACGGATGAAACGTCTTGGATCTGCTTTCCCCGGGTTGGGTTAGTTTGGTCCTATTTTTTTTCAAGCGGTCAAACATTAAAAACGATGACAGAAAATGGAAATATCGTTTTCTTTTCAACATACTATACATTTTAATGACATGTACTGATTTTTCAGATTTTGTTTTTACAAACTAGTATATAATTTCGTGATATACTGTGCTATGTTTTTTTTATTTTTTTTTATGAAATACTATATCATTTTTTAACCCTTCTGTTGTCTGGGGTCAGAATGCCATCAAAATGCCATCAAAATGTTTTTTGTTCATCAAATGGTCTGAAAATAATGGGGGGTTGTTCGATACTATGCTCTTCATGATTATAATGCATTTTAAGTAATTTGATTGAATTATGGGTGATTTATTGAACGTAATAACGTCTGTAGTCCTCTGGGGTCAAAAAGACCCCGCAGCACAAAGTGGTGCAATGGGGCAACTTGTCACATCATATGCTTTCAAAACATCTTTGATCTTGGATGTTTGATGTGTGGGGTCAAGCAACGGTTATGACAACAACAACAACAACAAAAAACAGGTGTTTTCTCACAGGTGTCATATTTAGAGAGACAGGGAGCACCATGAGGAGGCAGAAGCACTTTACTGCAGAGGAGGCTTGTGAGCTAACTTTTAACCATGTTGTGGAAAAGAATGACCAGGAGGACAATGCTGAACATCACGAGGAGGAAGAATCAACTAATGAGGAAGATTCAGGGTCAGAAGATAAGGAAAATAATGATGAGGTGATAGATCCAACATCCAGACCACATTCAATTCAGTTTATATAGCCCAACATCACAAATACAAATTTGCACATGACATGAATATGACAGAAAGTATTCATATAATGAGTAGCAGGCATGGACCATGATCCATGAAGCACATGCTACTTCTTCCTCTGAAGAAGCCCCACAAATGGAAGACGGTATGAAGTGAATGAACATGGTGATGAGGTAGTGAAGGAACATGAGGAACATGGTGATGAGGTAGTGAAGGAGCATGAGGAACAAGGTGATGAGGTAGTGAAGGAACATGAGGAACATGGTGATGAGGTAGTGAAGGAGCATGAGGAACAAGGTGATGAGGTAGTGAAGGAACATGAGGAACAAGGTGATGAGGTAGTGAAGGAGCATGAGGAACATGGTGATGAGGTAGTGAAGGAGCATGAGGAACATGGTGATGAGGTAGTGGAGGAGCATGAGGAACATGGTGATGAGGTAGTGAAGGAGCATGAGGAACATGGTGATGAGGTAGTGAAGGAGCATGAGGAACATGGTGATGAGGTAGTGAAGGAACATGATGAACATGGTTATGAGATAGTGAAGGAGCATGAGGAACAAGGTGATGAGGTAGTGAAGGAGCATGAGGAACATGGTGATGAGGTAGTGAAGGAGCATGAGGAACAAGGTGATGAGGTAGTGAAGGAACATGATGAGGTAGTGAAGGAGCATGAGGAACAAGGTGATGAGGTAGTGAAGGAACATGGTGATGAGGTAGTGAAGGAACATGATGAACATGGTTATGAGATAGTGAAGGAACATGAGGAACATGGTGATGAGGTAGTGAAGGAGCATGAGGAACAAGGTGATGAGGTAGTGAAGGAGCATGAGGAACATGGTGATGAGGTAGTGAAGGAACATGGTGAGGTAGTGAAGGAACATGATGATGAGGTAGTGAAGGAGCATGAGGAACAAGGTGATGAGGTAGTGAAGGAACATGGTGATGAGGTAGTGAAGGAACATGATGAACATGGTTATGAGATAGTGAAGGAACATGAGGAACATGGTGATGAGGTAGTGAAGGAACATGGTGATGAGGTAGTGAAGGAACATGGTGAGGTAGTGAAGGAACATGATGATGAGGTAGTGAAGGAGCATGAGGAACAAGGTGATGAGGTAGTGAAGGAACATGGTGACGAGGTAGTGAAGGAACATGATGAACATGGTGATGAGGTAGTGAAGGAACATGGTGATGAGGTAGTGAAGGAACATGGTGAACATGGTGATGAGGTAGTGAAGGAACATGGTGATGAGGTAGTGAAGGAACATGGTGAACATGGTGACGAGGTAGTGAAGGAACATGAGGAACATGGTGATGAGGTAGTGAAGGAACATGGTGATGAGGTAGTGAAGGAACATGGTGAACATGGTGACGAGGTAGTGAAGGAACATGATGAACATGGTGACGAGGTAGTGAAGGAACATGGTGATGAGGTAGTGAAGGAGCATGAGGAACATGGTGACGAGATAGTGAAGGAACATGATGAACATGGTGACGAGGTAGTGAAGGAACATGATGATGAGGTAGTGAAGGAGCATGAGGAACATGGTGACGAGGTAGTGAAGGAACATGAGGAACATTGTGATGAGGTAGTGAAGGAACATGATGAACATGGTGATGAGGTAGTGAAGGAACATGAGGAACATGGTGATGAATATTCATCAAGATGGCGCCGACAATGACTTTCAACACCATCATCCTGTCTCTGCTCCAGGACAAGCTCTCCCAGCTGCACGTGCCTGACTCCACCTGCAGGTGGATCACAGACTTCCTGACTGACAGGAAGCAGCACGTGAAGCTGGGGAAACACGTCTCAGGCTCTCGGTCCACCAGCACCGGTTCCCCCCAAGGCTGCGTTCTTTCCCCTCTGCTCTTCTCGCTGTACACTAACAGCTGCACCTCCAGTCACCAGTCCGTCAAGCTCCTGAAGTTCGCGGATGACACCACCCTCATTGGACTCATCTCTGGTGGGGACGAGTCCGCCTACAGGTGGGAGACTGACCACCTGGAGACCTGGTGCAGCCAGAACAACCTGGAGCTCAACGCTCTGAAGACAGTGGAGATGGTTGTGGACTTCAGAAAGAACGCAGCCCCACCCGCCCCTCTCACCCTGTGTGACTCCCCCGTCGACGCTGTGGAGTCCTTCCTCTTCCTGGGCTCCATCATTTCCCAGGACCTCAAGCGGGAACTGAACATCAGCTCCATCGCCAAGAAGGCCCAGCAGAGGATGTTCTTCCTGAGGCAGCTGAAGAAATTCAACCTGCCGAAGAAAATGATGGTGCACTTCTACTCTGCCATCGTTGAGTCCATCCTCTGCTCCTCCATCACCGTCTGGCACACCGCAGCCACTGCCAAGGACAAGGCCAGGCTGCAGCGCATCATCCGCTCTGCTGAGAGGGTGATTGGCTGTAATCTGCCATCCCTCCAGGACTTGTTCGCCTCCAGGACTCTGAGGCGAGCTAGGAAGATTGCAGCTGACCCCTCTCACCCTGGACATAACCTGTTGGAGTCCCTCCCCTCTGGCAGGAGGCTGAGGTCCATCAGGACCAAGACCTCACGCCACACCAACAGTTTCTTCCCGTCGGCAGTCGGGCTCATCAACAGGGCTCGGGTCCCCCACTGACTGACTCTGTCACCCCCAGGACTATTTTTCTTTTTCTTCTTATTTTCATTTTTCTTTTTCTCTTCTTTCTTTCTCCTTACCGGTCACTCCTCTGCACACTTCATATTTAAACACTCATGCCACTTAACATACACTTAACTTAAACACTCGTCACTTTAACATACACTTTAACTTAAACACACATGTCACTTTAACGTACACTCACATTAACGTATCTGTTGTCTGAGCACTTTATCTTATCTTACACTTATTTTAATACCCATTGCACTGTTGTTGTCGTTGATTGTTGATTGTTGTTTGTCTCGTCTAACATGTCCAATGTATGCACCTTCCACCTCGAAAAATTCCTCATTTGTGAAAACATTCCTGGAAATAAACAGTTTCTGATTCTGATTCTGATGAGGTAGTGAAGGAACATGAGGAACATGGTTATGAGATAGTGAAGGAACATGGTGATGAGGTAGTGAAGGAACATGAGGAACATGGTTATGAGATAGTGAAGGAACATGAGGAACATGGTGATGAGGTAGTGAAGGAACATGGTGATGAGGTAGTGAAGGAACATGAGGAACATGGTGACGAGGTAGTGAAGGAACATGAGGAACATGGTGATGAGGTAGTGAAGGAACATGATGAACATGTGATGAGGTAGTGAAGGAACATGATGAACATGGTGATGAGTTAGAATCTGAAGCTGAAATGAAAGAAGTGTCAGAAGTTGAAGACTGCACTATTATGAAGAGGAAGAATCAACTGACGAGGAAGAATCGGAGGAAGAGGACCCCGCTGCAATAGAAGATTATTATTTCCAGTCAAAGGATGAAACATGCATGTGATATTCCATCCCTCCCAGTGACAGAGAGAGAGAGAGAGACAAGCCACCATGGACCAACCGCATATCCAAGGTCTCGTATTGATGACATAAAGTCCTCTCTTGACCTGTTTCTGCTCAAGTCTATTGAAGAGGTGGTGAACATGACAAAACAAGGAGGGGAGAAAGATGGATCCAATGGACCTGCAGGCATATGTGGGTTGGTTGTTTCTCGCTGCAGTGTACCGATCCAGAAGCTACAGCTAGTTTATGGCATGCCAAGCGCTACCATGTCACTCAAGGTGTTTCATATAATCTCAAGAATGATTTGATTTGATGATAAAGACACAAGAGAAGGTCGGCGTGCACGAGACAAACTTGCTCCCACTGGAGACGTTCGGGACAAGTGGGTGTCTCTCCTGCCGTGGATGTTCGATCCAGCACTGATGTGACTGGATGAGCAGCTGGTCCCCTTCAGAGGTCGCCGTCCATTCAAACAGTACATCCTGAGTAAACAAGGAAATATGGGATAAAAAATATGGGCAGCACGCAATGCCAGGTCCAGCTATGCATGGAACATGCAAGTATACACTGGACAAATTTCCCCTAGGGGATTAATAAAGTATCTATCTATCTATCTATCTATCTATCTATCTATCTATCTACCTACCTACCTACCTGCTGGTGCGCAGTCAGAAAACAATCAGGGCATGCGAGTTGTCCTTGACATGAAGGTCTCCAGGGGAAAACAATCACCTGTGACAACTTCTTTACTTCACATGCCCTCAGCCTGCAGCTGTTGAAAAGAAAGCTGTACATGGTGGGGACAGTACGGAGGACTGAGCTGAGCTTCCCCTGCACTGGTGTCAAAAACAGACGGGCTCGGTTCTCATCCAAGTGTAAGTGCCTTCACCTAGACCCATGCTCTGGTGCCCCATCACCCAAAAAAAAGAGAGAGAGATGTTCTTCTGATGATTGCCAGATTGGTTATGGAGATCCAGCAGTTCTGCTCAGCGTAGAGATGGGCAAACAATACCGGAGCTCCGAAGCTTGTGTCGGTCTAATGAACCGCTGTGTGTCGGCGCAAAGTGTCGGAGCTCGTATCAAATGACAACTGTCACGTGACTGATGACGTCCGAAGCTTCGGACGTCACTGGTGCTTCACGAAGCGTTTCATTAGTTTGACGCGATTGACAGCTTGAACGTTTTGGCACCAAACTCTGCTTCATAAGATGCCTCAGTGTCAATCAACAGTGTGGGCTTTGAGAGCGGAGATAGCGATAATTGTGAGTTTTGAGAGAAGAGTAGTGAAGATGGGATCTTGGAATCTGTGAAAAATACAATGTTGCACCAATCACTGCCACTATCACCATGCCCATGTTCATAAGCACGTTCCACTGCCACTTCTATGACATCTTACCTCACTAAAATGAGCTTGAAAGGACAAATAATATTTATAATCTGTTGACACAAAACTTTAGAGCGATAATAATATAAAAACAACGAAGACCATCATAAATGTTTGTTTAGTCTAGTGGGTTACGCACATTCAAAGTAACCTTTTCCGTTCTGTGGGTAGAGGATCGAAGCCCGTCATGAACACCTCTTCATATTATTGACCAGCATTTAGTTTTATTGCAATGTAAAAAACGACAGAAGCAACATCGATAATGTTTGTATATAACATAAAATCCGTGAATGAACACGCAGCTTTAATTGACTTTTACTGCAGATTGACACATTGAAGTGTTATTCTAGTGCTTCGGTCACACTGTTAAACAGCTCCTTTGACTCCAGTCGGCCAACAGATGTCGCTGTTCTTCTTCAAAGTGAAGCCCCGAAGCTTTGAATCATTTTCGGTACAAATAGGAAGAAAGCCTCAATGCTTCACAAGGCTTCATCCGCCCATCCCTAGCTCAGTGCTACCTCTGCAGCAGCTGCCCCTCTGGCCCATCACCCACAAGGAGGATGGGCTCATTCTGCCCTCGCAAGAGTGATCTCAAAACATGGAAAATGTGGCAAAAATGCAATGCTGTAATGCCCTGCCAGTTAATTGTGTGTGTGTGTCTCCTGTCTCATTCCCTTCACCTGCCCTCAGCCACTCCCGTGTGTCCCCTGATTGTGAGTCCCTTCACCTGTGTTTCCCCTCTCCTATCTATACTCCCCCGCTTTCCCTTGTCCCCTGTCAGACTGTCTTTGTTGCGTGACTGTTCATTGTGTGTCCCATGTCATGTGCCACCTTTTTCAAGTTCCTAGTTTTGTTTTTTCGAAGTTCTACTAAGTAAAGTACATTTTGGATTTTCCTCGAAAGTGCCTCCTGTCTTTGTCTCTGCGCACCACACCGGGTCTTGACAAATGCATACATCTGCAAAGATCAGGGGGGTATTCTTCGTACGTGGTTCAACAAAGTCGAGCAAATGTCCTATTATCCAGTTTAAATTAGGGAGATGATTGACATCAGGCTAACTCGGTTTCTCCATGGAAGATCCGTGCTGAAACGGTCTCGTTAATTCTAACCAGATGTCAGTCATCTGGTGATAACCCTAATCACTCAAATCAATCAGATTATATTTATTTAAATGTGCCTGCTAACATCATGTGAGCGTGTACAGGAAGTCATGATGTGAGAACGGATCTTGGCGATCTCAAAGAACTCTCTCCCTATAAAACTAATATAACTAATATCGCTCCTTCATCAATGAGGAAGTGAGCTGCCTTTCTTGTCCGGTGGCAGTGGCCAGCTTATCCAGTGAATTTCAGTTAGCCTGCGCGGGAGCAGGTTTACATTTGTGGCTGTGTTGCTATGGTGATTTATCTAAGCTTGCTTCGAGAAACTGAATAAGCCTGACCTACGTCATCTTATCCTGACAATTAGCCCGCTAACTCAGTAAGCCAGGTACGAGAAACAGGGCCCAGGCCATTACTACCTGCCTCGCATGCAACTAATGGCACATTTAGATGTTTTTTATTCTGAAAAGTTAAATGTCTTGGAAAAGAATATTTTGACATGTTTTATGTGTCAGGTAATGAGTTGACTAAAATGTTAAAACATAGAGGTGGGTGATAATTTATACTTTATGCTTTATAAACAGCCAAACCAGACGGGGTAATTTTTCACCCCAGATGACAAGAGGTGTGATTATTTGCTGCCATTCAAAAACATGTAATGATTCAAAAACAGCATCCTCCCTAAACTTTTACATGTACCACTCTGTAGTAAATCAAATAGTCATATAAAGTCAAAAATAATTATTAATTAATAATTATGGTTTCATTTCATTTCCATTTTCATTGGAACTTGCTTGTTCGGTGCCACGAAACTTCACACAGGTGCCTGCTGCCATGGATCGTGGCTGTCTGGAGCCAGTCCTGCCTCCTGCCATGGCCCTGCTGATGGAACCGGCCTGGAGCCAGTCCTACCTCCTGCCATGGCCCTGCTGATGCCCGTCCTCTCTACCTCCTTCTGCTTCATGGATCGTGGTTATCTGGATCATGATCCATGAGAATTATGTGAATAATTTCTGTCATATTCATGTAATGTGCTGTAACTCTGTTACGTTATTCATTCTGGCCACATGACATCTATTGCTTCTGTCCATCCGGGGAGAGGGATCCTCCTCTGTTGCTCTCCCTCAGGTTTCTTCCCTTTTTTCCCTGTGAAAGGGTTTTTACTATCTTTATTTGGGGAGTTGTTCCTGATCCGATGTGAGGTCCTGGGACAGGATGTTATGTTACAGATTGTAAAGCCCTCCAAGGCAAACTTGTATTTGTGATGTTGGGCTATATAAAATAAACTGAATTTCAGATTAAAAATGAAGGCCGAGTTCCAAGAGGTCCGGGTCAGATCTGTATCTAGCCATCTGCCAACTGAGTTGTGTACATCAGGCTTTGGATACACGACACTTGATGCTAGGATGTGTTCCTTGTTGGGTTTGGCCCCATACGTGGGTATAGATCACAGAAACGGATGACAGACTGTAGCATTCTCTTTATTTTAACTGCAACAATGACAGACAGTTCATGGCAGGTGGACCGGTCACGTGACCAAACTACAACCATCTGAGCTCTAAAGTGTGAAGCTACCAGAAGACTTCCATATCAGCCAACAGAAACATGAAGGTACGGAGGCCCCTCAACACCACGAGAGCCAAACCAGCGCTGAACAAAGTCTGGAATCCGTTGTGTGTAAAAACACAACGGATTCACGCTTTTGTCGCAGGCCTTGTTACCGTGATAGTACGTTGAGAAAGGTACTTCAAACTGAAGACTTGCTACATGGACAGCAAACACTGACCACAACACAAAATGGACCTGAACGTTTTCTTAGTGGACGGCAGCGCCACCTGCTGGACTCAAAGCTGAACACAACCCGATCAGAAGGAGCGTCGCTTTGTGGAAAGAAAGGTAGCAAAAGATCAGACAAAAATCTAAACGAATACATTTTTAAAAGTATAGACGAAAAGGTTCAACGTGTCCTCACAGGCTGGTGAAGACTTTGTAGAAGCGATGCTTTACTGATGGTGAAGACTGAGGAGACCAAAGAGGAAGTGAAGTGCTTACACTACAAAGCATGTCATGTCTTTTACATGTGACAGCATTGCGTTTATGAAAACAGTCAAGTCATGGAATTAAAGTTCTCTTATCACGCAGGACCGTTTGGAGGAGACACGTTACGCAACTAAAACTATTCGGCTAAATGTGTGTTTATGCGCGGCTCGAGGAAGTGGTCCGGGGATATAAGAACCACGTAGAGACATTTAGAGTCAAAACATTTATTGATCAAACAAAACTAAACATTTTTCAGGGTTTTTATGACATCGTTGCTGTTCTTCCATTTTTATTTCTATGTCGGATTAGAGTGTTTTGTTTTGGCACTTAAATTCCCATCATGCTTTAGCGGTGTACACAGGAAGTAAGATGTTTGCCAACAAGTGCAGATGTTCTGATGACAAGAGTTAGATTGCTGTTGATGTAGAAGAAACCGTCTGGTGATTATGATCTGAATATATATGATATGAGGAAGGAACATCTGTGTTTTTAATATGGTTTCTGAGAAATGTGTGGACACGTTCATACGCGTCTGTACAAAACGTGTATGACGTGCGTCTTCTGTCCTGACCCGAGGTATGACTCACAAATTGCATCTTTTCGGTTTAAAAACCTGCCAGAGAAACTAATATACTTATATTTGACGAGAACGTGGATTTTTGTTTCTCGATTGTTATCATAAACGCAAAAGTTTTGAATGTAAAGATGTGTACATGGAACAGACTGCAGCTGTTCCCTCCTTCAGTTCTGTTACTGTTCTCAACGTGCACAGCCAGAGGGGAGGAATACTGCCGTCTCTGTGGTGAACCAACGACCCGCTCATCAGTTCCCTCTCAGCTGTGAACCAACGACCCGCTCATCAGTTCCCTCTCAGCTGTGAACCAACGACCCGCTCATCAGTTCCCTCTCAGCTGTGAACCAACGACCCGCTCATCAGTTCCCTCTCAGCTCACACTCCGTCCAGCCCGGTGGCGTCGCCCTCGGCTCCGGTGGGACTCAGGTCACACAGGTAGAAGAGCGACTCGGCGCTGGCCTCCGCCTCCGTCAGAGGCTCCAGGCGGACCAGGGAGCTGCGGGTCGTCTGCTTGGGCTCCGGGCCGGAGTCCAGCAGCTCCGTGGGCGGCTCGGCCTCCACAGGACCGTAGCAGGAGGACGGCTGCAGCTGGGGGGTAAAGGAGCCGGTGCTGCTGCTGGGACCCAGGTCCAGGTCTGGCTGAGTCATGCAGCTATCCAGGATGGCCAGTAGGGGGCAGGAGGTGTACTGGATCAACTGCTTATCTGAAACAATAAATAAATACAAATCAGCAGTGGCGGCTGGCGGCAATTTTTTTTGGTGGGGCCATCTAATCCCAGTATGATTCAACACAAAAAAAAGGTATCACACATTACTACTTTGCAGTTAAATATTTAACACACATATACATATACATCTATCTATCTATCTATATCTATATCTATATAAATAAAAAGAACAGACACAAGCATCAGGTGGCCTGCGTGATAATCGCGCGACACAACGAATCGACAATGAAATTCGTTACCAACTCTTGATAATCGATTTTTATCCCTACTTATATTACATTATCTTAAATGTCCTATATGTAACGTTGTTTGCTGCTGCCACAACCACACGTCCCCTTGGGGATGAATAAAGTATATATATTCTATATCGGTGACTCAAAAGGGAAAATCACTCGTTCCTCCAGATTCTTCCATTCGTCATAAAGTGCCAGTGCAGCCGCACATTTAGGCTTTTCTGTTCTGATTGCTTCCAAAATAATCACATCAATCAGTGGTGTCCCCAACCCGCGGTCTCATATACAAATGGCCGTAATCCCCGTTAAAGGAAGTCGTGGTGGGAGTGAGTGTAACCTGCACTCACCTGTGCTGACATCCTCCGTCCGGCCTCGGTTCAGCTGGGCCGTGTTCTCTTTGGAGGACGCGTCCTCCTGACAACGCACAGAGGGAACCATGAATACAGGAGACTGGCTTCCACAACCAAACGGGTGGATTGAAGTACCTATCAATCTATCAATAACATTATGCACAGTGACAGTTATTGGTCCCTGAAATCCTTCCATGTAAAGAGATCCCTCACTAACAGAGGGAGGAATCCAGAGTTAAATTCATTCTTACGTTCAGCTGAGTAATGTGAGGCTCATGTGACAGAACAAGTCGGTTACTTGTGATTCCTGTAAGACTCCTGTTTATGTGACGTGCTTTATTAGTTGTCCTCGTTAATGTTGTTAACCTTGATATTAACCCTTCATAGCAGTCAGTCTACCCACGGCGCTGAAACAAAAGCGATTGGAAGGGTTGTTGATCGCGTGGTGTCATTTTACCTCGAAGCCATCAAAGTCCATGCTGAAGTGCTTTCCGTACAGCATGGCCTGGAAGTCCTCCAGACTGCAGTCGATGCTGTCCAGATAGTCCATCAGCTCCATCCTGACAACACACAGTTCTTCATGATAAACCCGTATCCCATGTTAGGGGCCGACTCGCGTACCAGTAGGGGAAAAAAGGGTTACCCTAACCCTAACCCTAGTATCGCCATATTTTGCGTGCCGATATTGTAACGATACACGGAAGCCAAGTATCGATCTTTTATTTAATCAATTATAAACTTTTTGGTCCTCGAAAAATAAAATACATTGCTTTTTCAGCCCAATAGATGGTGCTGTGTTGTTTTCTGGTGAGGTCAGCAGAGGTCAAGTATGAAGCAGAAAGAGTGGTTATTTCCATGGTGGACGATGGAAATGAAAACTGTCTGCACAGAGATAAGCCCCGCCCCCTCTCCGGCACATGCAGCTCAATGAAGTGACTATGTAGACTGTAGTAATGAAGTGTCTATGTAGACTGTAGTAATGAAGTGACTATGTAGACTGTAGTGATGAAGTGACTATGTAGACTGTAGTAATGAAGTGACTATGTAGACTGTAATGATGAAGTGACTATGTAGACTGTAATGATGACGTGACTATGTAGACTGTAGTGATGAAGTGACTATGTAGACTGTAGTAATGAAGTGACTATGTAGACTGTAGTGATGAAGTGACTATGTAGACTGTAGTGATGAAGTGACTATGTAGACTGTAGTAATGAAGTGACTATGTAGACTGTAGTGATGAAGTGACTATGTAGACTGTAGTGATGAAGTGACTATGTAGACTGTAGTAATGAAGTGACTATGTAGACTGTAGTGATGAAGTGACTATGTAGACTGTAGTAATGAAGTGACTATGTAGACTGTAGTGATGAAGTGACTATGTAGACTGTAGTGATGAAGTGACTATGTAGACTGTAGTAATGAAGTGACTATGTAGACTGTAGTGATGAAGTGACTATGTAGACTGTAGTAATGAAGTGACTATGTAGACTGTAGTAATGAAGTGACTATGTAGACTGTAGTGATGAAGTGACTATGTAGACTGTAGTGATGAAGTGACTATGTAGACTGTAGTAATGAAGTGACTATGTAGACTGTAGTGATGAAGTGACTATGTAGACTGTAGTGATGAAGTGACTATGTAGACTGTAGTAATGAAGTGACTATGTAGACTGTAGTAATGAAGTGACTATGTAGACTGTAATGATGAAGTGACTATGTAGACTGTAATGATGAAGTGACTATGTAGACTGTAGTGATGAAGTGACTATGTAGACTGTAGTAATGAAGTGACTATGTAGACTGTAGTGATGAAGTGACTATGTAGACTGTAGTGATGAAGTGACTATGTAGACTGTAGTGATGAAGTGACTATGTAGACTGTAGTAATGAAGTGACTATGTAGACTGTAGTGATGAAGTGACTATGTAGACTGTAGTAATGAAGTGACTATGTAGACTGTAGTAATGAAGTGACTATGTAGACTGTAGTGATGAAGTGACTATGTAGACTGTAGTGATGAAGTGACTATGTAGACTGTAGTGATGAAGTGACTATGTAGACTGTAGTAATGAAGTGACTATGTAGACTGTAGTGATGAAGTGACTATGTAGACTGTAGTGATGAAGTGACTATGTAGACTGTAGTGATGAAGTGACTATGTAGACTGTAGTAATGAAGTGACTATGTAGACTGTAGTGATGAAGTGACTATGTAGACTGTAGTAATGAAGTGACTATGTAGACTGTAGTAATGAAGTGACTATGTAGACTGTAGTGATGAAGTGACTATGTAGACTGTAGTAATGAAGTGACTATGTAGACTGTAGTAATGAAGTGACTATGTAGACTGTAGTGATGAAGTGACTATGTAGACTGTAGTAATGAAGTGACTATGTAGACTGTAGTAATGAAGTGACTATGTAGACTGTAATGATGAAGTGACTATGTAGACTGTAATGATGAAGTGACTATGTAGACTGTAGTGATGAAGTGACTATGTAGACTGTAGTAATGAAGTGACTATGTAGACTGTAGTGATGAAGTGACTATGTAGACTGTAGTAATGAAGTGACTATGTAGACTGTAGTAATGAAGTGACTATGTAGACTGTAGTAATGAAGTGACTATGTAGACTGTAGTGATGAAGTGACTATGTAGACTGTACTAATGAAGTGACTATGTAGACTGTAATGATGAAGTGACTATGTAGACTGTAGTGATGAAGTGACTATGTAGACTGTAGTGATGAAGTGACTATGTAGACTGTAATGATGAAGTGACTATGTAGACTGTAGTGATGAAGTGACTATGTAGACTGTAGTAATGAAGTGACTATGTAGACTGTAGTGATGAAGTGACTATGTAGACTGTAGTAATGAAGTGACTATGTAGACTGTAGTAATGAAGTGACTATGTAGACTGTAGTAATGAAGTGACTATGTAGACTGTAGTGATGAAGTGACTATGTAGACTGTAGTAATGAAGTGACTATGTAGACTGTAATGATGAAGTGACTATGTAGACTGTAATGATGAAGTGACTATGTAGACTGTAGTGATGAAGTGACTATGTAGACTGTAGTAATGAAGTGACTATGTAGACTGTAGTGATGAAGTGACTATGTAGACTGTAATGATGAAGTGACTATGTAGACTGTAGTAATGAAGTGACTATGTAGACTGTAATGATGAAGTGACTATGTAGACTGTAGTGATGAAGTGACTATGTAGACTGTAGTAATGAAGTGACTATGTAGACTGTAGTAATGAAGTGACTATGTAGACTGTAGTAATGAAGTGACTATGTAGACTGTAGTAATGAAGTGACTATGTAGACTGTAGTAATGAAGTGACTATGTAGACTGTAGTAATGAAGTGACTATGTAGACTGTAGTAATGAAGTGACTATGTAGACTGTAGTAATGAAGTGACTATGTAGACTGTAGTAATGAAGTGACTATGTAGACTGTAGTAATGAAGTGACTATGTAGACTGTAGTGATGAAGTGACTATGTAGACTGTAATGATGAAGTGACTATGTAGACTGTAATGATGAAGTGACTATGTAGACTGTAGTGATGAAGTGACTATGTAGACTGTAGTAATGAAGTGACTATGTAGACTGTAGTGATGAAGTGACTATGTAGACTGTAGTGATGAAGTGACTATGTAGACTGTAGTGATGAAGTGACTATGTAGACTGTAGTAATGAAGTGACTATGTAGACTGTAGTGATGAAGTGACTATGTAGACTGTAGTGATGAAGTGACTATGTAGACTGTAGTAATGAAGTGACTATGTAGACTGTAATGATGAAGTGACTATGTAGACTGTAATGATGAAGTGACTATGTAGACTGTAATGATGAAGTGACTATGTAGACTGTAGTAATGAAGTGACTATGTAGACTGTAGTGATGAAGTGACTATGTAGATTGTAGTAATGAAGTGACTATGTAGACTGTAGTAATGAAGTGACTATGTAGACTGTAGTAATGAAGTGACTATGTAGACTGTAGTGATGAAGTGACTATGTAGACTGTAATGATGAAGTGACTATGTAGACTGTAGTGATGAAGTGACTATGTAGACTGTAGTGATGAAGTGACTATGTAGACTGTAGTGATGAAGTGACTATGTAGACTGTAGTGATGAAGTGACTATGTAGACTGTAGTGATGAAGTGACTATGTAGAAACAGTTCAGGTTGTCAGGTGCAACATCTATGACATGTTGCTCAGTTTGATCTGCTTGACAATCACATTTTGCTGCAATAAAAATGATTGAAGTGAGATGAACAGACTGAAAACTTTATCTTCTTAGATACAATATGTTGACAAAGTTTTCCTTTGGGGACAATTTGCGGTGGAAAAAAAAGGGAATAAATCGCAATACTCAATATATCGCAGTATCGTGATGTATCGAATCGGGACCTAAGTATCGTGATAAAATCGAATCGTGGGACCTCTGGTAATTCCCACCACTAACATCAACATAGCATTTTTTCAAAAGAAAAACAATTGTGAATCTCCGACTACTTTTGCACCTTCTTGTGAAACTATTTTACACAACAATCCCAAATACATGGAGCATGACACTCGTTAACTGTCACCAACAATTATAAATAAACAGTTGTACAAATACATTGTTATATTTTTACTAGAGCCGGTCCATTTGCTTGGCTTAATAACATTCTCAATCGTATTCATTTGTTAATCGTTGATTTAGCATTGTAAAATGGAAATGTAGTAGAATCTCAACGGGTTTGTGTGGATCCTTTTGAGGTGTTGTGCCATTAGTTGTGTCGTGGCATCCATTGCGTGTCAAACAGAAATTCTCAAATGAAGGAAAAGGCCCAGCGCTCTCCAGTAGGTGGCAGAGATGCAACATTTATGAACGCCAACTGCTGTTAAACCAAATAGAAGAAGAAAGAAACGCCTTCGGCGAGTAAACATTAGCCCAAAGGTACCGCGCTCAATAACCATGCATGGATACTTCCTGACCCAGTTATACAGCACAGATGCTGTTAACTAGGGATGTTCACTAAGTTATGACTTTTCACAAGGCTGCTAACTGTTCATTTAAGTTTGGCGTGAGGTTCTGTTTGTAATATTTGTAATCTGTTTGTTCTGTAATTATGATCACGGTTGGCACCTACTTGCCCAGCAGGTTGATGTTCTGCGATATGGCTGCGCTCTCGTTCAGTATGGAGTCCATCATCTTGACGGGGTCCTCCAGACTCAGGGCTTTATTGAGCTGCAGGGCGCTTCCGGTCGCCCCACTGCTGCCGCCGCCGCTGCCGCCGGTCGCCCCACTGCTGCCACTGCTGCCGCTGCTGCCGCCGGTCGCCCCGCTGCTGCCGCTGCTGCCGCTGCCGCCGGTCGCCCCACTGCTGCCGCTGCCGCCGGTCGCCCCACTGCTGCCGGTCGCCCCACTGCTGCCGCTGCTGCCGCTGCTGCCGCTGCTGCCGCTGCCGCCGGTCGCCCCACTGCTGCCGCTGCTGCTGCCGCCGCCTGTCGCCCCACTGCTGCCGCTGCTGCCGCCGCCGCCTGTCGCCCCACTGCTGCCGCCGCCGCCTGTCGCCCCACTGCTGCCGCCGCCGCCGGTCGCCCCACTGCTGCCGCCGCCGGTCGCCCCACTGCTGCCGCTGCCGGTCGCCCCACTGCTGCCGCCGCCGCCCGCCGAGCCGCCCGCCGAGCCGCCCGCCGAGCCGCCCGCCTCCGCCTGTCTGACATCCTCTGTGCTCACGTCCGTCTCAGCCGGCAGAAAGGCACAGCTGTCCAGCTCCACTTCCACGATGTCTATGTCACTGTGGGAGGACGTCTTCATTGAGATACTGCTGGCTATTTAATACAGTCTGTTCATATAGTCTAATATAGGCGGTCTGTTCCTTTAAAGTCCACGTATTCAAAGTTTTGTAGAGAAGGACATTCTCGTTCAGTACATCCAACATCGACATCCCACAGAAGTTCATCAACCCACTCAAAAGCAAATGCACGTTTGTAAAGTAGAGTTAAACTGACTTGACATAGTCACTAAATGTTTTACATTTGAGGGCGTAGGAATCTTTGGCACAGCGACCTGCAGGTGTTTCTAGTCATCAACCCTCCGTTTAACAACTCAAGATGTAGAAGCAGAGAAGTTTACCCTCCTCGTGTCTAACATGTGGCAGTTTGAAAGCAGGAGAACGGTGTCGCCTGATGAGTCACAGGTAAAAAGGCTCACCCTTGCTCGTGGTAAAAAGGCTCACCCTTGCTCGTGGGATCTGGGTGACCCCTCTCCCACCTCGCCATCACTCTCGGTTAAGTCACAAACGATAACGTCCTCCGATAGGTCGGAGCCCTTCACGCCACTCTGACTGTTGACCGGCGACTAAACGGGGACACAGTCAAAACCTGGACTTAAAAATATTCACATATACAACACGTATTCAATAACATCCATTTAAATGTGAGGAGAAACGATGGTATCAGGAACATGTTTGTGGCACCGCTGTTTACCGACCTGGTCCACGCACGCTTTGTCATCGTAGATCTGATGAATGTATTTGGGCTTCTTTCCATTGCTGTTCATGAGAACTGGCCTGTCAAAAGGACGAGAACACGACAACAATGAAACACCGACCAGGGTTTCTCTTTAAGCGTCGTCGTCCAGCACAAAAATACAACGATAATAATAAAATTGTAATAAAAGGGGTTTGTTTCTTTTCAGCGTAAACTCACCTTTTGCGTTTTAAATTCAGGATGCGGTTGTTCTGTACCAATGTGACGATGAAGTGTATCAGCTGAAAAAGAGAAGAGTCACATTAGACCTCCCGTTCTAAACCAATGCCACACAAATGTAAACCTGGGCACTAAATTAAACTAATTGACTTGTTCATATTCCTAAAATGCACTTCCAGCTGTTAAGACTCAAACAATGGCTCATCGGGTGCATCGCTCACCTTTTTGATGAGCTGTTGTTGGTGGGCGTGTATCTGTCGCAGATCTGAGATCTCCCTCCACAGAGCTTCATTCTCCCTGAATAAAATAAATAAAAGGTTTTATTTACAGTTGACAGGCTGCGACACCAACCCGGTCTCCTCTGAGTTCCTGTCGCTTGATTTACATGTTGTGTTAAATGAAAACAGACTTCGTTTCTGACAGGCGGTAGCGTGACGTTGAACCCTGCAGAGCTTCACGCTCACCTCTTGAGTGTTGCCAGCCTCATGTCGATGCTCTCCTGTTTGCTGTGGACACTGTGAACACTCGCCAAGATCTGGCTCAGGTCTTCCTGTCGAATCTTGTTGTCCTCTGGCCGAGTGTTGGAAACCTGCCGGACAGTAATTACAAATGGAATGTAGTGTTTGCGGCGTCTGACAACCGGAAGCCAAACTGCGACGTAAGGAATGTTGCACAAAACATGGCATTAGCCAGCAAAGAGAAAAGGAACCAGATGGTCAAAGGTCTAGATGCAGACAAAATGTGTCAGTATTTGCACAAATAAATCAGTCTAAAAACTGATTACAATTCTCAATACAATCATATTTTCTCTGTGAAAATAGAAACTGACTATTAAAACGTGTCCTAGCAGACCACTGGGTCGGCAGAGTGCAATAAGGCAGTGACGGGAACGTCCCCATCGCATCTATCTGCCTGGGTCTAGCTCCGTCCTGAAGGTAGCCATGTTTGATCTCGGTGAAAGACAGAGATGACTCCACCTTCCGCTTGATGTTCTCCAGCAGGTTGTCCTGGCCGTGTTGGAAGTAGGGGTGCTGAAACTCCACGGGTCCGTCTTTCTCCTGTTTCACAATGCCCGTGTCAATGTGCATCACTTTACGGAATCCATCTGCGCAGAAGACACGAACATAACCATTTATCTCCACTTTGACAATAATGATCTGCAGGGTCAGGGTAGTTCCTCTGCCTTGATGGGTTATGATCACCAGCCACATGGGTATAGAGCTATAAAGTGTGTTATGATCACCAGCCACATGGGTATAGAGCTATAAAGTGTGTTATGATCACCAGCCACATGACTATAGAGCTATAAAGTGTGTTATGACCACCAGCCACATGGGTATAGAGCTATAAAGTGTGTTATGACCACCAGCCACATGACTATAGAGCTATAAAGTGTGTTATGATCACCAGCCACATGACTATAGAGCTATAAAGTGTGTTATGACCACCAGCCACATGACTATAGAGCTATAAAGTGTGTTATGACCACCAGCCACATGACTATAGAGCTATAAAGTGTGTTATGACCACCAGCCACATGGGTATAGAGCTATAAAGTGTGTTATGATCACCAGCCACATGACTATAGAGCTATAAAGTGTGTTATGACCACCAGCCACATGACTATAGAGCTATAAAGTGTGTTATGATCACCAGCCACATGACTATAGAGCTATAAAGTGTGTTATGATCACCAGCCACATGACTATAGAGCTATAAAGTGTGTTATGATCACCAGCCACATGGGTATAGAGCTATAAAGTGTGTTATGATCACCAGCCACATGGGTATAGAGCTATAAAGTGTGTTATGATCACCAGCCACATGACTATAGAGCTATAAAGTGTGTTATGATCACCAGCCACATGACTATAGAGCTATAAAGTGTGTTATGATCACCAGCCACATGGGTATAGAGCTATAAAGTGTGTTATGATCACCAGCCACATGGGTATAGAGCTATAAAGTGTGTTATGATCACCAGCCACATGGGTATAGAGCTATAAAGTGTGTTATGATCACCAGCCACATGGGTATAGAGCTATAAAGTGTGTTATGATCACCAGCCACATGGCTATAGAGCTATAAAGTGTGTTATGATCACCAGCCACATGGGTATAGAGCTATAAAGTGTGTTATGATCACCAGCCACATGGGTATAGAGCTATAAAGTGTGTTATGATCACCAGCCACATGGCTATAGAGCTATAAAGTGTGTTATGATCACCAGCCACATGACTATAGAGCTATAAAGTGTGTTATGATCACCAGCCACATGGGTATAGAGCTATAAAGTGTGTTATGATCACCAGCCACATGACTATAGAGTTATAAAGTGTGTTATGATCACCAGCCACATGACTATAGAGCTATAAAGTGTGTTATGATCACCAGCCACATGACTATAGAGCTATAAAGTGTGTTATGACCACCAGCCACATGGGTATAGAGCTATAAAGTGTGTTATGATCACCAGCCACATGGGTATAGAGCTATAAAGTGTGTTATGATCACCAGCCACATGGGTATAGAGCTATAAAGTGTGTTATGATCACCAGCCACATGGGTATAGAGCTATAAAGTGTGTTATGATCACCAGCCACATGGCTATAGAGCTATAAAGTGTGTTATGATCACCAGCCACATGGGTATAGAGCTATAAAGTGTGTTATGATCACCAGCCACATGGGTATAGAGCTATAAAGTGTGTTATGATCACCAGCCACAT
This sequence comes from Myoxocephalus aenaeus, assembly GCA_038501785.1. Lineage (NCBI taxonomy): Eukaryota > Metazoa > Chordata > Actinopteri > Perciformes > Cottidae > Myoxocephalus > Myoxocephalus aenaeus. The sequence goes on from JBAMJR010000092.1 coordinate 92,467, forward strand.
GACTATAGAGCTATAAAGTGTGTTATGATCACCAGCCACATGACTATAGAGCTATAAAGTGTGTTATGATCACCAGCCACATGGGTATAGAGCTATAAAGTGTGTTATGATCACCAGCCACATGGGTATAGAGCTATAAAGTGTGTTATGACCACCAGCCACATGACTATAGAGCTATAAAGTGTGTTATGATCTCAGCCACATGACTATAGAGCTATAAAGTGTGTTATTGATCACCAGCCACATGACTATAGAGCTATAAAGTGTGTTATGATCTCAGCCACATGACTATAGAGCTATAAAGTGTGTTATGATCACCAGCCACATGACTATAGAGCTATAAAGTGTGTTATGATCTCAGCCACATGACTATAGAGCTATAAAGTGTGTTATTGATCACCAGCCACATGACTATAGAGCTATAAAGTGTGTTATGATCTCAGCCACATGACTATAGAGCTATAAAGTGTGTTATGATCACCAGCCACATGGGTATAGAGCTATAAAGTGTGTTATGATCACCAGCCACATGACTATAGAGCTATAAAGTGTGTTATGATCACCAGCCACATGGGTATAGAGCTATAAAGTGTGTTATGATCACCAGCCACATGGGTATAGGAGCTATAAAGTGTGTTATGATCACCAGCCACATGGGTATAGGAGCTATAAAGTGTGTTATGATCACCAGCCACATGGGTATAGAGCTATAAAGTGTGTTATGATCACCAGCCACATGGATATAGAGCTATAAAGTGTGTTATGATCACCAGCCACATGGATATAGAGCTATAAAGTGTGGCTGCAGACGGACCAAATTAAGGCAGAATCAAAACAGCCTTCTGCCTTCATTTGGTCCGCAATGACCACCAACTCCACACATCACACACACATCAAGTGGAGCAGCCTTACACATGTTCATCACACACACATCAAGTGGAGCAGCCTTACACATGTTCAGCTGCCGGATGAAGCTGGCCATGTTGTTGTGCTTGAAGAACTTGGGGAGGATCTCCTTGGCGAAGTGCTGCTCGTCCAGCACGAGGAAGCTGTGGCCCTCCTGGAAAACACGCCACAGTCAGAACAGGGTCTCCGTGGCCCCCGGCTGTGAGTTACGGGTCTGTTCCCTTCATGCACACGCGTAGCTTCACGGTGTCCCAAACACCCAGGAGGATGTGTACTTGGCCCCGCATGCAAGCTACGTGACACAGCGATGGGACTACTGGCGAGCTGTTAGCTTCGACCAATGCTAGCCGGTAGTTCGGCGGCTGTTGAGCCGCCACAGCTCATTGTTATTGCCGTGGCTGCGCTTGCTGCCTTTCTGGCTCATATCACATGCTAGCTAACTAGCTAGCGCTGCGCGTTAGTTTTCGGACCTGCGTGCTAGCCGCTAGCTAAACGGTCTAGCCTCTCCCGTTACCTGCGTGCTAGCCGCTAGCTAACCGCTCTAGCCTCTCCCGTTACCTGCGTGCTAGCCGCTAGCTAACCGCTCTAGCCTCTCCCGTTACATGCGTGCTAGCTGCTAGCTAACCGCTCTAGCCTCTCCCGTTACCTGCGTGCTAGCCGCTAGCTAACCGCTCTAGCCTCTCCCGTTACCTGCGTGCTAGCCGCTAGCTAACCGCTCTAGCCTCTCCCGTTACCTGGCTCCAGCTGATGAACTCGTTGGTGTCCGCATCCTCCACCAGCGTCCACAGCTTGCTGAGGAAAGCCGGGACGTTAGGGTTGTGTTTCATCACGTAACGAGAAATCCTGCGACACAAACCCCGTCTGCTGAAACGCTGCTCCAGCCTGTTGTTGCTGTTTTGTCAGAAAAAAAAGTGTTATTGCTCGCAACTTCCGGTTTTCCTGAACGGTAGCGGATTGGTCGAAAACGGGCTCTTACGCAACACTGCTCACGTGGTCAGAGTGCAATTGTCTGAAAAATGGTCTGAAAATAATGAAATGGTCTGAAAATAATGGGGGTTCATGATTATAATGCATTTTAAGTAATTTGATTGAATTATGGGTGATTTATTGAACGTAATAACGTCTGTAGTCCTCTGGGGTCAAAAAGACCCCGCAGCACAAAGTGGTGCAATGGGGCAACTTGTCACATCATATGCTTTCAAAACATATTTGATCTTGGATGTTTGATGTGTGGGGTCAAGCAACGGTTATGACAACAACAACAACAACAACAACAAAACAGGTCTTTTCTCACAGGTGTTCAACGTTTCATAATTTAGAGAGAGACAGGCAGCACCATGAGGAGCAGAAGTGCTTTACTGCACAGGAGGCTGGTGACCACATTTTTTACCATGTTGTGGAAATTCTTTTCCACAACATGGTAAAAAATGACCAGCATTGACCAGGAGGACAATACTGAACCTCATGAGGAGGATTCAGGGTCAGAAGAGAAGGAAACTAATGATGAGCTGATAGATCCAACGTCCAGACCACATGCTACTTCTTCCTCTGAAGAAGCCCCACATCACCAAGACGGTATGGAGTGAAGGAACATGGTGACGAGGTAGAATCTGAAGTGGAATATTTCCAGTCAAAGGATGAAACATTGATCTGGTCTTCCATCCCTCCCAGTGACGGACAACGCATGTTGACAGCAGAGAGGGTGACAAGCCAACATGGACCAACCGCATGTTCAAGGTCTCATATGATGACATAAAGTCCTCTGTTGACCTGTGTCTGCCCACGTAGAAGAGAAGAGGTGGTGAACATGACAAACATCTCTAGAAGAGGTGGTGAACATGACAAACATCTATTGAAGAGGTGGTGAACATGACAAACATCTCTAGAAGAGGTGGTGAACATGACAAACATATATTGAAGAGGTGGTGAACATGACAAACATCTCTAGAAGAGGTAGTGAACATGACAAACATCTATTGAAGAGGTGGTGAACATGACAAACATCTATTGAAGAGGTGGTGAACATGACAAACATCTCTAGAAGAGGTGGTGAACATGACAAACATATATTGAAGAGGTGGTGAACATGACAAACATCTCTAGAAGAGGTAGTGAACATGACAAACATCTATTGAAGAGGTGGTGAACATGACAAACATCTATAGAAGAGGTGGTGAACATGACAAACATTTATTGAAGAGGTGGTGAACATGACAAACATCTCTAGAAGAGGTGGTGAACATGACAAACATCTATTGAAGAGGTGGTGAACATGACAAACATCTCTAGAAGAGGTGGTGAACATGACAAACATCTATTGAAGAGGTGGTGAACATGACAAACATTTATTGAAGAGGTGGTGAACATGACAAACATCTCTAGAAGAGGTGGTGAACATGACAAACATCTATTGAAGAGGTGGTGAACATGACAAACATCTATTGAAGAGGTGGTGAACATGACAAACATCTATAGAAGAGGTGGTGAACATGACAAACATCTATAGAAGAGGTGGTGAACATGATAAACACCTATTGAAGAGGTGGTGAACATGACTAACATCTATTGAAGAGGTGGTGCTGAACATGACATACATCTATTGAAGAGGTGGTGAACATGACTAACATATATTGAAGAGGTGGTGAACATGACTAACATATATTGAAGAGGTGGTGAACATGACTAACATATATTGAAGAGGTGGTGCTGAACATGACAAACAAGGAGGGGCAACATGTGGAGAAAGATGGATCCAATGGACCTGCATATGTGTGTTGGTTGTTTCTCTCTGCCGTGTACCGATCCAGAAGCTACAGCTAGTTTATGGCATGCAGAGGGCTACCATGACACTCAAGGTCTTTCATATAATCTCAAGAGTGATTTGATGATAAAGACACAAGGGAAGGTCGCTGTGCACGAGACAAATTTGCTCCCACTGGAGACGTGGGTGTCTCTCCTGCCGTGGATTGTCTATCCAGCACTGATGTGACTGTGGATGAGCAGCTGGTCCCCTTCAGAGGTCGCCGTCCATTCAAACAGTACATCCTGAGTAAACAAGGAAATATGGGTTAAATATGTGTGTAACAAGATTTGTTACCTCCCTGAGTCTCCCCCAACCCAAATGACACACGCAGACCTTGATGCTGTTTGGCAATGTCTTTATTGGGACCTGCGTTCCTCGCCCCTCTTCCCCTCCTCTGCCCATTTTATGGCTTATATAGCCAAGACACACAACACACACACAATCTGCTCCAGCTGAGGCCAATTAGGTCTCATCCCTACACCTGGGCCATTTCTCAATATGTGTACTTCTCTGTACTTGTGAACTCGTGAACTTGTGAAACGTCATCAGTCCGAGCCCAAGTCCTGTTCCAATTCAAAGTTCGCATCGAGCCAAGCACGGTCGAAATGCCCGGATGTGGCTCGCTACTCCCATTTTACCGAGTCTGCATCGGAGCTGACTTGTGTGTACTTTGGACGGCCAAATATCCCAGAATGCATTTGACTCCAGCAAATGAAGAAATGGCGGAGGAAACGACACAACTGTAAGTTGAAACTTTCTAAATACTACTGCTGTTAAGTCACGCGAAGTAATTTTAGGATGTTTTTAGGCGATAAGTTAGTTGTTTAAGAATCAAATTGGTCTTCGGTTTGTCGAGATTCAGCCGATTTAAGCGGGACCGTCAGTAAACCAGCACCGGGGCTCAGCGTCACGGGGCCCGGCTAGAACAGCCTGATCTCGGCCAGTCTTTTTGAAATTTGCCGGTTGTATTGACGTCTCTGTTGTACGGTTAAACATGAGCTATAATTCAGTTTTGTTGAATCTAACGAACAATCTTTTGGTCTCAATAGTCTATTGTTTGTTTACAGGTAACTGTTAAGTTCTTGAAACTCTGAGAGTTGGCACGGGAATAAGGACCGGGGTCGATGAAGTTATGATAACGAATATTTAATAAAAAGAGTGAAATGACAGAACAGGTTATGCATTCGATCGATCGAGCTGTTTTCTAATCCACCAGTGCGCTTCTCGCCTGAAGTTCCTCCTTCGTCGGTGGTGGCCAGAAAAGAGGCCGTTCTCCCAGGTACAGTCAATTGTATATCCTCCATGGAGCTCGAGCCCTCCTTCTTCTTCTTCGTCGGTCTTCCTCAGTGGGTTCTTGAAATCAGTTCTCCAGCTCCGCCCCTCAGGCGAACAAGAGAACTACAATTCCTTTACATGCAGTATCTAGTATCTAACATTCCATTCATACATTAATCATTAATAAAATCAGTGACCTACAAATGCATGCCATTACAAATCCTTCATAATAATATCCCTTATTAATTATCATATTCCATGCATTGTAATGTACACCCAAACAACTTCTCATTTTACATTGTACCAAGTCCAGAAATGACGAACTTGGTTCTAAAAACCCTACATAACGTTAAATCCGTTTTATTATTACATTTTAATTGAAGTTTAACATTGACCTAGCTCCTCTCTATCCATATTGTACAGACTGATTATGCTGTCTATCAATGTGCATTATAACCTACAATTTTAATGGAGGGACATCTAAGGAAACCTGGGCCCATATAGAATGAGAAGCTTGTAAATAAACTGTAAATAAATGTCATGTTTGAATTTTAACCCAGGATATTCATTTTTGAAAGCAATTGTGTATATTTACAACAACAAACAATTACAAAGTCCTATTGTTTATAGATAGTTATTTACAGTCAGGCAGTTACATTTAAATTAGACCATTGCAAAAGACATATATACACCAACTTAATGGACTATTTTCTTCCAGTGGACATAACTTCATCTGGGAAGGTTTAGTATCTACAAGTAGTCATGTTGACCCAGACATGCAGCAGTCCTTCTGGGCAGCAAGCCTTCCTCTGATCCCGTTCCGTTTTCTGTTTTATATATGCCCTCTTGCGCTCTGCAGGAGGAAGAATCCGGACATGACGGCCATCGATCATGGTTGTTTTGCCGGGGCAGCATCTGGACCAGTATGTTGATCCTGTTCCTGGAGAGCCTGAAGGCTGGTCTCAGGTCAGCTTCAGACCATGTTGATGCTGTTCCTGGAGAGCCTGAAGGCTGGTCTCAGGTCAGCTTCAGACCAGTATGTTGATCCTGTTCCTGGAGAGCCTGAAGGCTGGTCTCAGGTCAGCTTCAGACCATGTTGATCCTGTTCCTGGAGAGGCTGAAGGCTGGTCTCAGGTCAGCTTCAGACCAGCATGTTGATCCTGTTCCTGGAGAGGCTGAAGGCTGGTCTCAGGTCAGCTTCAGACCAGTATGTTGATCCTGTTCCTGGAGAGCCTGAAGGCTGGTCTCAGGTCAGCTTCAGACCAGCATGTTGATCCTGTTCCTGGAGAGCCTGAAGGCTGGTCTCAGGTCAGCTTCAGACCATGTTGATCCTGTTCCTGGAGAGGCTGAAGGCTGGTCTCAGGTCAGCTTCAGACCATGTTGATCCTGTTCCTGGAGAGGCTGAAGGCTGGTCTCAGGTCAGCTTCAGACCATGTTGATCCTGTTCCTGGAGAGGCTGAAGGCTGGTCTCAGGTCAGCTTCAGACCATGTTGATCCTGTTCCTGGAGAGGCTGAAGGCTGGTCTCAGGTCAGCTTCAGACCATGTTGATCCTGTTCCTGGAGAGGCTGAAGGCTGGTCTCAGGTCAGCTTCAGACCAGAACATAGAAAGAATCGGGACATGATCCTTCAGTTGCACATATCGCTGAACAGGACTTGGTCCTGTTAAAAAAACAAAAACAGGATATTATTTTGAAACATTGTTTATTAATTGTTGTAACATTAATGTATGTAGTATATTTATTTGTGTTTTGACTATTTAATAATAAATAATGATTTCTAAATATGAATTGTTGAAGTCTACCAGTATTAATATCTGACCTGTGTGGTCAGGCGCTTGCTTATGCTGGAGAAGGTTTCTATGTATGTTACTGCTCGACAGGCAGTGTAAAAACACACACCTATCTTACCAGAGTCCCGAAGTCACTGTAGCCTCTATGATCTCTGGATCGAAGACATAAAATGTCCTGTTTGTGTCTGTCCTGGTTAATGACTAATGTACGAGACACAGATGCGTTCAGGTACCTTAGTTTAATGTGTAGTGGTGTTTGTGTATCTAACTGCACTGATGATCAACCTCTTGATGTTTGCGGACCAAGAAGACACATGGTAGGTGTGTATGTGGAATATAGGCTAATGGATGTAATATTTAAATACTGTTATAATGTTACTGTATCAAACCTCCTCTGTACCTGCCAGTTTATTAGGCCTGGATAGATTATATATTAGTATTACAACAGCCATGCAATAAATCAGGGGTGGCCAACCAGTCAGAGACTAAGAGCCACATGTTTTACTGTGTTACCACAAAGAGTCACATCATACACATGGGCACACATGAACATCACCCCATCCCTTCCTCACACACACACAGACCTCTGCTCAGCCAGATTTATTTTAAATGTCACACACCAACATGATAATGACAGAAATTGACTCCTACAGTACTAAGACCACAGGCCAGTCCTTTTCAACAATGAACATTGTGTGCACTGTCTCACACACACAAACTCAGTTCAACCAAGTCCACAAACAACAATATAATAATTTACAATAGCGTTTTTCTTTTACTATGCATGTTGCTTAGTGGGACTTCTGGCATTCCTTGCCTTGAACAATCCTCTTCAAATCTAGCTTGTAGCTCAGGGGATGAGTGGTCGTCCCGCAACCACAAGGTAGTCGGTTCGATACCCAGTCCCCCCATAGCTCACATGTTGAAGTGTCCCTGAGCAAGACACCTAACCCTCAACTGCTCCCCGGGCGCCTCACAGGGCTGCCCACTGCTCCCTATCCAGGGATGGGTCAAATGCAGAGAAGAATTTCCCCAAGGGGATTAATAAAAGTGCATGTTTCTGTTTCTGTTTTTCTATTCCGTTGTTGCCACTCGAAGCAATTCTTTCACATGGGCAGGCACGTGCACAGATAGACCCCTAGTGGTGCTCAGGCACGTGCACAGATAGACCCCTAGTGGTGCTCAAGCACGTGCACAGATAGACCCCTAGTGGTGCTCAGGCACGTGCACAGATAGACCCCTAGTGGTGCTCAAGCACGTGCACAGATAGACCCCTAGTGGTGCTCAAGCACGTGCACAGATAGACCCCTAGTGGTGCTCAAGCACGTGCACAGATAGACCCCTAGTGGTGCTCAAGCACGTGCACAGATAGACCCCTAGTGGTGCTCAACCTGCCCTTTTGCCCTGGATGAGAAAAGTGCCCCTTCTGGAGCCCAATTGTTTTCTTCATTCATCAGTATTTAAGAATAAAAATGACTCTCTCTGTCATCAATTCCCCCAAATGTGTTTTGATATCTGACGGGGCATTTATTTGACTTCTTGTGAGAATTTCGCCCCGACAGCCCCCTCCCCCCCTCCTCCTCCTCCATTAGTGCTCATGCAGCGCTGAGCGCCAAACGGGTGCAGCTACTTCTGACCCGCAGCATCAGACAAACAGGTAATGACTGTTTGTGCAATCCCCCGACGTTGTGTGGTGATAAATGAACCACAACATTAGCGCCGCTGAAAACATTACGTCACAACTGGTCCGACGTTTCCTAAAAAAATAAACAAACTAAAAACTCACGAAATCCGTGGTTTCAAAGCCTTGTCCAGCTGTTTACTGACGTCATGTTTAATGAAGAGAGAGAGAGAGAGAGATATACAGGCAGGCATCTTCTTTGTGTTGTTGTATGAATGCCTTTTAGACAATTTCGAAAGTATGTTGAATTTATGTTTATAAATGTCACGAGAATTCACAGCTAGAATTTTTTTTTTTAAATGAGATTAATTTGGCATTCATCCTCTGCATGGAAATCAGCACCCAGCATGTGAAGTCACTGCTCTTCATCAAACGCTCTGCAAGAATATGAAAGAATATTAAACTAAAAATAATTCATTGTTTCCTTTCATTTTCACTAAAAAAAAAGGTATACTTTTTTATAAACAAGGTCTATTGACCCTAAATTCCCAAACAAAAGGAACAAATTGTGTTAATGGGTTCGACTGAAGTAAGACTAAAGCTGTAAAACAGAATTGATTGACAACTTACACTTTATGCTTGAAATAACAGTCAAACCAGGTGGGGTCATTTTGACCCCAGAGGACAGCAGGTGTATGGCAAACGGGAGGACATTACGAGGGTTATTTCATTCACGTTTTATATTTCATTTAATTGTCGTTGCTCTTTTTTTCCTTCAATTTTCCGGAATGTCTGTTCACATTCTTCATTACAAAAGCTCCACTTTTTAAAGAGCAAAGGAATAACTTAATTAAGTTATTAAACCCTGAACACCTGTTGTGAGTTTTTCACTTGATATGTAATGAAAATCATATCAAAATGATGTATGAGTAAGTGTTCATTTCAGTAGAGGAAAACAAAGAATATGATTATGCAAATGCTAACAAAGGCAAGGCAAGGCAAGTTTATTTGTAGAGCACATTTCAACAACAAGGCAATTCAAAGTGCTTCACATAAAACCACATCAACCCTAGGATCCCCTGATCAGGGGACCCTATGGTTGACCTAGGAGTTCTACAGCTCATATGACCTTGATATGAATACCAGACCCTATTGTCCTTGATCTCTAAAGAATCCGCAACTCCTTGGCTTTAAAACAAATATTTTATTATTTATTTTCTGCATAAATATGATCAAAAGTCAAGAGTCTGATAAAAAAATGACTCTTCGATCGCTCCCCGAGTTTTTTAAATTGTATTTCCGGTGCCTTCCCATCATGCCCCAGAGTAATACTGCACCTCTTTAGAAATATTACGACCTAAATCATCCAAATCTGCAATAATAATCACAATAAACACAAGCAATTACATTTTTTCAAGCCTTTCCAGTCCAAAAATCATGTTTTTCGTTTCAGAAATATAAAATTTTTGACACCACACCATGAGCTACATGTACTTCAAATGACCGTATCCTTCCGCGTGTGTCATCTGACGCGCTTTCAGATGCGTTTGCGGGACAATGAGACCGCAGGACCTCGAAACACGGAGACAAATTCACGAAAAAACTGCCGTTGCTTTCTCGCAGATCGCAACGTCAATACTTTACACACAGTAAATTCCTACTACTGGAGGATTCGTACAGTCTCTACGGTTACAGCCATGGTACTTTGAGCGAAAAGCGCCGTTGTTAGGGGTACTAGATTAAACGTTATAATCACTCAGTCATGTTGAGGAGCTTACGGAATTATGTAATTATACAAATATAATGATCTTTTTTTAAATGTAGTCCATCGTTTCTCTTCTCACAAGGGTTTACAGTACTTTAGCCATTTAAATGTATTAAATCGGACCTGTGGTTGATGATCTAGAAGTGTCACTTCCTCATTTTTGAAAAATCGGTAAAAAAAAGCTCCGGGCGAAGCATCAAAACATAATGCAGAGCTGAGGGTCTCTGGTGGTCTCTGAGGGTCTCAGCAGACCTGCAGCTTTCAGGGACCTTGTTCCAGATATGTGGAGCAGAAAAGATGAACGCTGCTTCTCCATGTTTAATTCTGACTCTTGGAACAGGAAGTAGACCAGTCCCAGACCACCTGAGGGGTCAGATGGTTCACAAGGTAGACCAGTCCCAGACCACCTGAGGGATCAGATGGTTCATAAGGTAGACCAGTCCCAGACCACCTGAGGGGTCAGGATGGTTCATAAGGTAGACCAGTCCCAGACCACCTGAGGGATCAGATGGTTCATAAGGTAGACCAGTCCCAGACCACCTGAGGGGTCAGGGTGGTTCATAAGGTAGACCAGTCCCAGACCACCTGAGGGATCAGGATGGTTCATAAGGTAGACCAGTCCCAGACCACCTGAGGGGTCAGGATGGTTCATAAGGTAGACCAGCAGCAGATCACAAACATACTCAGGCCATAAACCATTCAGTGCTTTATAAACCAGCAGCAGGATTTTAAATTCACTTCTTTGTTGGACAGGAAGCCAGTGCAAAGACCTCAGAACTGGAGTGATGTGATCCACTTTCCTGGTCTTAGTGAGGACTCAGGCTGCAGCTTTCTGAATCTGCTGCAGCTTTCTGATTGACTTTTTACAGAGGCCTGTGAACACACCGTTACAGTAGTCAAGTCTACTGAGGATAAATGACCTGTGAACACACCGTTACAGTAGTCTACTGAAGATAAATGACCTGTGAACACACCGTTACAGTAGTCCAGTCTACTGAAGATAAATGACCTGTGAACACACCGTTACAGTAGTCCAATCTACTGAAGATAAATGACCTGTGAACACACCGTTACAGTAGTCCAGTCTACTGAAGATAAATGACCTGTGAACACACCGTTACAGTAGTCCAGTCTACTGAAGATAAATGACCTGTGAACACACCGTTACAGTAGTCCAGTCTACTGAAGATAAATGACCTGTGAACACACCGTTACAGTAGTCCAGTCTACTGAAGATAAATGACCAGTGAACACACCGTTACAGTAGTCCAATCTACTGAAGATAAATGACCTGTGAACACACCGTTACAGTAGTCCAGTCTACTGAAGGTAAATGACCTGTGAACACACCGTTACAGTAGTCAAGTCTACTGAAGATAAATGACCTGTGAACACACCGTTACAGTAGTCAAGTCTACTGAAGATAAATGACCTGTGAACACACCGTTACAGTAGTCCAGTCTACTGAAGATAAATGACCAGTGAACACACCGTTACAGTAGTCCAATCTACTGAAGATAAATGACCTGTGAACACACCGTTACAGTAGTCCAGTCTACTGAAGATAAATGACCTGTGAACACACCGTTACAGTAGTCCAATCTACTGAAGATAAATGACCTGTGAACACACCGTTACAGTAGTCCAGTCTACTGAAGATAAATGACCTGTGAACACACCGTTACAGTAGTCCAGTCTACTGAAGATAAATGACCTGTGAACACACCGTTACAGTAGTCCAGTCTACTGAAGATAAATGACCTGTGAACACACCGTTACAGTAGTCCAGTCTACTGAAGATAAATGACCTGTGAACACACCGTTACAGTAGTCCAGTCTACTGAAGATAAATGACCAGTGAACACACCGTTACAGTAGTCCAATCTACTGAAGATAAATGACCTGTGAACACACCGTTACAGTAGTGAAGTCTACTGAAGATAAATGACCTGTCAACACACCGTTACAGTAGTCTACTGAAGATAAATGACCAGTGAACACACCGTTACAGTAGTCTACTGAAGATAAATGACCTGTCAACACACCGTTACAGTAGTCTACTGAAGATAAATGACCTGTGAACACACCGTTACAGTAGTTAAGTCTACTGAAGATAAATGACCTGTGAACACACCGTTACAGTAGTCCAGTCTACTGAAGATAAATGACCTGTGAACACACCGTTACAGTAGTCCAGTCTACTGAAGATAAATGACCTGTGAACACACCGTTACAGTAGTCTACTGAAGATAAATGACCTGTGAACACACCGTTACAGTAGTCCAGTCTACTGAAGATAAATGACCTGTGAACACACCGTTACAGTAGTTAAGTCTACTGAAGATAAATGACCTGTGAACACACCGTTACAGTAGTCCAGTCTACTGAAGATAAATGACCTGTGAACACACCGTTACAGTAGTGAAGTCTACTGAAGATAAATGACCTGTCAACACACCGTTACAGTAGTCTACTGAAGATAAATGACCAGTGAACACACCGTTACAGTAGTCTACTGAAGATAAATGACCTGTGAACACACCGTTACAGTAGTCCAGTCTACTGAAGATAAAAGACCTGTGAACACACCGTTACAGTAGTCCAGTCTACTGAAGATAAATGACCTGTGAACACACCGTTACAGTAGTCTACTGAAGATAAATGACCTGTGAACACACCGTTACAGTAGTCCAGTCTACTGAAGATAAATGACCTGTGAACACACCGTTACAGTAGTTAAGTCTACTGAAGATAAATGACCTGTGAACACACCGTTACAGTAGTCCAGTCTACTGAAGATAAATGACCTGTGAACACACCGTTACAGTAGTGAAGTCTACTGAAGATAAATGACCTGTCAACACACCGTTACAGTAGTCTACTGAAGATAAATGACCAGTGAACACACCGTTACAGTAGTCTACTGAAGATGAATGACCTGTGAACACACCGTTACAGTAGTCCAGTCTACTGAAGATAAATGACCTGTGAACACACCGTTACAGTAGTCAAGTCTACTGAAGATAAATGACCTGTGAACACACCGTTACAGTAGTCCAGTCTACTGAAGATAAATGACCTGTGAACACACCGTTACAGTAGTCAAGTCTACTGAAGATAAATGACCTGTGAACACACCGTTACAGTAGTCCAGTCTACTGAAGATAAATGACCTGTCAACACACCGTTACAGTAGTCCAGTCTACTGAAGATAAATGACCTGTGAACACACTGTTACAGTAGTCCAGTCTACTGAAGATAAATGACCTGTGAACACACCGTTACAGTAGTCCAGTCTACTGAAGATAAATGACCTGTGAACACACCGTTACAGTAGTCAAGTCTACTGAAGATAAATGACCTGTGAACACACCGTTACAGTAGTCCAGTCTACTGAAGATAAATGACCTGTCAACACACCGTTACAGTAGTCCAGTCTACTGAAGATAAATGACCTGTGAACACACTGTTACAGTAGTCCAGTCTACTGAAGATGAATGACCTGTGAACACACCGTTACAGTAGTCCAGTCTACTGAAGATAAATGACCTGTGAACACACCGTTACAGTAGTCCAGTCTACTGAAGATAAATGACCTGTGAACACACCGTTACAGTAGTCCAGTCTACTGAAGATAAATGACCTGTCAACACACCGTTACAGTAGTCCAGTCTACTGAAGATAAATGACCTGTGAACACACCGTTACAGTAGTCCAGTCTACTGAAGATGAATGACCAGTGAACACACCGTTACAGTAGTTAAGTCTACTGAAGATAAATGACCTGTGAACACACCGTTACAGTAGTCCAGTCTACTGAAGATAAATGACCTGTGAACACACCGTTACAGTAGTCCAGTCTACTGAAGATAAATGACCTGTGAACACACCGTTACAGTAGTCCAGTCTACTGAAGATAAATGACCTGTGAACACACCGTTACAGTAGTTAAGTCTACTGAAGATAAATGACCTGTCAACACACCGTTACAGTAGTCCAGTCTACTGAAGATAAATGACCTGTGAACACACCGTTACAGTAGTCAAGTCTACTGAAGATAAATGACCTGTGAACACACCGTTACAGTAGTCTACTGAAGATAAATGACCTGTGAACACACCGTTACAGTAGTCTACTGAAGATAAATGACCTGTGAACACACCGTTACAGTAGTCTACTGAAGATAAATGACCTGTGAACACACCGTTACAGTAGTCAAGTCTACTGAAGATGAATGACCTGTGAACACACCGTTACAGTAGTCTACTGAAGATAAATGACCTGTGAACACACCGTTACAGTAGTCCAGTCTACTGAAGATAAATGACCGTGAACACACCGTTACAGTAGTCAAGTCTACTGAAGATAAATGACCGTGAACACACCGTTACAGTAGTCCAGTCTACTGAAGATAAATGACCGTGAACACACCGTTACAGTAGTCAAGTCTACTGAAGATAAATGACCTGTGAATACACCGTTACAGTAGTCCAGTCTACTGAAGATAAATGACCGTGAACACACCGTTACAGTAGTCAAGTCTACTGAAGATAAATGACCTGTGAACACACCGTTACAGTAGTCAAGTCTACTGAAGATAAATGACCTGTGAACACACCGTTACAGTAGTCCAGTCTACTGAAGATGAATGACCTGTGAACACACCGTTACAGTAGTCCAGTCTACTGAAGATAAATGACCTGTGAACACACCGTTACAGTAGTCCAGTCTACTGAAGATAAATGACCTGTGAACACACCGTTACAGTAGTCAAGTCTACTGAAGATAAATGACCTGTGAACACACCGTTACAGTAGTCCAGTCTACTGAAGATAAATGACCTGTGAACACACCGTTACAGTAGTCAAGTCTACTGAAGATAAATGACCTGTGAACACACCGTTACAGTAGTCCAGTCTACTGAAGATGAATGACCTGTGAACACACCGTTACAGTAGTCCAGTCTACTGAAGATAAATGACCTGTGAACACACCGTTACAGTAGTCCAGTCTACTGAAGATAAATGACCTGTGAACACACCGTTACAGTAGTCAAGTCTACTGAAGATAAATGACCTGTGAACACACCGTTACAGTAGTCCAGTCTACTGAAGATAAATGACCTGTGAACACACCGTTACAGTAGTCCAGTCTACTGAAGATAAATGACCTGTGAACACACCGTTACAGTAGTCCAGTCTACTGAAGATGAATGACCTGTGAACACACCGTTACAGTAGTCCAGTCTACTGAAGATAAATGACCTGTGAACACACCGTTACAGTAGTCCAGTCTACTGAAGATAAATGACCTGTGAACACACCGTTACAGTAGTCAAGTCTACTGAAGATAAATGACCTGTGAACACACCGTTACAGTAGTCCAGTCTACTGAAGATAAATGACCTGTGAACACACCGTTACAGTAGTCCAGTCTACTGAAGATAAAGTCATGGACAAGTTTCTCCAGATCCTGTGGGACATAAGTCCTCTAACCCTTGATATATTATTCAGGTGATAGTAGGCTGGTTTTGTAATTGTCTTGATATGGCTGTTCAGGTTGAGGTCTGAATCCATAACTACTAGATCTCTGGCTTGGTTTGAGGTTTTTAACATCAGTGATTGAAGCTGAGCGCTGACTTTCAATCGTTCGTCCTTGGGACTAAAAACAATTACTTCTGTTTTATCTTTATTTAATTGAAGAAAATTCTGGCACATCCAGTTGTTGATTTCTTCAATGCATTTAGCCAGCCCTTGTATAGGATTATAGTCCCCTGGTGATATAGTTATGTAGATTTGTGTGTCATCTGCGTAATTATGATAACAAAGACGGAGGGCTATAACTATTTAAACCAGTGACTCTCAGGAAATGTGTATTGTTATGCTACCCTTTCCCAAACTCATAATAGGTAAGAAATGCCTATTTTATCATATATGTCAAAATCAGCATATCAGGAAATACCAGTGGCGGGCCATCAGGGCCTGCTAAGCCTTCTCTGGTGGCCTAAACATAATGACAAAGTTATAGCTATTTTATAATTTAATTGTTTTTCACAAATACACTACATGTATTATAATATTTTTTCCCAGATCAAGTTTCAGGGTCTGTAGCAGCAATATTTGGACAGAGGGCCCCATTAGTGCAGGGCAGGACTCTTGAGCATTGACCCCCATACCTCCTGCCACTAAGCTCATAACCCTACCTGCTGTGTGTCTCTCTTCCAGCACTCTTGCACCACCTGCTTTTTGGGTGATTTCCCCATTTCCCCTCAGGCTGAGTCAGCGGCAACCTCCGGTTCTGAAAAGTGAAGCCAATGTGGAAGTGCTATCAACCTGCATTATTTCTAATGGCCATCAGGGGGCGACTCCTCTGGTGGCAAAACTAACCCTGTCACTTGATTTATTACCTCAGTAAAGATTGTACACATGAGCTTATGGACTCAATAGGTATAGTTTCAAGTCTTCTTCAATACAGCATGATGTCCATTTAGTAAATGATGGTCATTTAGACTCAAACAGACCATAAAGCAGGGGATGCTTTAGGGCGGGCTACAAGGTCACAGCCATGACGTTGACGCTGGGGTCCTCTTTGTTTTCATCTTACAACTTCAGCCCATTCACAGTGTTTTCACTTCTTGAAAGGTAATTGTAACATTTTGGTTACTAAGACACGTCTTGTCAAGTGACCCAAAAACAACTTCCAGACAGTCGATGCTGCTGACTCCACTGCTGCTGTCACTACACCTTCAGAATCAGAAACCTTTTATTTAACAGGAATGTTTACACAAAGGAGGATTTGTTCTTGGCGGATGGTGCGTACATTAGACATGAGCCGTTAGACGAGACAAACAACAATCAACAATCAACGACAACAACAGTGCAATGGGTACTAAGTATTTTTCTTTATTAATCCTGGTAGTCTGACTGACTCCAAAACCTTCTGGTCACAAGACCTTCATGTGGTCTGCTGAGCATGTTGGCTGATCCATGCACATTTCCTTCATCACTACATTCAAGTTAATGATACGGTAATGCAGTGTCAGCCTAATCTTCTCATGATTACATTTAAGATGGCCAGTTCTTCATAGTTCCTCATCGGTGGGAATGTCAGCTTTTAGGAGTCTGTTTAAAGAAAGCGTACGTCCTCATGTGGCCACTAGATGGAATCCTTCACTCAGTGCAAAACCTGACCGCTGTCAAACCAGCACCAGTCAGTACTGACGCATTTCATCTGTTTACTACGGCCGGTCTTCTGGAAGTACAATTGAATGTGTCTGCCTTTAGTCTTGCTATTGATAACCTGTCTACTCTTAGTCCTATAGTCAGCTTGCCTTGAGGATCACAGTGATATGTAAAGGGTGTGGTATCGGGGTCATTTCCCCTAATGGGTGCACCACAGGTATTTGTTGAAGAGGTTTTCAGTGATTGATGAAATATTACATTTTACAACCCAGAAAAACTCCAGTATGTGAATACACACAGTACACCTGTGGATATTGTGCTGCAGCCTGTATTTGCTGGTAGTGTAGATCCATCATGCTCTGTAGCTCATGGAGGCCGGCTCCCTGTCGCAGAGATATTTGATCATACTTTTGTGAGAACCCTCCCTGCTGTCAGTTTCCATTTACCGCACCACTTATTCTATCGGTTCCACATGACACATTTTGTAGCTGTATCATCATTATATCATTATAATTATTTTGATATCTAACAGCCTTTATTCAGGACCTTACGGTCCACAGAAGCTGTCATTCATACCCGTCTTTTCAGAAAAACCTATTTCACATTGCAGAACGTCGTAAGCAGATATAGCGGGTTAGAGCGCTGTAATTAATCCACACAGGCATGCCGTTATGAATGTGAAAGGACCAGTTAGTGTCTGGGCCTAACTTTCAGGCTAGTGGCCATGACTGCTGAGTGAGGTTGACAAGTGTTGGGCTAATTGGATTGGAGGGTAATATTACATCAAAAGACGTCACCCGCTCCTTTAAAATGGCTGTAATTAGGACATTCTTTAACCTCGGACACAGGGGAGATTATGGAGGAGCAGGAATCAGAGCGCAGTACAGCACCAGATAAACAGGCCTCATACTATACGGTGCCCACCGGGTTGTACCCGTAGAATTCACCTCCTGTTTATGTTTAGTATAAATTGGGACCACGAGTCATTGTATTAAACATATGTATGAATATATTGATCCAGGTTTCAGGGAATTTATGTTTACGTGGGTACTACTATTTTATTATTGCAGGTTTAGCTATCATTCAGATGTTGAGACATGACAACCCAACCTACTATAAATGGCATGGATATGACAGTTCAATTCTAATGGAAACATCACAATTGATATAATAATCATTATGGCGATGACATTTTGTGGGAAACGTGAGACTCTACATCAGTGGAACATAGAGCTGAGTATCGTTTAAAAAGCCGGTACCAGTGCCCTAGAGGCGATAACGACATTGAAAGAGTACTTCATGTGATACTGCTTTCACTCCATTCGGTACCCATCATGGGAGCGGCCACATTTATTTTCATCAACACAACGTGAAGTATCGCCAACGTCTCGGTGGCCCGCTGAACCAGACTTATGGGATGGAGCTGCTCTGCAGTCGCATCAGGAGACACGCCAGATTAAAAACACTCAGTCAGGTTCATTCTCATTGATGGAAACAAACACATGTCTTTCACATCCCTATTGCTGATGGAAAGCGTTGACATGTGGCAGATCACACACCAAGCGGCATCACATCATGACCACGTGGGTCACATGGAGGTGGGAATGTTTTCCCTTCTTGAGCAGTAACAATAATAAGTTATACGGACCTCTTAACTGACCTTTGACCCTGACCTCAAACTGTATTCTGTGTAACACAGTTATGTCAGTAGAGCTGATCAGCGTTTTAAATATGTAAGGTAACCAAAGCATTCCTGACTAATACCCAAACCTGGCCTGTGTCTGCATACAGAACTGAGCTGTGCACTTGGAACACAGGCTGGTTGGAAGGAACAGACATTTTCCATTGGATGGAGAACTTGGACATTTGTTTTATAGTTGTTGTTCTCTCTCATTACTTGATTAATATTGAAGTCTGAGGACAAAAAGACCAGGAAAAAGAAGGAGAAAAAAAGAGCGGCATTACAGCTGACTTCGGCAGATTTATTCTTTGGCCTAATGGATAAATATGTTTCGGAGTTGGCCAAGCGGGTATTAAGCGTCCTCGACTGCCAAAGCATGGATTTTACTGCACTTTCAAACAATGTTTGATTAAGTGTAACTCAATAGGTATGCCTTTTTCTATAAACTGATGCTATATTTCAATGCCCCCCTCCTGGTAAACCAAAACAAAAAAAATGATCTGACCAAAAAAGTGATTATTTTTAAGACCTCTGTATTATAGTGCAGCAATAAAACACACCAGTCTTCACTTGTCTGTGTCTCTCTTCCTTTCAGGAAGCTCTTGTTCCAAACATGATGAAAACCTATTTCTCTTTATCTTTTGTCTCTCTGTACTCGCAGGAAGTTCTTTTTCTCAAATGGACATCAAATACATTTCTTTGGAGATTTGGACACTGACAGAATAATTCAACATGTTTCAGCACCTAAGACCAGAGAGTCCTGAAACTCAACAGGTTGAACCAATAAGTTACCAGGGGCCACCAAGAACCATGCAAGACGAGCAGGAAGACAACACGGCCCACTGCGTGTGCGTGTGTGTGTGTGTGTGTGTGTGTGTGTGTGTGTGTGTGTGTGTGTGTGTGTGTGTGTGTGTGTGTGTGTGTGCGTGTGTGTGTGTGTGCTTCTACAGTCTTTGCCAATGTCTATCTAAAGGCACTGCAACACTCTGAACACAACATCACCTGCTTCTCAACCTGAGCTGTAAACAACAGCTGTGATATCCGTTGCCATGGCAGCGTAGCCGCTTGTCTGCCCGACGCTCAGCGGCTACCAGACTAACCGCCGTGAAATTCTGTGTTGATGTTTATTTGCCTCTTAAGGATATTGCTAACTCCTGGATCTCTCTTCTAGTGCACTCCAACAGTAGTTACACATATACACTAGAAATATCAAAATATCAAAATCTAAAACACAGATCACCTCCAAAATGATTAAACACATGGATGCACCCCAGAACATGAACTCCTTCAGATGTAGACACTAAAGGTGACACACAGTCTAAGGGCTTCTGGTGCAGTCATGGATGAAGGAGTCCTCATACAAAGGTCCGTATGATATGAAAAGTCATTTTGTTATTATTTGTCCATCAACACAGTGATTACTGCCCCTGCAGTGTTTAGGCAACACAAGCACTTGGTTAGGTTTAGAGAAAGATCCTGGTGTGTGTCTTGTACTGTGAAAGAGCAACATGTCCTTACTGCCTGGATTAGAAACAGCAGTTGTAATTTAGGAAATGGGTGAAGCATCTTGTTTCCCCTCCCAATGGATCCCCTCGGTGACACTGGGATGTGTGACAGACACGTACAGTCTAAACCAGGGGTGGGCAAACTTTTTGGCTCAGGGGCCACATTGAATTAAAAAATTTGACAGACGGGCCGGGCCAGTATCAGATGGATGGAGAGTGTTTGACAAAGGGGGCGTGGCTTATCGCCGTCGGGTCTCTCCGTGAAAAAGAGCTGTCTTTTCCGGTATCGATTATGGAATAAATAACCACTAGTTTTGCTTTATACTTGTTGTGGAAGTCCCAAACATGTCGGAACATGAAACACCCTTGTGTTTGGGTTCATAATATTATCCGTAGCCGCACACAGCTCGGTGAATTTCTCCGACTCCTCCAGGAACTGCGCCGGTCTTATCTCCGTAAAACGGATACCGATTCTGCCACCCGCCTTGGAAATAACCACCAGTTCTGCTTTATACTTGTTGTGTAAACTCCACATACGTCGGAACATCAAACTCCGTGGTGTCTGGGTTCATAATATTATCCGTAGTCCCACAACAGCGTCTGAATGACAGCCGCTGCACACACGAAAAGCCTAAAAGAGCTGTGCAATAAATAAGCATGAAGAAACATCAACGCTGGTCTGTTGTGGTCATCGTGCTTCGGGAAACTGAACTTGGGAACGGAGAAGCACTACAGCGGTCTTTACTAGAACTTATAATTATTTAAAATAAAAAACCTTTTTTTAATATATTTTTTTAATAACTTTTTTTAATATATTTTTTTAATGTTATAATAATTATAATACTCGGCGGGCTGTATATTAATACTCGGCGGGCCGTATCCGGCCCGCGGGCCGTAGTTTGCCCACCTCTGGTCTAAACTCTAGCTTGGAACACATTGACAAACTGCTCCATTCCACTTTCTCCACACAGTGTATTAACTCAGACGATGCTTCAACCCTGTGACCTGCACCGCAGCAGGATTATTACACGACGGGCAAAAGGATATGCAATAAACCAGAACACGGCGCGATGACGGGAATGGTTTGGCAGCACATTGGCAAACACATCCCAGATCGCTGACCGCAGGGTCTTCTTACAGTTTGAAGGAAGTTTTCACGTCTTACTCCTGTGGTTTCCAACAAAACAACTCAGACATCCTGAGGCCACGATGGAGCGACAGCTGAAACCGAAAGAAACTAATCAGCAACAGTCAGTTCAATAATGTGGCCATCGATACTCACAGACACTCGGAAACGTAAATCTCCGACATAAAGGCTTTAGCCCAGAGGTGTCCTTCAACTCTTCAACTCATCCAGCACACTGTCCGTGTCCCTGCACTCCTTCTCATGTTGAACCTCCTAACCAGCTCCAACCATCCCTGCAAACTTGTTATACCCGAGCACACAATACAACAAGTCATAGCCATAAAAGGTTAACGCGATTGCTTTAAAACCTGTGTGCCAGCTGCCTCACGCTTAAAAAAAAATCGTATGCTTATTCATTTAGTTTTTGCTGGTGCGATTGTGCCGAGACACGAGGCCCCGGGAGACACAGAGGGCAGTCGCCTTGGTTTAACAACCCCAGGTGGCCGACAGGGAGAGGGCTACATGTTTAGACATGAAGCTCATCCGCTGGACAGGATATCAGCTGGGTTTGTTGGACACAGAGGTGTGAAGGTTATATAATGGCTTATAAGTTCTTCATGTGCTAGTGTATGCATGTGTCTTTGATTGTGTGTATGTACGAATGTGTGTGTGTGTGTGTGTGTGTGTTTTGGGGGTGTAGATGCGTGGGTGAAAGTAGCAGAGCAAAAGCATGTGTAAGCACCCAAACGTAGCGTTCTCTCACGTGCCAGTTGAAAGAAAGCTCCGTCAGGTGGGGAACTACAAAGACAGGATATCATTAGTGAGCTGAAGTCACAGCTATGGTATCAACACAGCGTGAAATGAGGTCAGTCCTGTAAGCAGATGGTGGGAGAGGAGCTAACAATTAAATACAAATACGAACCAGAAAAAAATCATCAAGAATTGGTTCTTGAAGAACGACCAACCCTCGCTAGAGTGAACATTGATAACGGACCATTCTGCCAACCCAGATCATGTCCAATGACGACATTTGTGTTTTTATCATCAATCATCCTCCCGATATCTGTACAGCAGGGGGAAAGTTCACATGGTGCTCAGTATGTTCTGCTTTTGTTTCTTACTGACGGTGTGTCCATCCTGCCTGAAAGTCTGTGTGACCAGCTGTCCTTCATCTTCACGGAGATCTTCAACCGATCACTGGAGTTGTGTGAAGTCCCTCCTGCTTCCAGCGCTCCTTGATCATCTTCCTGCTTCCAGCGCTCCATGATCATCTTCCTGCTTCCAGCGCTCCTTGATCATCTTCCTGCTTCCAGCGCTCCATGATCATCTTCCTGCTTGCATCGCTCCTTGATCATCTTCCTGCTTCCAGCGCTCCATGATCATCTTCCTGCTTCCAGCGCTCCATGATCATCTTCCTGCTTCAAGCGCTCCATGATCATCTTCCTGCTTCCAGCGCTCCATGATCATCTTCCTGCTTCCAGCGCTCCATGATCATCTTCCTGCTTCAAGCGCTCCATGATCATCTTCCTGCTTCCAGCGCTCCATGATCATCTTCCTGCTTCAAGCGCTCCATGATCATCTTCCTGCTTCCAGCGCTCCATGATCATCTTCCTGCTTCCAGCGCTCCATGATCATCTTCCTGCTTCCAGCGCTCCATGATCATCTTCGTGCTTCAAGCGCTCCATGATCATCTTCCTGCTTCCAGCGCTCCATGATCATCTTCGTGCTTCAAGCGCTCCTTGATCATCTTCCTGCTTCCAGCGCTCCATGATCATCTTCCTGCTTCAAGCGCTCCTTGATCATCTTCCTGCTTCCAGCGCTCCATGATCATCTTCCTGCTTCAAGCGCTCCATGATCATCTTCCTGCTTCAAGCGCTCCTTGATCATCTTCCTGCTTCCAGTGCTCCATGATCATCTTCCTGCTTCCAGCGCTCCATGATCATCTTCCTGCTTCCATCGCTCCATGATCATCTTCCTGCTTCCAGCGCTCCATGATCATCTTCCTGCTTCCAGCGCTCCATGATCATCTTCCTGCTTCCAGCGCTCCATGATCATCTTCCTGCTTCAAGCGCTCCTTGATCATCTTCCTGCTTCCAGTGCTCCTTGATCATCTTCCTGCTTCCAGCGCTCCATGATCATCTTCCTGCTTCCATCGCTCCATGATCATCTTCCTGCTTCCAGCGCTCCATGATCATCTTCCTGCTTCCAGCGCTCCATGATCATCTTCCTGCTTCAAGCGCTCCTTGATCATCTTCCTGCTTCCAGTGCTCCTTGATCATCTTCCTGCTTCCAGCGCTCCATGATCATCTTCCTGCTTCCATCGCTCCATGATCATCTTCCTGCTTCCAGTGCTCCATGATCATCTTCCTGCTTCCAGCGCTCCATGATCATCTTCCTGCTTCCATCGCTCCATGATCATCTTCCTGCTTCCAGCGCTTCATGATCATCTTCCTGCTTCCAGCGCTCCATGATCATCTTCCTGCTTGCATCGCTCCATGATCATCTTCCTGCTTCCAGCACTCCATGATCATCTTCCTGCTTCCAGCGCTCCATGATCATCTTCCTGCTTCAAGCGCTCCATGATCATCTTCCTGCTTCAAGCGCTCCTTGATCATCTTCCTGCTTCAAGCGCTCCATGATCATCTTCCTGCTTCAAGCGCTCCTTGATCATCTTCCTGCTTCCAGTGCTCCATGATCATCTTCCTGCTTCCAGCGCTCCTTGATCATCTTCCTGCTTCCAGCGCTCCATGATCATCTTCCTGCTTCCAGCGCTCCATGATCATCTTCCTGCTTCCAGCGCTCCATGATCATCTTCCTGCTTCCAGCGCTCCATGATCATCTTCCTGCTTCAAGCGCTCCTTGATCATCTTCCTGCTTCCAGCGCTCCTTGATCATCTTCCTGCTTCCAGCGCTCCATGATCATCTTCCTGCTTCCATCGCTCCATGATCATCTTCCTGCTTCCAGCGCTCCATGATCATCTTCCTGCTTCCAGCGCTCCATGATCATCTTTCGGCTTCCAGCGCTCCATGATCATCTTCCTGCTTCAAGCGCTCCTTGATCATCTTCCTGCTTCCAGCGCTCCTTGATCATCTTCCTGCTTCCAGCGCTCCATGATCATCTTCCTGCTTCAAGCACTCCATGATCATCTTCCTGCTTCAAGCGCTCTTTGATCATCTTCCTGCTTCCAGCGCTCCATGATCATCTTCCTGCTTCCATCGCTCCATGATCATCTTCCTGCTTGCATCGCTCCATGATCATCTTCCTGCTTCAAGCGCTCCTTGATCATCTTCCTCCTTCCAGCGCTCCTTGATCATCTTCCTCCTTCCAGTGCTCCTTGATCATCTTCCTGCTTCCAGTGCTCCTTGATCATTTTCCTGCTTCAAGCGCTCCATGATCATCCCGGTCCCCAAGAAATCCTCCATCACAGGACTAAATGACTACAGACCCGTCGCCCTGACTTCTGTGTGACCCATCTGAAGGACATCACAGGCCCCCTGCTGGACCCACCTGAAGGACCTCACAGGGCCCCTGCTGGACCCCCTGCAGTTTGCCTACCGTGCAAACAGGTCGGTGGATGATGCAGTTAATATGGGACTGCACCATATTCTGTAACACCTCGACTCCCCAGGGTCATATGCAAGGGTTCTGTTTGTGGACTTCAGCTCTGCATTCAACACCATCATCCCAGAGGTTCTTCAACCCAAACTCTCCCAGCTCACCGTGCCAGCCCCCACCTGGCGGTGGATCACAAACTTCCTGAAAGACAGGACGCAGCAGGTGAGGCTGGGAAAAATCACATCCAGCACCCGGACTATAAGCACTGGCGCCCCCCAGGGATGTGTGCTCTCTCCACTGCTCTTCTCCCTCAACACCAACGACTGCACCTCAGGGTGCTGAGTGTGTTAAACTCCTGAAGTGGGCCTCCAACATCAACACCATCCAGAAAAAGGCCCAGCAGAGGTTGAACTTCCTGATCCAGCTCAGGAAGTTCAACCTGCCTCAGGAGCTGCTGATCCTGTTTTACTCTTCATCATCCAGTCTGTCCTCTGCTCTTCATCATCCAGTCTGTCCTCTGCTCTTCATCATCCAGTCTGTCCTCTGCTCTTCCATCACTGTGTGGTCTGGATCACCAAACAGGACAGTCAGACTCCAACGGATCGTCAGGTCTGCAGAGAGAACCATTGGTTCCAGTCTGCCCTCCACCCTGGACTTGTACACCTCCAGAGTCAGGAAGCGGGCTGGTAAGATCAATGCAGACCCTCACACCCTGTAGACCCTCACACCCTGTAGACCCTGTAGACCCTCACACCCTGTAGACCCTCACACCCTGTAGATCCTCACACCCTGTAGACCCTCACACCCTGTAGACCCTCACACCCTGTAGACCCTCACACCCTGCAGACCCTCACACCCTGTAGACCCTGCAGACCCTCACACCCTGCAGACCCTCACACCCTGTAGACCCTGTAGACCCTCACACCCTGTAGATCCTCACACCCTGTAGACCCTCACACCCTGCAGACCCTCACACCCTGTAGACCCTCACACCCTGCAGACCCTCACACCCTGTAGACCCTGCAGACCCTCACACCCTGCAGACCCTCACACCCTGTAGACCCTGTAGACCCTCACACCCTGTAGACCCTGTAGACCCTCACACCCTGCAGACCCTGTAGACCCACACACCCTGCAGACCCTCACACCCTGTAGACTGTAACGGTAAAATTTCACCCTACCCGGTGTTGAGTCTTTCTAAGCTGAAATGATGAACATCGAGAATCCAGAACTCTATGAAATCATTTATTCCCTGCGCAGAGAAGAGAGCATCCCTAAACAGAGTCACTATGGAGTTTGCTCCAGGATGCACTGAAGATTCACCGCTTCCATGGTCATTTATATACAGAGAACAAAGCTAGGTTAGAACAAAGAAGTCTGGGGTTTCAGGTTGAGGCTAGAACAAAGGACCAGACCCCCTGGTCTTCTTCCTTTCCTCAATTCATGACCTATCGGCAGACGTGAGTGATACTTGATAACAGCTACGGGAGTGACATGCAATTAACATTAGACAGAAGGATATTTGCATTAACAGGTTTGTAAGCCACTTAAAAGGTTCCTAGACAAAATACACTTAAGGCTAGAAAATTCCCATTACATTCCTCTCTTTTGATCATACCCTTGATCAACATAATCATGAAAATAAAAATAGAAAAGAAGAAAAAAACAAATAATAAAATACATACAATTGTCATAGCTGGAAATGTTTCTCAAATTGAACACAACAATTCACCTCGATTCTAGTAGAATTAGTCCCTTTCGGTGGTACCTTACATGATGAATCAACACATTTTGAATGACTGTTATGCAGGTTAAAAACAATAAACAACACGTTGTTCCTCTTAGGCCACAGTCCTGGCTGTCGAAACAAATGCCATGGGCGCGATTGCTCTTTGTCTGCGTTTTCTATTGTCTTGAGTCAGCGTTGGACTGCCTATGAAACAGTAGTTGTCTGTGTGTTTGGGCTCACGTTTTCTCCCGAGTCTGTATGTGAGTCTGTCGGTGCAGGAACCTTTTTGCAATGGCTGGCATGGATCCAAGTTGCTCTCTCTGCTACTTTCACCGCTGTGTGGGTGGTGAGGAGAATTTGGAAAGGTCCTAGCCACCGTTTGGAGTTCCAGTGTTTCCGCCGGAAATCCTTCACAACCACGAAATCACCTGGTTGCAGTGAATAGAGTGGTTCGGAAGCTGGAGTCGGTAGGGCTGCTGATACCTGTTGCCTAATACTCGATAGGACACGAGAGAGATTAATGCAGTAGGTTAACATTGCATTTTCACACATTGTTGTTGAGGGAGGAGGTTCCCTCGGACTTTCAACACCAATGTGAGGAGGAGTTGCAAACAAAATTTCAAATGGACTCAATCCTGTGCGTGTTCTCCGCCTCATTCTCATATACATCAAAACAATGGGCAGAGCCTTGGTCCAGGGAAGACCTGTGTCTTCACAGCATTTTGCTAATTTTGCTTTCAGAGTTCCATTCTCTCGCTCAACTGCTCCCCCACTGGCTGGATGATAGGCACAGTGGGTCCTGAGATCTATACCTAAGTAGGTGCTCAACTCTTGGATAGCCTGGTTAACAAAATGGGAGCCGTTGTCACTTGATAATTTTGTAGGAATTCCCCAACGAGGAATAATCTCTTGAAGCAAGGCCTTTGCCACAACTGAAGCTGTTTGTTTAGAGGCAGGAAAAACTTCCACCCACTTCGACCACATGTCCACTATGACCAAACAGTACTTTTTACCTTCAGATGGTGTCAGCTCAATGAAATCCATCATCATATGTTCAAAGGGTCTTGTAGGAGGTGGGTGCGCTGCCTGTTGAGAAACTCTAACTGGTCTGCCTACATTATGCGTTGCACAGGTGATACAGGCTTGACAGTGTTTTTGTGCATAGGTCGAAAAACCTTTAGTGAACCAAGTTGTTGTTATCATTTCAACCATACTATCTCTTCTCGCATGGTCTTTACCATGTGATAACTAAAAAGATGTTTAGGGAGACAAGGTTTACTATCAGGTTTGAGATATTTAAAACTACCAATTCAGCTGCCTTGCAGAGAAATGGTGAGGAAGAGAATCATACACAAGGGTGGCACAATCTGAATTAACAACAGAACCAACACGATTACGTCCTTTGGATGGATCACGTGATTTGGACTCATTAACCTAGAGAATGAAATCAGGGTAAAACAAATGAGTAACGAGGAGTTCTGCCAAACAGTTCTGCCATCCTCAAATTCTAGAAGAAGAAATTTAGGGTTAAAAACATTGCAGCGCCCAAACGTTATGATCGCATAACCGACAATATCTCTAAAAGGCTTTTTCAGCCACAGCTACAGCATGGAGACAACGCGTTTGTCCTGCTGCGACCAGATCTAGCTTACTCGAGAACTATACTACAGGACAAAGTCTGTCATCATGAGTTCGCCATATGAGATTAGGGCGCAAAGGGAAGTCTCCAGAGGAGTGTAAATGTTCCAAAAATGTTGTCTGTTGCTGCACAAATTGTAACTCGGAGTTACTAGCTTCATGTCTTTCAGCAGCAAGGTGTCTCAAAAAGTGTCACTGGCTCTGTCCCACACTGTTTCTGTGTGTGTGTGTGTGTGGGGGGGGGGGGGGGGGGGGGGGCAAAAGGTCATTAACATATTACACCCATGTGGTGTCTTGAGTCAACACAATAGGCTCTATGCTATCTCTAAGGAAGGGCCTCTTTATATAGGTAGGTGACTCACAATAGCTCTGATGACGCGAGCATATGAAAGAAAATCAAAATTGACCCTCTGAGTCCATAGAAGACAAAAAGATGTATTGGAGCGGTCAATGACAAAAAGCCTTGTTACATCTGATGATACTTGAGACAAAAAATTGTGCACGGATTTGGAACAGTGGGGCTATCGGATAGACTTCTGCATTAACTGCCTGTTAGTCCTGGACAAACCCTCCATTCTGTTGGTGCTCCTTTTATCTCTGATTTTCCCAAATGGAAAAATGTGAGTACGGACAGGTGAGCTATTGCAGGGGTTGATTACGCCTGCCCGTCGCTCAGAGAAAAAGAAGAGCTTCCTGTAAGGGTGGGGGAGACTGGAGGCGTCAGCGAGAAATGAGACAGTGTGTGGCTTATCATCATCAAACAAATACACAGAGCGTAAGGAAGATGTGCAAGTATGTAATAGTTTTCTTGTAAATACCTGTGTGGTGAATACATCACCTGGAGATCACCTGTTGACTGAAATTTCAGCACAAAATATCCCAAGTCTCTCCACTGATCAGTCTAACACTGGACAAGGAGACATGTGGGTGGGAGGAGTTCACTTTGAGCAGCTTTTCTTGAGGGTCTGTGAGGATAACAGAAAAAAACTGTACATCTCTGATTAGACCAAACATTGGAGAATATTATTCAAATCTTAATAAAAATAAAAAAAAATCTTAATATGTAGGATCTTTTCCAAAGGAAACATATGCTGTACACTGCATGTGTGTGGAGCTCATTAATTCTGCAAGATGGGAAATGACCAGAGAACAGTGTTGTTCCAGGTCTCTAGCTACTGGAAAAGGGAGAAGCCACTGACATACATATTAAAGTGTGATGGGCTATCTTGGACCATGGTCATGTTGGATGGGAGTGCGTACGACTTTCAAACCTTTTAGGCGTGGAAATCAAACTGACTCCCATACGTCAGCTTCAAGTCTCTACCGAACAAATTTACAGGACAGACGTCTGAGCACAAAAAGTAAATGCTTAGTTCTTGCTCGAGAGAGCTCCTTTTCTTTGTATACATACGCGAGTGGAACCGTAAATACTTTCTTTTAACATCAACCCTAAGGTTCCTACAGAATAGACATATTGTCCACTAAGTTTAGGGTGAGACAAATCATTTTGTTCCACAAAACTAAGTTTGTGGTTCCTGATTATGTCCCAGTTTCATCTGTGCGTGTATGTGCGTGTGTTTGCGGTTAGTAGAACATGCTTCATTGGCGTGTGTGTGTGTGTGTGTGTGTGTGTGTTTCTCACCCCCTCCTCTCTACTGCTTCATCTTTCCACATTTTAAAACAATTTCCCTGTACATTTTCTATTTCCCTTAAACTAAAAGATCCTCCCGCAGGAAAACCAGATTTATTAACCCAGTCATTTAGATGTTGACAGCTGATATCTCTGTATTTATTCTTCATGAACGTGAGATTGGGTCCTTCAGGCGGAGTGACCTGGTCTTTCTTTGACCCCATTTATTAATGAGGTCAGTGTACACTATTTCGTTTAAACACAGCCGTCACCGTGAGTTTCTAATTCGTTTATGGCACAATCAGAATCAAAGCCGTACACTTAGACAAAGCTTTCCCTCGTCTCTTTAGGTCAAAGGACTCCAATGTTTAACGAATATCACTATCAAACATCCACCCTTTTTTTCCCGTCCTCTCGTTTTATTAGGTCAAAGGACTTCAATGTCTAATCAAACATCCACCCTTTTTTTTCCCGTTTTCTTAGGTCGAAGGACTTCAATGTCTAATCAAACATCCACCCTTTTTTTCCCGTTTTCTTAGGTCGAAGGACTTCAATGTCTAATCAAACATCCACCCTTTTTTTCCTGTTGTAGGTCAAAGGACTTCAATGTCTAATCAAACATCCACCCTTTTTTTCCCGTTTTCTTAGGTCAAAGGACTTCAATGTCTAATCAAACATCCACCCTTTTTTTCCCGTTGTAGGTCAAAGGACTTCAATGTCTAATCAAACATCCACCCTTTTTTTCCCGTTTTCTTAGGTCAAAGGACTTCAATGTCTAATCAAACATCCACCTTTTTTTTCCCGTTGTAGGTCAAAGGACTTCAATGTCTAATCAAACATCCACCCTTTTTTCCCCGTTTTCTTAGGTCAAAGGACTTCAATGTCTAATCAAACATCCACCCTTTTTTTCCCGTTGTAGGTCAAAGGACTTCAATGTCTAATCAAACATCCACCCTTTTTTTCCCGTTTTTGACCCAGGCCCCGTTCAGAAACAAATACTAATCAGTAAACATCCATTATAAACCCCACAAATATTAAGTGTGCACAATATTAAATATACATATAGTCGTTCTGGATCGATTTTCAAAATGTCAGCGACTCACCGAGTTTAAATCCTTTAGGTTATTCGGTCCAAAAAGAACCAAAAAACAAAAACAAGTCCGTCAGAATTCCAGTGAAGACAATCAGGAGCCCCCCCACGGATCGGCCCTCTCATCTCTCAATATCTTTTATCGAGGTAGAGGCAGAAGGAACTTTCCTCCTGGATGATCAATTCACCGTCCGCTGTTGGTTCCTGGCGATCTCTCAAGGAATCCTGTTCGCAGCGCCAACTGTAACGGTAAAATTTCACCCTACCCGGTGTTGAGTCTTTCTAAGCTGAAATGATGAACATCGAGAATCCAGAACTCTATGAAATCATTTATTCCCTGCGCAGAGAAGAGAGCATCCCTAAACAGAGTCACTATGGAGTTTGCTCCAGGATGCACTGAAGATTCACCTCTTCCATGGTCATTTATATACAGAGAACAAAGCTAGGTTAGAACAAAGAAGTCAGGGGTTTCAGGTTGAGGCTAGAACAAAGGACCAGACCCCCTGGTCTTCTTCCTTTCCTCAATTCATGACCTATCGGCAGACGTGAGTGATACTTGATAACAGCTACGGGAGTGACATGCAATTAACATTAGACAGAAGGATATTTGCATTAACAGGTTTGTAAGCCACTTAAAAGGTTCCTAGACAAAATACACTTAAGGCTAGAAAATTCCCATTACAAGACCCTCACACCCTGTAGACCCTCACACCCTGTAGACCCTGTAAACCCTCACACCCTGCAGACCCTCACACCCTGTAGACCCTCACACCCTGCAGACCCTCACTGTCCTCCTCCTCTCCTCTAGTTGGCGCTACAGAGCTCAACACCAGCAGAAACAGGAACATATTCTTTCCTCTGGCGTCTCTCTGATGAACATTAATCAGACTCTTCATCTGCACTATCTGCACTTTTTTTGTACTACTGTCTTTAATGTATTGTTTATCTTTTTTATATTTATCTTGTTTACTGTATATTGTGTGTGTAAAAGTACAAAGAGCAAGTGAAACCAGAGTCAAGAGGCAAACTTACATGGCCATTAAAGCTGATTCTGATTCTGTTATGTCATCTCTTGTTTATATTGTGGTTGCTTCTCTTGTTTGCTTCTACCATGTAGTGCCTTACCTTCTAAAGCGCTATACAAATAAAATGCATTCTTCTTCTTCTTCTTAATTAATTATTTAATAAATGAATAGTTACAAAATAAAAAGGCTGCTTTGTGAATTCCACTGCCTTAAATAAAAAGGTAATAAACTTCGGAGAGAATATTGTGCATAACATGGGTTGGCCAGTAAAGGATTGAAAGAGCGAATTCATGCATTATGAAAATAATTGATAGATATTATTGCATTCCAGTCAGACAGAACAAGCTTTGTTTAAATGTCAAAGTAATGGTTGCCTCCAAAGTAAGAGCTCTTTGAGTTCTTTTCCACACCTCATGAACACGACCTGGTCTACTCGTCATAGTGTGCGTCTTGCAGAAGCCCCAGGAGGCATTGCAGTCAGTGTGTGTCTGTGTGTCTGTGTGTGTGTGTGTCTGTGTGTGTGTTGTACTTGTGTACATTCTTACTTTTCAGACTACACATGGAGAGTGTGTCTTGGACAAGAAAGAAAAAACACATTTCAATGACAAAAAAAGATGGACATGGAAATAAAATCATGCCTACATTGTAACACACAAAATACAACGCAAAAGTTAACAATCATAACTAACTTAATAAATGTCCCTTTCTTGGGACTTTTAGAGCTAGTGGGGGAAAATATGAAAACTGCCTCTAAGAATCTCAAATAATCTTTTCCATGTGATCTTTTTTAATATCACCCTCAAATACCTCCATAAAGGTCAGTGGCGTGAGATATGTGTGAACTGATGAATACACAACTTGACTGCATAGCTTTCGGCCCCTGCTATTTATTGTTTGTCACTGAATGTTTCAAACACCGCTAGGTGATGATGTTGTTTTTAGATCTTCAGAAGTTTTGATGACAGCAGCCCACATATGATTGTAATGTTTAACTACATTTCAGCAAGCGGTCATTTCTAACAGGAAGTTGTTGAATGCATTCCATGGATTCATGGCTGCCTGGAACCGGTCCTGCCTGCTGTCATGGTCCTGCTGATGGAACCGGTCCTGCCTGCTGCCATGGCCCTGCTGATGGAACCGGTCCTGCCTGCTGCCATGGGCCTGCTGATGGAACTGGCCTGGAATCGGTCCTGCCTGCTGCCATGGCCCTGCTGATGCGCCCCCCCTCTCTACCTCCTTCTGCTTCATGGATCATGGTTATCTGGATCATGGACCATGCCTACTACTCATTATATGAATAATTTCTGTCATATTCATTGAATGTGCTGTAACTCTGTTACGTTGTTCATTCTGGTCACACGACATCTATTGCTTCTGTCCATCCGGGGAGAGGGATCCTCCTCTATTGCTCTTCTGAAGGCTTCTTCCTTTTTTCCCTGTGAAAGGGTTTTTACTATCTTTATTTGGGGAGTTTTTCCTGATCCGATGTGAGGTCCCGGGACAGGATGTTATGTGTACAGATTGTAAAGCCCTCCGAGGCAAACTTGTATTTAAACTGAATTGAATTGAATTGAATGTATTTAAATGCACCGTGGATGATTGGTATGTAATGCAGAATAATCATCCCTTCATAACACACACACTCATGCACTTGGCAGCGTATGCAACAGAGATAGAGCTCACAGTGAAGCTTCAGGGCCCCGTTCCTCGTACCTGTTACTGAGTCAGCCGGATCATTTTCAGGATAAGATGACGCAGGTCAGGCCTTTCGGTTCCACGAAGCAAGTTTGGATAAATCACCATAGCAACACATCCAAATCCCTTAACCTGCTCCAGCGCAGCCTTAATGAAATTCACTGGATAAGCTGGCCACTCCCACCGGACAAAAAAGGCAGCTCCCTTCCTCATTGATGAAGGAGCGATATTAGTTATATTAGTTTTAGAGAGAGAGAGTTCTTCCAGATCCGTTCTCACCTCATCATGACTTCATATGTGAAAATACTGAAATGGATCAGATCAAATGAAGACAGAAAATGAGAAGAGCTTTCTGTAGGTGCCTTCTTGACTTGCTTGAGCTTTGAGTGATTTCTCTCACAGACGATTCAATCGTCTAGCCGATGCAAAACTAGGGCGTTCGCCAACTGTCTAAAGATGGCCGCCGGGGGACAACTTGTGCATCAGTGTCTTTAAGCAGAGACCTCGTCACGGGGTGCAGCATTCAGCTGAATATCAACAGCTGCTGCTGGAGTCCCTGCGGTGACAGTCTTCTGCACACAGATGATTGAAAGTAACATCAACGTATGGTTTAGATCCCATGCAGTCTTTCTGCTGTTGGCTTGATGAATCCACATTTCAGCAAATGTTGCCCTGAAGCCCTTTACTAGAATAATCGTATCTCCAGGTTTAAAAAGTACCACTGATCACTGCACTCCATCCCCTCCCTTCCCCCCCCCCCCCCCCCCCCCCCCCAGCCGTGGAGCACTTCAGGAGGCCAGGTTCCTCTTTGTCCTGGCTCCACTCTGGCCTTTTCACGGGCAACTCCCTATTGTGAAGTTACTTAGACATTCTGGATACATCCTCCAACACACACACACACACACACACACACACACACACACACACACACACACACACACACACACACACACACACACACACACACACACTCTAACCCCAGGAGACGATAACCTTTGTGAGTTGCTCACTGCATTTCACTGCGATGGACTTTTACAGCCAGACCTACAGGGCTGCAGTATGGTGGACTAGTGGAAGCCTTGGCGGGGCCTCGGATCAAGAAGAATCCCACAATGCACTCTTCTTCTGTGGCCCCGTGAAAGGCCTCTCCAGCTGAATTGGGACTTCTAATGAAGCAGATTGAGTTATCGAGGTTATAAATACTCACAGTGGATAAGGGAGGGTTTGTTCACTGCTGTGTGTGTGTGTGTGTGTGTGTGTGTGTGTGTGTGTGTGTGTGTGAATTGGTACTTTGTTATAGGTTTTTTGAGGGAATGGAGAGATAATCAAGCTGTTTGCACAAATGAATTAGCTGCAGTTCTAACAGGAGCCTCCTTGACTTACAGAATGCTCAGCAGTCATTGCTGTAATGTTGACTCACACTGTAACACTGTCTCCATGTTGGCGAACCAAATGCTCAGTGCGGTGTGGTTTCTGCCCTCTATTCTATTATTCTATACTTTGGCATTTCTGGTTCCGGTGTATGATGGCGTGTTGAATCAACGTTAGAGCGCTCAACCACATGGTGTTTGATGGAGATGGCTCAGTGGTCATCATGTAAGGGTATGGACCTATAACATGGTGTTTGATGGAGATGGCTCAGTGGTCATCATGTAAGGGTATGGACCTATAACATGGTGTTCATGGAGATGGCTCAGTGGTCATCATGTGACCTACAGTAAGGGTATGGACCTATAACATGGTGTTCATGGGAGGAGATCGTAACTTCTTTTGCAGTGTGCATGTGTGTGTTCTTGTTACAGCGATGACGTTTCATCTTCATGAGCCTGTCTTTGAACCATCCGAGGGGAGCTGGTGTCGAAAGTTCTTTTTGTATTCCGTCTGAACACCTCCACACTAAAACGTCAACTTTGTGTCCATTTCAATTATTCCAAACAAACTAGAAACATCAGTGATGAAGTTAAATGGACATTATTCATGTGAAAACTGTGAAGTATCACTTAAACATCTCAGAACAGCGTTCTATTTATTTTTGTTGCACAAATGTTCCATTCTCTGCAGCAATGATTGGAAGACTGAGGCAAATAAATTGGGATTTACAGGTTTGGCAGTCACATCCCGAACTCCCAATACTAAATCTAAATCTGCATCAGTAAATGAAGCAAGAACTTCATGGGAACTAGTTAAAGAAATCACGGTTTTACTTCACACCGTTAATGTTCCTATTTTTAAGTAAATGTAATTGGCCCCAATTTAGCTCCCTGGTAAATGGCAGTATATGTGTTGAGGTGTTAATCCAATTAGAGCAGCAAATACCACTGAGAATGTCACATTGGGACCCAGTTTAGGGCTCAGCACTAAGAGTATGAAGTGGTTGCATATTGTTGTTGATCTGGTAAGTAGCTGGTTTCAATAATCTGATGTTATCCCCTCGGCTTCCTCTCTCATTGTTAATCTAACAGACTTGTTCAAGCTGCTACATATAAGATTGGGAGCATTTGTATTGCCTGTCTCAGAGGTCGAGCGGGTCATCCTCTAATTGGAAGATCAGTGGTTCGATCCCTGGCTCACCCGTTATGAACCCCAAACTGCTCCTGAAGGCCATGTCATCGGTCTGTGAGTGTGTGTGAATGGGTGAATTTGGGGTGAGCAGCGCTTTGAGGGGAAGAGTAGAAGTGCATTTAGTATTCGACAGTGTTTACCTGATGGGGAAAGGAGGGCGGGCGCTACCTCGACGACGCTGTCGTGGTTTATCAGCTGTAACCGTCATATGAGCAAATAGAATAATCCTTTATTAGTCCCACAGTGGGGAAATGTAGTCTCTGCTTTTGACCCATCCTTAGTATTTTAAGGAGCAGTGGGCTGAGAGAACTTCTCTCTGAATACCTGATCTTTCTCTGCTATCTGTTTATTGCTCATATCTGAGAGAAGTCCTAAGCAGTACACCCACAATGTTTCAAACCTTGATTTCACACCTGTGAAAATAAAATCAAGGTTACGAAGAACGGTAGAAACAACACGTTTTTGTTCAACTGGACTCAACTCCCTTTTGACACCAGGTCCGTTTCCTCTATGTTGTTTTCCACTGCAGATAGTTCCCACTCATTCTCAGCTGATTGCCATAGCGATGCCACGTGAAACTGCAGTGACATCATCTTGAACGTGACACCAGAGCCTTTCATCAGCAACCAAACAGAGGAACGTCTGCACTTTGTAGTTCTGTGGGCTGCCATTCTGTTCTAAATCTGAAACATGGGTTTGTGTAGGATGTCCTTTGTCACGCTTGAAACAATTCTCTCCATCCAATCAGTGGTCTGCAGAGTTTTAATTTCACATTCTAGTATCTGCTCAGCTTGCTTGTAACCGGAGAAAAAAAGGACTTTAGCGAGTGGAAGTAGAGCCGTGCCGTGCCGTGCAGTGGAAAGGCAGTAAAGCCTGACCTCCTGGGGCCTCTCCCTCTCTTCAGCACATTAGTAATCTGTCTGCTCGCAACGTGATGGATGACCGGCTAACTTTCACTGAGCATGTATAAACTATCTGACTGAGTATGCTGCTTAACTCCTCTACAGGCACTGGTCACTTCTAGCTTGACTACTGCAACACCCTTCTTGCAGGGTAACCCTGGATCTACCTACAATACATTGCATCAACTTATTAACGTGGGTTTAAGAGCCCTCCTCTGCTTTTTTACTCTTCAACCCAGCAGCTCCTTCACAGTAACCAGAGCAAACCGTGAGGAATGTTAATGTCCCGATGTATACCCTCCCTCAAGGCGTCTCTGGAGCCACATGCGACACAGCCTGCGGTCGTACAGAAGAACCTCAGAAAAAGGATAAAATGAGAGAATGTGTAAAAAAGGAAGTCTGAGCATCTAAGAACGAGGTGTAATTGCACGTTTGCTCGACAGCGGCAGAGCTACATGCTTGTTTAGTGGTGGGAGGGTGTTGGATGTGTGTGTCCATACAGTACAGGGTGACTGTCTGTACGGTGTGCATGTGTGTGGGCAGGGAGGCAGTTGGCTTGTTTTATCTCAAACCAGCGGATATGCACAATGACCCTCTAACATGCATGCACTTATCAAATTGTAAACCCTGGCAAGGGAGGGTTGTTTATCCTCAGCAGTGTGGGAAAACAGTGCAGTGCGGAGCGCTTGAATGGTTTCTGTATATTTACGTGGGCTCTACATACTAAACAGCTCAACACGTCCCACATCTCACAGCTTGGCTGCACACATTGTCACCAGCTGCGAGGCACTGAACCGCAATCCCAAACAGGGTCACTTTCTCTTTCTGCTTTTGCCCAGATGATTTTTCAGGATTAGTGGATATCATATAGAAGACTACTTAACTTAAAGGCTTCCCCTTAAGGAGAGTCTGTTCCCTGTGACAGCATTAGAGGAATGAGTAGCTCCCACAGAGAGACACTGTGTTGAATAATTGACTGTAAACACTCTGGGAATGTTAATTAAGCCTCTCACACAACCAAACAGTTCAATTAGACCTTGTTTTGCGCTGGGGTTAGGGAAACTCAGCTCAGTATGTAAACGGCTGTTACTTCAAGTACAATGTGCTGAAAGTAATCCGGGCCTTGATGCTTCCATCAGTGTGGACCTCATGATGGATGCTTCATCAGTGTGGACCTCATGGTGGATGCTTAATCAGTGTGGACCTCATGATGGATGCTTCATCAGTGTGGACCTCCTGGTGGATGCTTCCATCAGTGTGGACCTCATGGTGGTGGATGCTTCATCCGTGTGGACCTCATGGTGGATGCTTAATCAGTGTGGACCTCATGATGGATGCTTCATCAGTGTGGACCTCCTGGTGGATGCTTCCATCAGTGTGGACCTCATGGTGGTGGATGCTTCATCCGTGTGGACCTCATGGTGGATGCTTCATCCGTGTGGACCTCATGGTGGATGCTTCATCCGTGTGGACCCCATGGTGGATGCTTCATCAGTGTGGACATCATGGTGGTGGATGCTTCATCAGTGTGGACCTCATGGTGGATGCTTCATCCGTGTAGAACTCATGGTGGTGGATGCTTCATCAGTGTGGACCTCATGGTGGATGCTTCATCAGTGTGGACCTCATGGTGGTGGATGCTTCATCCGTGTGGACCTCATGGTGGTACTTTCACTGTTATGCCGATGATACTCAACTATATTTGTCAATCAAGCCAGATGAAATCCACCAGGTCGCTAAACTTCAAGCGTGTCTTAAAGACATCAAAACATGGATGACCTGCAACTTCCTGCTGCTGAACTCGGACAAGACTGAAGTTATTCTACTCGGCCCAGAACACCTCAGAAATCAATTATCTGATGATATGGTTTCTCTGGATGGCATCGCTCTGGCATCCACCACCACCGTAAGGAATCTCAGAGTTATTTTTGAGCAGGACCTGTCCTTTGGCTCCCACGTGAAACAGATCTCAAGGACTGCCTTTTTTTTCACCTACGGAACATCTCAAAGATCCGGCACATCCTGTCTCAAAGCGATGCAGAAACATTGATCCACGCATTTGTTACTTCAAGACTGGATTACTGTAACTCCGTATTATCAGGCTGCTCTGGTAAATCCCTTGGGTCTCTCCAGTTGATCCAGAATGCTGCAGCTCGTGTACTAACGAGGACGCGGAAGAGAGATCACATTACGCCTGTACTAGCTGCTCTCCACTGGCTTCCTGTAAGATCGAAAATCATATTTAAAACCCTTCTCCTCACCTATAAAGCCTTAACTGGTGATGCACCATCATATCTTAAAGAGCTTATAGTGCCATATTACCCCACTAGAGCGTTACGCTCACTGAATGCAGGGTTACTTGTGGTTCCCAGAGTCTTAAAAAGTAGGTTGGGGGCTAGAGCTTTCAGTTATCGGGCTCCTCTTCTGTGGAATCAGCTTCCACTTTCAGTCCGGGGGGCAGACACAGTCACCTCATTTAAGAGTAGACTTAAGACTTTCCTCTTTGATAGCGCTTATACTTAGGGCTGTTTCAGGCTTATAGTTAGGGCTGGCTCAGGTTTGCCCTGGTCCAGCCCCTAGATATGCTGCTATAGGCCTAGACTGCTGGGGGACATCTTAGGATACACTGAGCTCCTCTTCTCTTCCTCTTTCGCTCCTCTTCTCTTCCTCTTTCACTCCTCCTCTCCTCTTCTCCTCTTCTTTCTCTCCTTCTGGATAAACTATTGTCTCTTCAATGCACATTACTAACTCTACTTTCTTTTTCCATGGATTCATGGCTGCCTGGAACCGGTCCTGCCCCCGGTCCTGCCCCCTGCCATGGATTCATGGCTGCCTGGAACCGGTCCTGCCTGCTGCCATGGCCCTGTTGATGGAACCGGCCTGGAACCGGTCCTGCCGGCTTCCATGGCCTTGCTGATGGGCCCTGCCGATTGAAACCGGCCTGGAACCGGTCCTGCCTGCTGCCATGGCCCTGCTGATGGAACCGGCCTGGAACCGGTCCTGCCTGCTGCCCTGCTGATGCCCCCCCCTCCTCTCTACCGCCTTCTGCTTCATGGATCGTGGATTATCTGGATCATGGACCATGCCTACTACTCATTATATGAATAATTTCTGTCATATTCATTGAATGTGCTGTAACTACGCTATTCATTCTGAATGGTGGATGCTTCATCAGTGTGGACCTCATGGTGGTGGATGCTTCATCAGTGTGGACCTCATGGTGGATGCTTCATCAGTGTGGACCTCATGGTGGTTGCCCAGCGAGCACTCACAGGGGGAAGAATGGCAGCAGCGTTGCAGTAAAGAGTCATACATTTACGAATAGAGCAGCCAGATCAATGTTAGTAACAAAGAAATTAATATAAAACCATGAGTGTGCCCCACGAGAGGCGTTAGTGTTTATTACATCCCACAATATCTAACCATTGAAAGGAAAGAGCCAAATACTGTGCCTTTTTTAAAGGACTTCATCACTCAAAGGGGATAACAATGCACACATTTGGACGGGCTTTCTTCAAAGACAGTGATGGTGTTCACATATAACGAGACTGCTGTATGAAGATTACAAAAAAGAGCTTGTATTTAAATACAAATTAATAAATTAATAAACAAAGGGATTTCTATGTTTTTTTTAACCTTGAAGATTTCAAATGTATCAAATGAAAATAGTTTTTTTATTGTCATAGTACATACATACATGAAATTTGTCCTCTGCATTTAACCCATCCTTAATATCTTAAGGAGCAGTGGGCTGCCCTGAGCGGCGCCCGGGGAGCAATTTTAGGGTTCAGTGTCTTGCTCAGGGACACTTCGACATGTGAGCTATGGGGATCGAACCGGCTACCTTGTGGTTGCGGGACGACCACTCATCCCCCTGAGCTACAGCCTCATGCCACGTTCACGTCATGCCATTTCGACCATAGTTATGGTTAACATCACTTCAGCTCTAGATGTCAGGAAATTTCACCTTGTGCAATGAACTTCTGGCAAATTGGCTGCAAAAGCACTGAGACTTGGATCACACCAGACAACACAGCTACCCCTGCTGCTCTCTCCTCTGCCTTCTCCTTCAGCCACACACCTCGGCCCAGTGGCCGGGGCGGTGGCACAGGTCTACTTATCTCTCCCAAATGGAGTTTTTCTGTCTACACGCTTCCACTGTTTACCCCACTGTCTTTTGAGTTTCACGCTGTGACGGTTACTCATCCGGTTCAACTAAACATTGTTGTTCTCTATCGTCCACCTGGTTCCTTGGGAGATTTCTTGGAAGAAGTAGATGTCCTCCTATCAAACTTCCCAGAAAACGGCCCTCTGCTCATCCTTTTGGGTGACTTTAACATCCAGACAGAGAAGTCATGCGACCTGCTACTCTTACTGTCTTCCTTTGCTCTCTCACTCAGTCCTTCCCCTCCTACTCACAAAGCTGGCAACCACCTCGACCTGATTTTCACCAGAAACTGCTCTACATCCAACCTCACCGTAACCCCTCTACATGTCTCCGATCACTTCTTTATCTCTTACACTCTCCCACTCATTGGAACTGACAAACCTGTCACACCAACAGACTCTGCACCTGTCCGTCGCAACATCCGCTCCCTCTCGCCCTCCTCTCTGGCCTCGTCTGTTCTGTCAGCCCTTCCGTCAACTGACTCCTTTTCACTCCTGCATCCTAACTCTGCCACAGAAATGCTCCTCTCTACTCTGTCTTCCTCTCTAGATTCTCTCTGTCCTCTTACAGCACGAAAGGTCCGCAAGTCCTCTCCGGCTCCGTGGTTGTCTGACTCGGTGCGAGTCGAGAGAGCCACCATGCGTGCATCGGAAAGGAAATGGCGAAAAACCAAACATGCCGATGACCTGCTCGCCTATCGCTCTCTTCTCTCCTCCTTCTCTGCTTCTATCTCTGCAGCCAAAAGCCTGTTCTACCAATCTAGAATCGAATCAAATTTTTCTAACCCCAAAAAACTCTTCTCTATCTTCTCCAACCTCCTTGACCCCCCCTGTCCTCCTCCTCCCTCCACCCTTCTACCGAGCCACTTTGTTGACTACTTTACAAAAAAGATAGAAGACATACGCTCCTCATTTAACAATCCGTCTTCCATAACCTCACCTCCATTAACTTCATCTTCTTCCCCTCTGCTTTCCTCTTTCACCCCCCTGACTCCCAATCAAGTTCTTACCTTGGTAACCTCTGCCCACCCAACCACCTGCCCCCTTGACCCCATCCCATCTCACATTTTCCAGTCTATTGCTCCTGATCTTCTTCCCTTTCTCACCCAGCTTATCAACACCTCCCTCTCAACTGGCTGCTTCCCTAACTCTCTGAAGGAGGCAAGAGTTAACCCTCTCCTAAAGAAACCCACTCTCAACCCGTCGGAAGTCAACAACTACAGACCGGTCTCTCTCCTTCCCTTTCTTTCCAAAAACTCTGGAGCGAGCTATCTTTAACCAAGTCTCCTCCTTTCTCCACCAGAACAACCTTCTGGACCCTCACCAGTCTGGTTTCAAGGCAGGCCACTCAACAGAGACTGCCCTCCTTGCTGTCTCTGAGCAGCTCCACACCGCTAGAGCAGCCTCTCTCTCCTCTGTCCTTATCCTTCTAGACCTTTCTGCCGCCTTTGACACAGTGAACCATCAGATCCTCATTTCTTCCCTCCAGGACCTGGGTATCTCAGGCACTGTGCTCTCCCTCTTCTCGTCCTACCTCAAGGACCGCACCTACCGGGTAACCTGGAGAGGATCTGTGTCTGAGCCTTGTCCTCTCACTACTGGGGTCCCTCAAGGCTCCGTCCTGGGTCCTCTTCTCTTTTCTCTGTACACCAACTCTCTCGGCTCTGTCATTCGCGCCCATGGCTTTTCCTACCATAGCTATGCTGATGACACCCAACTGATCCTCTCGTTTCCCCAGTCAGAAACACAGGTAGCGGCACGAATCTCTGCCTGTCTGACTGACATCTCTCAGTGGATGTCCGCGCACCACCTGAAAATCAACCCTGACAAGACGGAACTACTTTTCCTTCCAGGA
This sequence comes from Myoxocephalus aenaeus, assembly GCA_038501785.1. Taxonomy (NCBI): domain Eukaryota; kingdom Metazoa; phylum Chordata; class Actinopteri; order Perciformes; family Cottidae; genus Myoxocephalus; species Myoxocephalus aenaeus. Next base: position 135,969 of record JBAMJR010000092.1, read on the forward strand.
AAGGGCTCTCCCACCCACGACCTGACTATCACCTTCAACAACTCAGTGTTGACCCCGACCCCGACTGCCAGGAACCTCGGTGTGACACTTGACAGTCAACTCTCCCTGACTGCCAACATTACCGCAACAACGCGTTCCTGTAGGTACATGTTGTACAACATCAGGAGGATACGTCCCCTTCTCACCCAGAAGGCGACACAGGTTCTGGTCCAGGCTCTGATCATCTCGCGACTTGACTACTGTAACTCCCTCCTGGCAGGTCTACCCGCTAACGCCATTCGACCTTTACAGCTCATCCAGAATGCAGCAGCTCGACTGGTCTTCAACCTCCCGAAATTCACCCACACTACCCCGCTCCTCCGCACACTCCACTGGCTACCGGTGGTCGCCCGCATCCGCTTCAAAACATTGGTACTTACGTATCGTGCCACGAACAGATCGGGTCCTATCTATATACAGGACATGGTAACACCGTACACCCCAGCTCGGGCACTCCGCTCGGCTTCTGCTAAACGACTTGTAGCTCCGTCACTACGAGCTAAACACTCAACAAAGTCACGACTGTTTGCTGTCCTGGCTCCTCAATGGTGGAATGAGCTCCCCATTGACATCAGGACAGCAGAAAGTCTCTACATCTTCCGCCGAAAACTAAAAACGCATCTCTTTCGACTACACCTTGAATAAGGAAGGTAGCACTGTACTAGCACTCTAGTAGCACTTGATGTCTCTTATTTATAGCACTTTGTAATTTTCTGTAATTTTCGAAATTTAACTCTAGTGAAGAAACTGCACTTTATTGATTATTGATTATTGATTGTTGTTTTTCTGAGTTTGTACTCATGATTGAATGCACTATTGTAAGTCGCTTTGGATAAAAGCGTCAGCTAAATGACATGTAATGTAATGTAAAAAAAGCATCCTCACTGGCAGTTACATCATCAGGCTCTTTAAAAGGACCTTGACATGTAGTTTGTATCTAGTTTGACCCTGTATGACCACACAAAGATGATGACCTTATCTATGACGACAAGGCGCAGTTAAGGCTCAAGTTAAGCTTGTGCTCTTCCCATTTCTCCCACGTTGGCTGAATGTCCAGTTGAGGCACTTTTTGCTGCTCCGTTGGAGCCAACAACACAATAATGGGTATTAAGCAATTGTGCCCTCTTTACGCCTGCATGAGAACTGGCCACATTACCCAGAATCAGAATCAGAATCAGAAACCGTTTATTTGCCAGGAATGTTTTCACACAAACGAGGATTTTTTTGAGGCGGAAGGTGCATACATTGGACATGGACATGGGACGTAAGACGAGACAAACAACAATCAACAATCAACGAAAACAACAGTGCAATTGGTATTAAAATATGTGTAAGATAAGCAAGTGCTTAGTCAACAGATACGTTAATGTGAATGTACGTTAAAGTGACGTGTGTATTTAAGTTAAAGTGTATGTTAAAGTGACGAGTGTTTAAGTATGCGGTGTGCAGAGGAGTGAATGGTAAAGAGAAATAAGAATAAAGAAGAGAAAATAAAGATTAAGAGTTAAATTAAGAGTTAAAATTAAAAATTGAAAATTAAAATAGCTGGGGGTGACAGAGACAGTCAGTGGGGGACCCGAGCCCCATTGATGAGCCCTTCTGATGAGGTGCGATTGTAGAACGAGCTAGTAACTAAAAGCTGCCCCTATTAGCCAACCTATTGGCTGTTGCTTTTCTCAGTCAATTTGAATAATTTCATGTTTCTTTATGATCATTTTATGGGAAAATAGCCATTACTCATCACATGTCTAAAGAACTAAAGAGAGGAGTCTTTGTGTTGCTAATTGGCACCCAGCCTTTTGCTCGCACAATCACAGAGTAAAATGTGCCAAAAGTTGAATGAGCATTCTTATGAAAGCCCTGTATTCATGTGAAATGATGTCTTGACCTATCATTATCTCTACCAGAACCATCATGCGATGGGTCACATGCGTTTGTGCAAACTGCATAATATTGTGGGTGCCCAGCAGAGGCGGTGCGTCAATAGAGGGCACTAGGGCGCCGCCCCTCTTAAAATTTTGAGATGAAAAAAAAAGAAGAAAAAAAAAATATATAATATATACTGTCAAAAAACATTATAAACCAAACAATTTCAATAAGAAATATACCGTGTTGACGCGCTAAATGTGTGTGGGGGACCGTAAGCCCCTGTCAACAACCACTTAAGTTAAATGTGACCAAATATAATATATTGCCATTCATCATCACTGAGAAAAGCCCCTCCCCCCTGTAGGGGAGCCGGCCAACTGTGAGTCTATGGCAGCGAGCAAACATTTCACGGTCGTTGCGGCAAGGACAGCTTCTCATTGGCGGATGAAACTTGAATCTTCGGGCGCACAAATGTGCGCCCTAGCCAATGACATCTTTCTTATTTCAACGTCATTGGACTATTCGTCGAATCAGAGACCTTTATTCAGAGACCTTTATTCCCTCACATCCCATATAGCTCCCACGTATCTACGCGAGCAACATAGCTAGCAGAGACTTTGATTATGTTAGTATGGCGACTGAAAACTCTGTGGTATCTCTACGAGAAACACCTTTCAATCCACGATCAGATGTTGACAAGAAGAGGCTGAAAGAGTTGGAACAAAGCAGTGGCTCTGAGCAGCCGAGGAAGCGCCGGCTATGAAGGAAGATGAGCTTGAAGGATTGCTGCAGAGGTGAGTGTCAAAATCAGCAGATGCCTGTTAGAGTTTAATGTTTTATCTTTCCCACAGCAGAACACATGTTGGACATTGTTAGATTTTGGTGGATATCATATCAGGCTATAACTTTATCTAAAATACCAATTCAACCCCCAACAAGTTAGAGAGAGTGTGTGTGTGTGTGTGTGTGTGTGTGTGTGTGTGTGTGTGTGTGTGTGTGTGTGTGTGTGTGTGTGTATGTGTGTGTGTGTCATAGCTCCAGGCTAGAGCATCAAGGTGGCTCCTAGCCTTTTGTCTATGTTGATGAGCCATCAAGACACACAAAACATAGTTTTTTGTCTGCAGCCACGACAATGGTTGAAGTCAAAGGTTATTAGCATCTATATGGCCATAGCACCAGGCTACAGCCATCAAGGTGGCTCCTGGCCTTTTGTCTATGTTGATGAGCCATCAAGACACAAAACATATTTTTTTTGTCAACTCTGATTGTTGGCTTTTGTCTGTAGTATGAAGCCTGTTTGTAGTAGATATTTCCCCACAACTTATCTTACTGTCTCTGTCTCTCTCTATATATTTATCTGTAGGTTTGTGACACCATACTTGGACACACCAGGGAACGCTTTGCCTTCAAAGACCACCTCATCAGTGCCACCTTACTGCAGGGCCCCCAGTTTGAATGCTACGTCAATGTATTCCCTGAAGTTGCTCTGGCCACCACATTGAAGGCCTATCCAATGCTCAATGGAAGTAAGCTGAAGACAGAGCTTAGCCTCATCTATGGCACAGAGGAATTTCGATCCTGTTGTGGTGCTGTGGATCTTTTCCAGTTGTTCATGGAAAATAATCTATCGGACGTATTTTCAGAGACACAAACACTGCTGACAATCATCATCACAACTCCCATGACCTCTGCTGAGGCTGAGAGGTGTTTTTCAACACTGAAAAGGGTTAAAACCTTTCTCAGGAACACCATGACTCAGGAGAGACTGAATGCCTTAGCCATGCTCTCAATGGAAAAAAGGCTTGTCACAGACATGATTGACTTTAACCAGCGAGTTATTGAGAAGTTTGCCAACTTGAAAGAGAGGAGGGCTAAATGTCTTTACAAGTAGTGGGGCCTACTCTGTCAAACACCAATGTAAAATGTGAGGTCTCTCTTTCTGAATCTATTCTGCTCTAAACCTCTTTCATGTGAGGGTGTGGGCACCTCTTTTATTCTGTAAACCTCTGAAACCCAACCCAATGTTTCTTAAACCATTCTGCTCTGAACCTCTCATGCCCAAAGTTACAGTTTGTTGATAGTTGTTATTGGACAGTGTTGAGCACTATGTTTTCTTGAAATAAAGCTTTGTTTTTTAGAATATTCTACTTAAAACCTCTTTTCTTCTCATTGTGGAGTGCTATTTAAACCGCGCCGCTCAACTGCGCCCCCCCCCCCCCCAAAAAAATTCACCAGCCACCACTGGTGCCCATTCATGGCTGCAGGCTCAAGGACCTCTCTTGGTTGCGGTGACTAACACTTTCATAAATCACCTTTTTCTGCCTGTTTTATACTGCCATTGACTGCCTGCTGACTCCTCTGCTAAGCAGGTACACCGCTTTGTGAGTTTAATTTAGTTTTTCGGCAAGACTGTGTAATACTTTGTAGAGAATGTCCCATGGCAATATGGTGACACTATGCATGCTTGCATACATACGTAGCCGCTTGTTGACTACGGGGCTTTAGCCAATTGGGGGTTGTATTAATTTAGTCACACAATTCAGTAGTTGTTGTTGCAGACCCACCTGGTGGAGATCTACTTTTCTAGTTAGGCGCTGCGGTGGGTATCCGGTGATGCCGTCATACATCTACTGAGCCCTAGAGGGGCGACACCATTTTCTATCCCTGACCTTATTGACCATGAAGCTGCTTTGGAATCCCGGTCTCACCGTCTCTCTGTTTAGGAATAGCCCAACATTCTGGGGAATATGTTTTTTTTCACATTCTGGTGGGAAGAAAGCAGCGATTTTTTGAGAGTGTAGCGCTCCTTAAGTATGTAACTGTAGTTTGCAGGGTTCTGGTGCAAGAAGCAGGCAACGGGCCAAGAAATTGCAATCAATGAAGATCACAAACACAATCAGTGACTGTCTTCTTTCCGCGTTTGTATATATTGTCTCAGATAAGATACAACTGTATTCGTCCCATGGAAATTACTGGGCAGAAGTTGCAATACAAAGTGGGAGGAGTGCAAATATGAAGAGTGTGTCTGAAATGTGTATCACGGACAGATCTATAAAATATCCTACATATTAGAACGGACTGCAGCATTACAGCTAGTGGTTGTGTGGCTGTCGGCATGAGGTAATCAAAGGAGTATTAGTTAGAACTGAATGACAAAAACGCAAATATAATTGGATAGGTGTTGGCCGAAATAACACATTTGAAATGTTTTCAACTCATGCAATCACACCTTAATTCACACTGCAAAGAACAAATATGCACCTGTTCACCTTTCAACTTACATCAATGAAAAGACAAGCAGACGTGAACGGGGGCGTATTTGTGGGGGAGTTGCCCAAGACTAAAAACAAACAAAAAACTAATAAATTCGGAATTTGTTTTGCTCACATTTTGCACACCTTTCATTTTAAATCCAATGTTTTCATTTGACTCAAAGCATACCTGCACTAGTAGAAAATCACCCATCAGACTACGGATTCCAGACAAAAGTCTTTAACTCTACTGCGCTCCTCTCAGAAACATTACTCTATAACAGGCTTTCATTTCCTGCAGCCTTAAAGCAGCAGTTACCAGACAACTTCAATAAAATAACAACAAATCCCCTGGAGATTTGACTCGAAGCATTTTACCCCCTGAGAAGAAACACACACACACACACACACACACACACACACACACACACACACACACACACACACACACACACACACACACACACCAGCCATTGCTCACAAAACAATAAAACATGAATATGTGAAGCAGACATGAGATGAAGTTATAAATCTATAAAAAAAATGAAATGATAGAAGAGGACAGCAAAGCCATGTTCTTTCTTTTTATTCATTTGATCTGGCCTTTGTTCACAAACCACACAGGTTTAGATTAGCAGCAGGTTCTGTGTTTTTATCCGTGAAGCAGGGAACAGTAAAGAGGTTGGCAACAAGAAGCAAGGTCACAAGGAAGGAAGGAAGAAACAGATCGAGGGTGAACTCAAAGTCACACACCGTGTGCACACGGTACATTCAATTCAATTCAATTTCACGTCAGTTTATTTTATATAGCCCAACATCACAAATACAAGTTTGCCTCGGAGGGCTTTACAATCTGTACACATAACATCCTGTCCCGTACATAAATAAATGTATAAAGCAACATATGAATGAATGAATATATACTTTATTAATAACCAAGGGGAAATTTAGTGTCGGAGTAGCAGCAATTTACAGACAGAAAATAAGATATAAAAACAGCAGGGATGAAAGATACATACAATCAGTGGTGTATAGTAACGAAGTAGAAATACTTCGTTACTGTACTGAAGTAGTTTTTGGGGATATCTGTACTCTACTTTACTATTTATATTTATGTTTACTTTTACTTTTACTTCACTACATTTTGCAAAGAAAAATGATACTTTTACTCCGATACATTTCTCCTGAAACCTTCGTTACTCGCTACAAAATCAAATCTATCTTTAGAAAAAGAAAAAAACATCGGGGACTGTGGTGGAACACAGACTCCACCAAGCAGGTTTTGCGAATCACAATGTTTTGCATTTTCCCTCTACATCCTCTAGAGAGACGGGAGACAACGACACCTGACGTGTGTTTGTTATGTCCAGTCTACTGACTCTACTCCTAACTAAACCTTTAGTCCAGTCTACTGACTCTACTCCTAACTAAACCTTTAGTCCAGTCTACTGACTCTACTGCTAACTAAACCTTTAGTCCAGTCTACTGACTCTACTCCTAACTAAACCTTTAGTCCAGTCTACTGACTCTACTCCTAACTAAACCTTTAGTCCAGTCTACTGACTCTACTCCTAACTAAACCTTTAGTCCAGTCTACTGACTCTACTGCTAACTAAACCTTTAGTCCAGTCTACTGACTCTACTCCTAACTAAACCTTTAGTCCAGTCTACTGACTCTACTGCTAACTAAACCTTTAGTCCAGTCTACTGACTCTACTGCTAACTAAACCTTTAGTCCAGTCTACTGACTCTACTGCTAACTAAACCTTTAGTCCAGTCTACTGACTCTACTGCTAACTAAACCTTTAGTCCAGTCTACTGACTCTACTGCTAACTAAACCTTTAGTCCAGTCTACTGACTCTACTCCTAACTAAACCTTTAGTCCAGTCTACTGACTCTACTGCTAACTAAACCTTTAGTCCAGTCTACTGACTCTACTCCTAACTAAACCTTTAGTCCAGTCTACTGACTCTACTGCTAACTAAACCTTTAGTCCAGTCTACTGACTCTACTGCTAACTAAACCTTTAGTCCAGTCTACTGACTCTACTGCTAACTAAACCTTTAGTCCAGTCTACTGACTCTACTGCTAACTAAACCTTTAGTCCAGTCTACTGACTCTACTCCTAACTAAACCTTTAGTCCAGTCTACTGACTCTACTGCTAACTAAACCTTTAGTCCAGTCTACTGACTCTACTGCTAACTAAACCTTTAGTCCAGTCTACTGACTCTACTGCTAACTAAACCTTTAGTCCAGTCTACTGACTCTACTGCTAACTAAACCTTTAGTCCAGTCTACTGACTCTACTGCTAACTAACCCTTTAGTCCAGTCTACTGACTCTACTGCTAACTAAACCTTTAGTCCAGTCTACTGACTCTACTGCTAACTAAACCTTTAGTCCAGTCTACTGACTCTACTGCTAACTAACCCTTTAGTCCAGTCTACTGACTCTACTGCTAACTAACCCTTTAGTCCAGTCTACTGACTCTACTGCTAACTAAACCTTTAGTCCAGTCTACTGACTCTACTGCTAACTAACCCTTTAGTCCAGTCTACTGACTCTACTGCTAACTAAACCTTTAGTCCAGTCTACTGACTCTACTGCTATCTAAACCTTTAGTCCAGTCTACTGCTTAACTTAGAAACCCGCTGCACAAAGACAGGATGTTGAAATGGAAGCAGGTTTTCATGCTTTTTTGGCGATCTCAGGATACTCTGCCTTGGTTTCCAGACCGACAGAGTTGTAACAGACTTACGTTTCATTTTTAGAGTAACGTAACATCTTGACATGTGTCAAGAGATTCCGTCTGAGGTTACCACAGACGGATGTATGCGGTCATTTTTCACAATAAAACATCTTTCCGGCCTTGATTTTTTTTTATTTAATTGAAATGTTTCATTCATTCTTTCTGTGGCCCGGTACCAAGAGACCCACAGACCGGTACCAAGGGACCCACAGACCGGTACCAAGAGACCCACAGACCGGTACCAAGAGACCCACAGACCGGTACCAAGAGACCCACGGCGGGCGGAATGAGCATACTGCACTGTTACAAGTCCTTCATAGTGTCATATTGCTTTTTGGAGAATTATGATGATAAGTTCATAGTAGATGCAAAAGTATACTTAGGTACAATATATTATGTTGAACATAATATATATGGATGATCCCAGCCAACCCAGTTATTGTATCAACACAACTCCTGGTCCTTGGTCACGGTGGCCACAGCACTTAAAAGAATAAACTTCATAATTCTCAAAATTCTGACCCTTTGCTTTTTTATTAAAAGCATGTACTTGTACTTTTACTTTCAATACTTAAGTACATTTTATATCAGAAAAATACTTTTGATATTAAGTACAGAAAATATCAGATACTATAAGACTTTTACTCAAGTAGTATTTTAATAGGTGACTTTTACTTTTACTGGAGTAATTTTCCAGTAAGGTATCTTTACTTTTACTCAAGTACAGCTTTTGGGTACTTTATACACCACTGCATACAATAATAATACTAATAAAAATAAAATAAAAATAGCTGGGATGAAAGAAAAGAAAAAGGAACAGAGTATTAATTTAGGAATTAAATTAAATTAAACAGTGTGCAAAAGTGCAAAGTATGTATGTGTATATTAAGTGTGTGAGGTGTAAATAAACAAACAATAACAAACAATAGGAGAGTGCAAAACTGCAAATTATGTATGTAATATGTGAAGTGTGAAGTGTAGATAAAAATAAACATGTACAGTGATGCAGTAGGTGGTGGAGGGGGTGGTTATATATATATATATATATATATATATATATATATATATATATATATATACGTATATGACCCTGCAGTAGGTGGTGGAGGGGGTGGTCCGGGTTGTCGAATATGGACAAAAGTTTCTTCAGCGTCCTCCTCTCCACCACCTGTTCCAGAAACTCCTGCTTGCAGCCGATGATGGAGCCGGCCTTCTTAACCAGTTTGTTAAGTCTGTTGGTGTCACCGACTCCAATGATGATCCCCCAGCAGACTATGAAGAAGTACAAGGCACTGGCCACAACCGACTGGTAGAACATCTCCACCACAACAGACTGGTAGAACATCGCCACCACAACAGACTGGTAGAACATCTCCACAACCGACTGGTAGAACATCTCCACCACAGACTGGTAGAACATCTCCACAACCGACTGGTAGAACATCTCCACCACCACAGACTGGTAGAACATCTCCACAACCGACTGGTAGAACATCTCCACCACAACAGACTGGTAGAACATCTCCACAACCGACTGGTAGAACATTTCCACAACCGACTGGTAGAACATCTCCACCACAACCGACTGGTAGAACATCTCCACAACAGACTGATAGAACATCTCCAACACAGACTGGTAGAACATCTCCACCACAGACTGGTAGAACATCTCCACAACCGACTGGTAGAACATCTCCACCACAACAGACTGGTAGAACATCTCCACAACCGACTGGTAGAACATCTCCACAACAGACTGGTAGAACATCTCCACCACAGACTGGTAGAACATCTCCACCACAGACTGGTAGAACATCTCCACAACCGACTGGTAGAACATCTCCACAACAGACTGGTAGAACATCTCCACAACCGACTGGTAGAACATCTCCACAACAGACTGGTAGAACACCTCCACAACAGACTTGTAGAACATCTCCACAACCGACTGGTAGAACATCTCCACCACAACAGACTGGTAGAAGAGCTCCACAACCGACTGGTAGAACATCTCCACAACAGACTGGTAGAACACCTCCACAACAGACTTGTAGAACATCTCCACAACCGACTGGTAGAACATCTCCACCACAACAGACTGGTAGAACAGCTCCACAACCGACTGGTAGAACATCTCCACAACCGACTGGTAGAACATCTCCACCACCACAGACTGGTAGAACATCTCCACAACCGACTGGTAGAACATCTCCACCACAACAGACTGGTGGAACATCTCCACTACCAACTGGTAGAACATCTCCACCACAACAGACTGGTAGAACATCTCCACAACCGACTGGTAGAACATCTCCACAACAGACTGGTAGAACATCTACACCACAGACTGGTAGAACATCTCCACAACCGACTGGTAGAACATCTCCACAACAGACTGGTAGAACATCTCCACAACAGACTGGTAGAACACCTCCACAACAGACTTGTAGAACATCTCCACAACCGACTGGTAGAACATCTCCACCACAACAGACTGGTAGAACATCTCCACAACCGACTGGTAGAACATCTCCACCACCACAGACTGGTAGAACATCTCCACAACCGACTGGTAGAACATCTCCACCACAACAGACTGGTAGAACATCTCCACAACCGACTGGTAGAACATCTCCACCACAGACTGGTAGAACATCTCCACAACCGACTGGTAGAACATCTCCACCACCACAGACTGGTAGAACATCTCCACAACCGACTGGTAGAACATCTCCACCACAACCGACTGGTAGAACATCTCCACCACAGACTGGTAGAACATCTCCACCACAGACTGGTAGAACATCTCCACAACCGACTGGTAGAACATCTCCACCACAACCGACTGGTAGAACATCTCCACAACAGACTGATAGAACATCTCCACCACAGACTGGTAGAACATCTCCACCACAATAGACTGGTAGAACATCTCCACCACAGACTGGTAGAACATCTCCACCACAGACTGGTAGAACATCTCCACAACCGACTGGTAGAACATCTCCACCACCACAGACTGGTAGAACATCTCCACAACCGACTGGTAGAACATCTCCACCACAACCGACTGGTAGAACATCTCCACCACAGACTGGTAGAACATCTCCACCACAGACTGGTAGAACATCTCCACCACAACAGACTGGTAGAACATCTCCACCACAGACTGGTAGAACATCTCCACAACAGACTGGTAGAACACCTCCACAACAGACTTGTAGAACATCTCCACAACCGACTGGTAGAACATCTCCACCACAACAGACTGGTAGAAGAGCTCCACAACCGACTGGTAGAACATCTCCACAACAGACTGGTAGAACACCTCCACAACAGACTTGTAGAACATCTCCACAACCGACTGGTAGAACATCTCCACCACAACAGACTGGTAGAACAGCTCCACAACCGACTGGTAGAACATCTCCACAACCGACTGGTAGAACATCTCCACCACCACAGACTGGTAGAACATCTCCACAACCGACTGGTAGAACATCTCCACCACAACAGACTGGTGGAACATCTCCACTACCAACTGGTAGAACATCTCCACCACAACAGACTGGTAGAACATCTCCACAACCGACTGGTAGAACATCTCCACAACAGACTGGTAGAACATCTACACCACAGACTGGTAGAACATCTCCACAACCGACTGGTAGAACATCTCCACAACAGACTGGTAGAACATCTCCACAACAGACTGGTAGAACACCTCCACAACAGACTTGTAGAACATCTCCACAACCGACTGGTAGAACATCTCCACCACAACAGACTGGTAGAACATCTCCACAACCGACTGGTAGAACATCTCCACCACCACAGACTGGTAGAACATCTCCACAACCGACTGGTAGAACATCTCCACCACAACCGACTGGTAGAACATCTCCACCACAGACTGGTAGAACATCTCCACCACAGACTGGTAGAACATCTCCACAACCGACTGGTAGAACATCTCCACCACAACCGACTGGTAGAACATCTCCACAACAGACTGATAGAACATCTCCACCACAGACTGGTAGAACATCTCCACCACAATAGACTGGTAGAACATCTCCACCACAGACTGGTAGAACATCTCCACCACAGACTGGTAGAACATCTCCACAACCGACTGGTAGAACATCTCCACCACCACAGACTGGTAGAACATCTCCACAACCGACTGGTAGAACATCTCCACCACAACCGACTGGTAGAACATCTCCACCACAGACTGGTAGAACATCTCCACCACAGACTGGTAGAACATCTCCACCACAACAGACTGGTAGAACATCTCCACCACAGACTGGTAGAACATCTCCACCACAGACTGGTAGAACATCTCCACAACCGACTGGTAGAACATCTCCACAACCGACTGGTAGAACATCTCCACCACAGACTGGTAGAACATCTCCACCACAGACTGGTAGAACATCTCCACAACAGACTGGTAGAACATCTCCAGCATCTTGCTGCACACATTGAAGGATCGAAGCTTCCTCAGGAAAAAGAGTCTACTCATCCCCTTCTTGTAGACAGCGTTGATGTTGGCCTTCCAGTTCAGTCAGGTATCTGTGATGAGACACTAGGTACCTGTACTCCTCCATGTGATGAGACACCAGGTACCTGTACTCCTCCACCATGTGATGAGACACCAGGTACCTGTACTCCTCCATGTGATGAGACACCTGGTACCCGTACTCCTCCATGTGATGAGACACTAGGTACCTGTACTCCTCCTCCATGTGATGAGACACCAGGTACCTGTACTCCTCCTCCATGTGATGAGACACCAGGTACCTGTACTCCTCCTCCATGTGATGAGACACCAGGTACCTGTACTCCTCCACCATGTGATGAGACACCAGGTACGTGTACTTGGTACCATGTCCACGTCCTCTCCCAGAACACTCAGAGGTCTAGGAGCCGTCGCCTTCCTCCTGAAGTCCACCACCATCTCTCTGGTCTTGGTCACGTTCAGCAGCAGGTGATTCTCACTGGCCCACTCCACAAAGTCACTCACCACTGCCCTGTACTCCTCCTCCCGTCCATCCCTAATACACCCGACCACTGCAGAGTCATCAGAGTACTTCTGCAGATGGCATGACCCTGTGTTGTACTGGAAGTCAGTGTGAACAGGAAGGGAGACAGAATCACTCAGACCACATTTGGTGTTGGTGGTACGGAGGTCCTAGAGTAGACAATAATCTTGCATCTTACTGTTTATAAATGTACCCAAATTCATGAATATGTAGGATGTCTCTTTTGCTGCCTCCTGGCGGTTAGAAACAACAATGCATTTGGTCCTGACAAACCATCACTCCCAAAGGCATCAAATAAATGGTAAATGGACCCGTACTTGTATAGCGCCTTTCTAGTCTTCACTGTTATGCCGATGATACTCAACTATATCTGTCAATCAAGCCAGATGAAATCCACCAGGTCGCTAAACTTCAAGCGTGTCTTAAAGACATCAAGACCTGGATGACCTGCAACTTCCTGCTGCTGAACTCGGACAAGACTGAAGTCATTCTACTCGGCCCAGAACACCTCAGAAATCAATTATCTGACGATATGGTTTCTCTGGCTGGCATCGCTCTGGCATCCACCACCACACACCAAACAGATCTCAAGGACTGCCTTTTTTCACCTACGGAACATCTCAAAGATCCGGCGCATCCTGTCTCAAAGCGATGCAGAAACATTGATCCACGCATATGTTACTTCAAGACTGGATTACTGTAACTCCGTATTATCAGGCTGCTCCGGTCCTGCCCCCTGCCATGGATTCATGGCTGCCTGGAACCGGTCCTGCCTGCTTCCATGGCCCTGCTGATGGAACCGGCCTGGAACCGGTCCTGCCTGCTGCCATGGCCCTGCTGATGCCCCCCTCCTCTCTACCGCCTTCTGCTTCATGGATTGTGGATTATCTGGATCATGGTCCATGCCTACTACTCATTATATGAATAATTGATGTCATATTCATTGAATGTGCTGTAACTACGCTATTCATTCTGGCCACATGACATCTATTGCTTCTGTCCATCCGGGGTGAGGGATCCTCCTATGTTGCTCTCCTGAAGGTTTCTTCCCTTTTTTCCCTGTGAAAGAGATTTTACTATCTTTTTAGGGGAGTTTTTCCTGATCCGATGTGAGGTCCCGGGACAGGGATGTTATGTGTACAGATTGTAAAGCACTTTCCAGCTCATCCTTGGGGCGTTCCAAGGCCAGCCGGGAGATATAATCCCTCCAGCGTGTCCTCGGTCTTCCCCGGGGTCTCCTACCAGTTGGACGTGCCTGGAAAACCTCTAATGGGAGGCGTCCAGGAGGCATCCTGACTAGATGCCCGAACCACCTCAGCTGACTCCTTTCGACATGAAGGAGCAGCGACTCGACTCCAAGCTCCCTCCTGATGTCCGAGCTCCTTACCCTATCTCTAAGGCTGAGCCCGGCCACCCTACAGAGGAAGCTCATTTCGGCCGCTTGTATCCGAGACCTCGTTCTTTCGGTGACGACCCAGAGTTCGTGACCATAGGTGAGGGTTGGAACGTAGACCGACCAGTAAATGGAGAGCTTTGCCTTCCGGCTCAGCTCCCTCTTTCAAAATGTGCTTGGACCAATTTTATTCACCTTGTATGTGCTTCCTTTGGGCAATATTATCAGAAAACACTCCATAAACTTTCACTGTTGTGCCGATGATACTCAACTATATCTGTCAATCAAGCCAGATGAAATCCACCAGGTCACTAAACTTCAAGCGTGTCTTAAAGACATCAAAACCTGGATGACCTGCAACTTCCTGTTGCTGAACTCTGACAAGACTGAAGTTATTCTACTCGGCCCAGAACACCTCAGAAATCAACTATCTGACGATATGGTTTCCCTGGATGGCATCGCTCTGGCATCCACCACCACCGTAAGGAATCTCTGAGTTATTTTTGACCAGGACCTATCCTTTGGCTCCCACGTGAAACAGATCTCAAGGACTGCCTTTTTTCACCTACGGAACATCTCAAAGATCCGGCACATCCTGTCTCAAAGCGATGCAGAAACATTGATCCACGCATTTGTTACTTCAAGACTGGATTACTGTAACTCCGTATTATCAGGCTGCTCCGGAAAGTCCCCTGGGTCTCTCCAGCTGATCCAGAATGCTGCAGCTCGTGTACTAACAAGGACTCGGAAGAGAGATCACATTACTCCTGTATTAGCTGCTCTCCACTGGCTTCCTGTAAGATCGAGAATCATATTTAAAATCCTCCTCCTCACCTATAAAGCCTTAGCTGGTGATGCACCATCATATCTTAAAGAGCTCATAGTGCCATATTACCCCACCAGAGCGTTACGCTCACTGAATGCAGGGTTACTTGTGGTTCCCAGAGTCTTAAAAAGTAGGTTGGGGGCTAGAGCTTTCAGTTATCGTGCTCCTCTTCTGTGGAATCAGCTTCCACTTTCAGTCCGGGGGGCAGACACAGTCACCTCATTTAAGAGTAGACTTAAGACTTTCCTCTTTGATAGCGCTTATACTTAGGGCTGTTTCAGGCTTATAGTTAGGGCTGGCTCAGGTTTGCCCTGGTCCAGCCCCTAGATATGCTGCTATAGGCCTAGACTGCTGGGGGACATCTTAGGATACACTGAGCTCCTCTTCTCTTCCTCTTTCGCTCCTCCTCTCCTCTTCTTTCTCTCCATCTGGATAAACTATTGTCTCTTCAATGCACATTACTAACTCTACTTTCTTTTTCCATGGATTCATGGCTGCCTGGAACCGGTCCTGCCCCGGGTCCTACCCCGGGTCCTGCCCCGGGTCCTGCCGCCCCCCCCACCCACCCCTCCTGCCATGGATCCATGGCTGCCTGGAACCGGTCCTGCCTGCTGCCATGGCCCTGCTGATGGAACCGGCCTGGAACCGGTCCTGCCTGCTGCCATGGCCCTTCTGATGCCCCCCTCCTCTCTACCGCCTTCTGCTTCATGGATTATCAGGATCATGGACCATGCCTAATACTCATTATATGAATAATTTCTGTCATATTCATTGAATGTGCTGTAACTACGCTATTCATTCTGGCCACATGACATCTATTGCTTCTGTCCATCCGGGGAGAGGGATCCTCCTCTGTTGCTCTCCCTCAGGTTTCTTCCCTTTTTTCCCTGTGAAAGGGTTTTTACTATCTTTCTAGGGGAGTTTTTCCTGATCCGATGTGAGGTCCCGGGACAGGGATGTTATGTGTACAGATTGTAAAGCCCTCCGAGGCAAACTTGTATTTGTGATGTTGGGCTATATAAAATAAACTGAATTGAAACTGAATTGAAAATCATGAAACCTTTTCATACTCATCTGTGGTTGTTAGACCTGGAGAGAAAATTGGTGTCAAAACATGTTGACTTTTTGACATGACTTTAGCCCATTTCTTTATACAGTCTTCAAATTCCACAAAATGTTGTGGTCACATCCAGCATGAACTGCAGGTTGTGTAATGGTGTAAATGCAATAACTAATCCATCAAAAAAAGGTTTCCCCCATATTTCTATTGAATTTATTGCAAATCTGCAATATATTGGTGATAACAGATCCATACATTTGACTATGTATTGGTGGTCTCATGCTGCCCTGTAATAATGCCTGTGTCTGCACAGGTCGCTCTCTCTTCTCAGGAGGTCGCACTGCAGCTCACCATTTGTACTGAGCTTTAGTTCAGCCTGCTGAGAAACCTAGACCCTTTATATGGGTCCAAAACCTTGCGTTCCAACCAATAAACAGAACTTGTTCACAGCAGACATTTTCTGTGCTTTTCATGCTATAACAAGTACACATGTCTGCTGGGAAAAGGGTCAATAAAGATAATAAAATGTAAAGAAACAACATAGAAACCTGTATTTGTAGGATTTCCAGACAAGTACCTCACATGCGTTACAACAACAACAACAACAACAACCTCCTCATTAATTCTAGGCACCGTAGCTCCTCCCCATCATCCAACTCTTCAATGATTATTTTTTGCCATCTATGGAGTTGTGTTGTGCTGAATTTATATGGAACTATTGAATCATGCCAATCAAATACATCGAAGATCGCCTGCCAAAGGATTTGAAGAGGGCCAAAGAAGGGTTCCGAGTGGAACCTTTCCAAAAAATGGATCTCGGTAGAACCCTCTTTGTTGGGTTCGAGGTTGAACCCTCTGACAGGGTTACTGGTGGAACATTACAACAGAATGTGCAGAACAGTATTGAGGATATGCTGACGATAGAGCTCTTGGCCTTGATGCAGAAACCTACTCAGAATGAGGGCCTGTTGGATTATTTTTTTCATAGCAGGTTCTGGGCTGCACTTGCTCACAAAGATTCAAACTGACCAGAAACATCCTAGTGGAGAAATGAGAAATACTGAACAGTGGAGAGGGGTGAGATGTTGTCCTTGGAAAATCAATTGCTGGGGATCTTTTCTCTCCGACTCCTGCTGCAGCATCTTAATAGCTGGTGTTATGTAACACCCCCAGTGGTCTTCAGCTCCTCGCGTCCCTGCATGTTTTATCCATGAAAAGCCTATCATTGAGAGTATGGATAATGTGTGTGTATTCCCAGTGCATCTTGTGCATGTGTGTTTGTGCTGTTTGAGTTTGGCCAACAGGACGGAGACAAAGCTGTTGCTAAGCTGGATCTTTCACTGCTGAAGAAATGCAGTGTGTGTGCTGGGTTGTTTGGGTGCCACCTCCCTGGAGATGCCCTGGGCACTGGCACCCTGACCAGGACTCTCCTGGCTGGGTGGTGCTTTGATCAGTGGGTGTTCTTGAACCTAAATCCATATCTTCTGCAGGTTTGGTTTGAAGACAGGTGAAGATTGAAATATGAATTAGACTAAGATCAGTCTTAGTTTAGCACTGGTCTTATATTGGAGTTATTTCTAGAATCCATGTGTGTGTGTGTGTGTGTGTGTGTGTGTGTGTGTGTGTGTGTGTGTGTGTGTGTGTGTCCAGAGAATAATGGCAGTCAGGCTCATAATGAGGCTCAGAGGCCCTCTGACCAGGCTTTTGAAACACTGGGCAGACACTTGGCACCCATGGGATACTACATCATTTGGACAAAGGGGTATTCATGGACACATATATGCACAGCCATAGACTCACATCAACACACACACACACACACACACACACACACACACACACACACACACACACACACACACACACACACACACACACACACACACACGTGTTTCTGTACTGCTGCAGGTTCACATGAGCTAGCCTTCCAAAGTGACAAAACGTTGATATTGATCATTAACTGTTGACTTAATGCCAGATGAAATGACCTCAACCTACCTATAGATGTGTGCGGTGTAAACCCTATAGAAACAAGTGAACACTAGCCTTTTTCTTCCCTTATTATTAAAAGTGAATAATAATGGCAAAAAAAAACAGACGGAAGCCTCTGGTTCTGAAGGGAAGCCATTGTATAAGTGGCAACTCCTCTGGTTGCAAAGACTCTGGTTGTATTATGGAGGACCGGAAATGACTTAATTATAAATAAATAAATGCAGGAATAAATACAGGAATAAATAAATAAATGCTTAAATAAATGTATAAATAAATAAATACAGGAATAAATAAATAAATGCTTAAATAAATGTATAAATAAATAAATACAGGAATAAATAAATAAATGCTTAAATAAATGTATAAATAAATAAATAAATACAGGAATATATAAATATAAGTTATACATCATTAAATAAATCTATTTCTACACGTCTGTATTTCAATATTTATTTATGCCTGTATTTATGTGTCCACACGTATTTATACATTTATTTATTTATGTATTTATGTGTCCTTGTATGCAAATGAGCTGGGCGGTCCGAACCTCTGTCTAAAGCCTGATTGGTCACAGGAGTGTGATGCTCCTGCTATGTTGTGCTCTACTACTTCTGCCTTCACATGTTGTTGAAGTTGACAAGCTCAGCTAACCGTTAGCAGAAGTCCGGATTTGCAATGCCCTGTCCGGTGTCCGGCGCAGCATCAAGCCGGACGCGTGTTTGTCCTCCTTTGTCCTACTTGTCACCCGAAATTCGCCGTTTTGAAATCAAAATATGTGAACTGGCCGGCCAGCGTTTCTGAGGTTGGAGTGGTCGTGATCTTCATAATAGAAGATCTTTGATGAGTCTTGGCCAATCAGCGTTAAGATGTCTCCAGCGGCCGTTTCTCAATACGCGTTCTTCTCTGTACTTGATGAGGAAACTCACAACTGAACGTTGACGTTCTCTGAATACTGTTGTTGAGTCACAACATGTACTTTTAGGATGTTTTCAGGCGAGAAGTTAGTTGTTTAAGCATCAAATCTGTTGTCGGTTAATCAAGAATCAGCCTTAAAAAGATACGCCGACGTGTTGAGTTCCTGCTGAGGGACCGTGAGCTCCAGCACCGGGCCGTCAGCGCTCTGCTGCCCGCCGAGAGCAGCCTGATCCCGGCAGGAGTTTTAGAAATGATCCGCTGGCTCTTTATTAGTTTATTATGTATTCACAGTAACGTTACATCAGTTTGACGGAGGGAAAGGTTATGATTTATAACTTAAGATTTTAATTGAACTTTTACTTTGAACTACAGCGGTGTTTTATTACTTTTTACCGAATTGATTGCAATTATATAAATATATATATATATATATAACAATACATACACAAATACATATTAATTCGTTGTTAATTACAATTAATAATTACATATTAATAATATATTACATATATAAGATATATATTACATATACATATAAAAAATAAAAATACATATTAATTAGTTGATAAAGCAGGGTATGCTCCAAGGAGATCAATTACAGTAAAAAGGGCTCACATCTCTCTTCACACTTAATAAAATCAAACTGCACCCCTCCTGTGCAATTATTCACAGCCTCACAAAATACTGCACAGTGTCCTCCTTTCTGGTGTTATGGATATGGTCACCTGGCCTAGACAGCTTTTTGACTTCATCTACAGCGGCCATGTGAAGGGATCGATTGCTTCTGTCTGGCTCCCTACTGACCAATCCTGTTTAACAATGAGGTTCGGACCGCCCAGCTCATTTGCATACAAGGACACAGAAATACATAAATAAATAAATGAAGAAATACGTGTGGACACAGAAATACAAAAATAAATAAATGAATAAATACAGAAATGTAGAAATAGATTTATTTAATGATGTCCTGTTTAGGTATAACTTATATTTATATATTCCTGTATTTATTTATACATTTATTTAAGCATGTATTTATTTATTCCTGTATTTGTTTATTTATTTATACATTTATTTAAACATTTATTTATTCCTGTATTTATTTATTTATTTATACATTTATTTAAGCATTTATTTATTTATTTATACATTAATTTAAGCATTTATTTATGTATTCCTGTATTTATTCCTGCATTTATTTATTTATTTATAATTAAGTCATTTCCGGTCCTCCATAGTCCTGGAAGTTGTCGATGTTTACTTTAACCCGTCCAATGTGTTCTTAATTCATGAAGGTAAATATAACATTTTGGTTACCTAAAAATGTCTTATTCAACCCTTCTGGTTGCTTCAAAACAAGATGACAACAGCCCAAAATCAACATGGTGATGGTCTGAATGCCAAACTCAAGGCTTTAAAACAGTCATGGGTCATGTCTATTTCTTTTATACAGTCAATGAGGAAATTGTATGTTCTATTTATTCTGAATTTTCTAAATTCAAAGGTTGTATTTGTTTCTTTTTCTTTATTGATGACACACATTTCTCTATACATTCTATACACACTCTATAGACTTGCTCAGTCTGCCCCCTTGTCTTCAGTCACTTCTCACAGCCCCTGAGCCCAACAGCAGCTGACCTGCTGCTGGTTTATGACCTGCCGCCTTGCTCCCCTGGATGTGTCTGCTCGTCTGGACTGGCAGCCTTTTCATTCCAACATTTGTCGAAGAAAGTCCTCTTTCTCCAACCCGTGTCTTCATTTTGGTCCCGAATCCTAATGCCCCGTTAGCTTGAACGGCAGCTGGATTCTCACGACGGTTCTGTGGGACAAACTACCTGGCGAGTCAGATGCATTGCCTCGTACACACATCTGTGACAGACCGTCTGTAAACTTATTTTCCTGCATCCAAACAGGCTTCTCACCCGGTAATCATGTTCATTTCAGAAGTACAGTACAACACATGCCTTGTAATGTTAAATAAGAATGAGGCTGATTTACATTAGGAATACTACAACTAATAATTGGTCTATAATTATAATTAAATAACTATAATTTATTATACTTTCAAAAAGCACTTTCCTAGCATGGAGGACCACACCACAACAATGTGATTTTAAAGCTTCAATTAAATAAGGAAGGAGATGAACGCCGGGGAGGAAGTTGTCCACCTAAAACCTTTTGAAAGTATTCAATATATAAGTATTCAAAGTACTTAGTTTGCTACTGCTTAAGCTCATTGCTTTTTGTGAAAAGCGTATTAACATTTTTGTCAACTCTTTTTTCATCAACAATATGTTTAGAAAACATAAAATACTGAAACAAGAAAGAGGATACATGGATAGTACACCCTAAATTAGCAACGTATCTTGCTGGGACACTTGTCTGGAATGGACTAATAAGTCCTTTCTGTAAGTAACACACCATGTCTACTGTGAAAAAGGTCTATTGGCAAGTGTGTGACCATGGCTGCAGACCTGCAATAATAACAGGCCTGGGGTAGATTCACACATGTAGTAATGCATAGCCTAGTGAAGCATATGATCAGTCAAATCAAAAGACTGCTTTGATGTCATGTTTTGTAGGGGAAGAAAGTCAGTGAGGTGGAGAGGGGGAGGGAGACCGATTGGGTGCTTCTTGGTGGGCTGAGGTGTCAGGACCGGTACAAAGCGCAGCACCAGGGCGTACCAGGTCCTGTACCCTCGTTCCCAGCTGCAAAAAGAGAAATTGCACTACCTTCCCACCACCAATGCCCTCCATGGCCTCGGTGGAAATTCACTTCATGTCAAGTTTCCCAGGACCTCAGCTCCATTCTCTAACAGGGGCACAGGAGACATACACACTGGGGTCGAAGTCACGAGACATACGGCAAACCTCTGGTGTCCATGTTACACTTCAACGGGCATATCAGTCATCACATACATTAGACCCTCGTAGGGCAACAATAGCCCACTTCCTGCCTTTGTGGCACTGGACTACATCAAGTGTGGAGTTAGGTAAATTAAAAAAGATGGTAGTTGAAGGTAAGGGTATGGGTGTGTGTAAGTAAATTGGAGTGATATTCATGATCAGGGACTGCTCTTGCCCAATTGTTGTTTTTTACAGAGGTGTAGAACTACTGGAAAGGGTGGCCTTCACAATTGGGCAAACACATTATGGACCTCTCAGAGGATGGAAACAAGAAGGTGTGTGTGATTGTTCAGGCATAACCTGACCCTAACGGTCTGATTCTCATAGGAGAATAGAACCACTCACAGCCATGAGTCAGGGGATGAATATATAGGGCAGGGCCACATATGTAGGCGTGGCCTGTTTCTTGCACAGTGGGTTGGGGCATATCAATAGCATGACACCTGTTCAAGGAACATTGCTAATACTTGTGAGTCTTTTTAAGCATTTATTAGCAGATTTTATGTAATTACGTGATCTGCAACTTTCCATTCCTGTTGGTTCCATCACAGTTGGTGCACTCATGTGTATGTGTGTGTGTGTGTGTGTGTGTGTGTGTGTGTGTGTGTGTAAAGTCGGTCATAGGTTGACCATTTTGATTGGGTGTCAATCTCAAGAGGGCGGTCCTTACATTATATGGGACAGATGCCAGGGAGCGAGAGTAGAGATATTAATGCACAGAGCAACTTATCGTTGAGACAGTGATGGAAGATGTACGATGACCCTGAGGCTGAGAAGGTGGGCGAGTAGCAGGCGGGGTGAGCGTGACTGACAGCAAACAATGGGAGAGAAAGGGGGATGACTTGCAACAAAGCCCAGCAGCTGGGGTTAAAGTGGGGAAGTTGCAGAAACCCTCAGGAACACCTGATAGTCCCCCAGAATGCCAGGTGTTCAGAGAACATGTCGGCTGTTCTCCACAAACAGCTTCGTGTTGTAAACTCGGATGATCAGTTTTACTACTTCCTCAAGGAGATCCAACATAAATGCAGTCAAGATGCTGCTCTGAGGCTCTCCTCCGCAGAGCTGAAAATAGCTCCAGCTTTATTGAATTATGAGGATACGAAGACTAATTATGAAAAAACTCAATCTGTTCCATCCTTGTGTGCGATTAAGAATACACTCTGTGGTGAAGGACGACACCCAGGTGGAGGTGAGGAGGTTGGGAACCACGGAGATTAGATTAACATGACCTCCAGTGAGCATGCACACACACACACACACACGCACCCCGTGTCAGCAGAGGTGCTTTAGTGAAAAGGCGTTGTGTCTCAACGATAAGTTGGCAACATTTCATTCTTCTCACAGTTTTAATCTTATTGGAAATGAAAGTTCTATTGTTTTCTGTTGAAAAGCTCTAAACTACTGAAAGATGACAGTCATAAGATGATTCATCTTCTTTCACCTTAACTTCACACTGTGTACATCACTGTGCCACATCCAGACTCTTTTGCCCCGCTGCAGTTGGACCAAATGATGGTGCTGACCAGTGATGGTCAGTCCAATACGTAGTTCTACAACCTACAGGCAGAATAGATTGAACCTACAGGCAGAATAGAGTGTCATTGCCTTCCAAAGCGATCCACATGAGCAAGTTCTGATCTGCTACCACTAGTGTTACAGTTACTGCAAGGAACTTAGAATTGGTGATGAAACATTCCCATTTTAATTCTGATGCCTCTATATAAGCAAACAAGAACATCGGCGTATATAATTATTCTTAATGCCTTAATCGGGTCAGATTCCCTACAACTTCAGATGAAATGATTTACGGCTCGCAGGTTCAGCAGAAACTGCTCAGACTCAGACTGCAGTGGGCCTGAGCCAGATACAGCTTCATGCCAGCAGGTAGGGTGAACTCAATGCAGACACTTTCTAAATGCACTATGGGAGTGTTCATTGCTGTCACTTTCATAGAAGCAGTAGGACTTAAAGAGCTACTGTCGTGTTTCATTTAAATGTTTAATTCCAAGCTTAGACGCAGTGACACGCTAATTGTAAAACATGTTGGTGTCCAAAAACAGGCAGTGAAAGGGTTACAGTCATAAGACCAAAACACGGACAACTCCCAGACCGGACAACGCCGTAGCAACCTGTCAATCACCTTTAGCCCCGCCCTAAAGCATCCCCTGCTTTATGGTCTATGGGACTCTAAATGAGCATAATGTACTAAATGAACACCATGCTGTTGAAGAAGACTTGAAGCTAGAGACTGAGACATGAACTGTTAGTGTCAGCTGACGTCTTCAGAGCTCACAGACGAATAAAACTCACTAACACACCTCATGGTGTTTCTTTCCTTTGTGTGATACACCTTGTATACACGCTACATATCATACACTATATCTTTGCTTGATCAAAGATACAGATTGTATCATCATTTCAATTAGTTGTATGGATATTCATATTATGATTCTCTGTTTGCCCTTGCTCCATGTAACATAACAATATTTGGGGGCATCTGAGTTCTTATAGTTTTTGAGTCACATTTCAGACCCACTGGAATGTGACTACTGGAGAAAGTAGTCAATGACTTAAGAGGATCATTATATGGGTTCACTTGACTGTTCCTTCAGTCAAGAGACACATTCTTCCTTTCACTGTTTTAAAATAGCATTTGATGAGGTTAAGTCATTTAAGAACATGGCTAAAGAAAGAAGTTGTATTTGATGATTGACTTATTGACAGCTGAGGCCACACATGGAGGAGAATGAGTGTCTTCCTCAATCCTCTTACAGCTCTCAGGAATTCCCTCAATGCCTAAACGTCAAAACTATTTTAGGCAGAGGAGAAACCACAATAGCTGATTGTGGTTTTCAGAAAGACACAAAAGGTCCAGTTTATAAGTGCACTGCCAGCTTTTGTTGTCCAAAGATGGCGTCTCTGCTTTGTGCAATGGCATGACTAAACTATAGCACCGAATGAAGTTGGGCAGTGTTTGAGGTTGGAGCTCTGAAAGAAGCAATAAAATGGCTCATTTGGTTGAGAATCTGCTCAAAACACAAAGCTTGAACCGAGTCGGTCAGTTAGTCTTATCCGGTTCAGTGTTGTACATTGTACATGTTGTATTGTACATTGTACATGTTGTAATGTACATGTTGTATTGTACATTGTACATGTTGTAATGTACATGTTGTATTGTACATTGTACATGTTGTGTTGTACATTGTACATGTTGTTTTGGACATTGTACATGTTGTATTGTACATGTTGTGTTGTACATTGTACATGTTTATTGTATATTGTACATGTTGTATTGTATATTGTACATGTTTATTGTACATGTTGTATTGTACATTGTACATGTTGTATTGTACATTGTACATGTTGTAATGTACATGTTGTATTGTACATTGTACATGTTGTAATGTACATGTTGTATTGTACATGTTGTAATGTACATGTTGTATTGTACATTGTACATGTTGTGTTGTACATTGTACATGTTGTATTGTACATTGTACATGTTGTAATGTACATGTTGTATTGTACATTGTACATGTTGTGTTGTACATTGTACATGTTTATTGTATATTGTACATGTTTATTGTACATGTTGTATTGTATATTGCACATGTTTATTGTATATTGTACATGTTTATTGTACAATGTTGTATTGTATATTGTACATGTTTATTGTATATTGTACATGTTTATTGTATATTGTACATGTTGTATTGTATATTGCACATGTTTATTGTATATTGTACATGTTTATTGTATATTGCACATGTTTATTGTATATTGTACATGTTTATTGTATATTGTACATGTTGTATTGTATATTGTACATGTTTATTGTACATGTTGTATTATATATTGTACATGTTTATTGTATATTGTACATGCTGTATTGTATATTGTACATGTTTATTGTACATGTTGTATTATATATTGTACATGTTTATTGTATATTGTACATGTTGTATTGTATATTGTACATGTTTATTGTTTATTGTACATGTTGTATTATATATTGTACATGTTTATTGTATATTGTACATGTTTATTGTACAATGTTGTATTGTATATTGTACATGTATTGTATATTGTACATGTTTACTGTACAATGTTGTATTGTATATTGTACATGTTTATTGTATATTGTACATGTTTATTGTATATTGTACATGTTGTATTGTATATTGCACATGTTTATTGTATATTGTACATGTTTATTGTATATTGTACATGTTTATTGTATATTGTACATGTTGTATTGTATATTGCACATGTTTATTGTATATTGTACATGTTTATTGTATATTGTACATGTTGTATTGTATATTGCACATGTTTATTGTATATTGTACATGTTTATTGTATATTGTACATGTTTATTGTATATTGCACATGTTTATTGTATATTGTACATGTTTATTGTATATTGTACATGTTGTATTGTATATTGCACATGTTTATTGTATATTGTACATGTTTATTGTA
>JBAMJR010000092.1:165000-335000 GCA_038501785.1 Myoxocephalus aenaeus
TTAAGTGAAGCAGCAGGTTGCACAAAGAGATAGAAGCCCAATCAGAGATGATGTCATCAGCACATGATGATGTTCCACAGCTTCTCTTTGACTTCTCTATACTACACAGTAGAAAGATCCATTGCATGCCGCCTCCTTCAGTGAAGAGGAACAGGGCTTTTTTCCCTGTGAAAGGGTTTTTACTATCTTTCTAGGGGAGTTTTTCCTGATCCGATGTGAGGTCCCGGGACAGGATGTTATGTTACAGATTGTAAAGCCCTCCGAGGCAAACTTGTATTTGTGATGTTGGGCTATATAAAATAAACTGAATTGAATTGAATTGAATTGAATTGAATTGAATTGAATTGAATTGAATTGAATGATGGATAGCTATGAAGAATATAAAACATAAAAGCAACACTGTTGCTGAACATAAGGAATGCTACCAGGAAATTGTTAATTATGTAGATAGTTATATATATATATATATATATAGTTATATTTATTCCATTGCATTATCCAAACCGCTTATCCTATTCAGGGGTTATGTGTGTGTGTGTGTGTGTGTGTGTGTGTGTGTGTGTGTGTGTGTGTGTGTGCGTGGTGCATGAGAAGCATAGACAAAATTGAAAAAGACAAAACAAAACAGCTCACAAGGTAAAAGATGAAAGATGGCCGCTGGGCCATCAGTCTGAACATGTGTTCAGAACAAAGAGTTGCTGATGTGGAGTTGTTAGCAGGCCATACCTGAGCGGGAACCATGGGCAGCTCGCCGCTATGCATCATGGGTGAGTGTGAAGGATCCTGGGAAACTGAGTTATTACCCAGCTGCTATGTTATGAGTCCAAAATGTTGAATTAGCTGCAAAACCAGCGATATAAAGTGGTCGGCAGCAGTCAGGACCAATCATGTCAACATGATGCAAAGGGATGTAGCTGCTCTGACTTCAGCCTTCCTGTAGTGTGACATTTACAGGGTTAATACTACCTGAAGAAAACAAGGGGACAAAATGAGACACAGCATCCAGTACACCACATGTAGCATGTAGCATGTAGCATGTAGGTTCCCCTATCTTTGGAAGAGAGCGCTGGTAATATTAAGGATGTGGATGAAAAATAGCTATAATAGCATAAGTAACAACATGTTTTATGGAACCTGCAGTTTTCCGTATGTTTTTCAAAACGTTTTCCTTCAGACATGTTTGAATGACTTCAGCAGCATCCTGAGGATGTGTGAACAGCCATGGACCCGTTGTGGCTAACTGGAAGATGGAAGACTGGACTGGTTCTAGACATGATTCACCAAACAGGACAGAGAGACTGCAGCGGATCGTCAGGTCTGCAGAGAGAACTATTGGTTCCAGCCTGTCCTCCATCCTGGACCTGTACACCTCCAGAGTCAGGAAGCGGGCTGGTAAGATCACTGTAGACCCTCACACCCTGTAGACCCTCACACCCTGCAGACCCTCACACCCTGTAGACCCTCACACCATGTAGACCCTCACACCATGTAGACCCTCACACCCTGTAGACCCTCACACCATGTAGACCCTCACACCATGTAGACCCTCACACCCTGCAGACCCTCACACCCTGTAGACCCTCACACCCTGCAGACCCTCACACCATGTAGACCCTCACACCCTGTAGACCCTCACACCCTGTAGACCAGGGGTGGCCAACCAGTCAGAGACTAAGAGACACATTTTTTACTGTGTTACTGCAAAGAGTCACATCATACACATGGGCACACATGAACATCACCCCATCCCTTCCTCACACACACACACACACACACACACACACACACACACACACACACACACACACACACACACACACACACACACACACACACACACAGACCTCTGCTCAGCCAGATTTATTTTAAATGTCACACACCAACATGATAATGACAGAAATTGACTCCAACAGTACTAAGACCACAGGCCAGTCCTTTTCAACAATGAACATTGTGTGCACTGTCTCTCACACACAAACTCTCAGTTCAACCAAGTCCACAAACAACAATATAATAATTTACAATAGCGTTTTTCTTTTACTATGCATGTTGCTTAGTGGGACTTCTGGCATTCCTTGCCTTGAACAATCCTCTTCAAATCTGGCTTGTATTCCGTTGTTGCCACTCGAAGCAATTCTTTCACATGGGCAGGCACGTGCACAGATAGACCCCTAGTGGTGCTCAGGCACGTGCACAGATAGACCCCTAGTGGTGCTCAGGCACGTGCACAGATAGACCCCTAGTGGTGCTCACGCACGTGCACAGATAGACCCTATGGTGCTCAAGCACGTGCACAGATAGACCCCTAGTGGTGGTCAGGCACGTGCACAGATAGACCCCTAGTGGTGGTCAGGCACGTGCACAGATAGACCCCTAGTGGTGCTCAAGCACGTGCACAGATAGACCCCTAGTGGTGCTCAAGCACGTGCACAGATAGACCCCTAGTGGTGCTCAACCTGCCCTTTTGCCCTAGATGAGAAAAGTGCCCCTTCTGCTGGAGCCCAATGTTTTTCTTCATTCATCAGTATTTAAGAATAAAAATGACTCTCTCTGTCATCAATTCCCCCAAATGTGTTTTGATATCTGACGGGGCATTTATTTGACTTCTTGTGAGAATTTCACCCCGACAGCCCCCTCCCCCCCTCCTCCTCCTCCATTAGTGCTCATGCAGCGCTGAGCGCCAAACGGGTGCAGCTACTTCTGACCCGCAGCATCAGACAAACAGGTAATGACTGTTTGTGCAATCCCCCGACGTTGTGTGGTGATAAATGAACCACAACATTAGCGCCGCTGAAAACATTACGTCACAACTGGTCCGACGTTTCCTAAAAAAATAAACAAACTAAAAACTCACGAAATCTGTGATTTCAAAGCCTTGTCCAGCTGTTTACTGACGTCATGTTTAATGAAGAGAGAGAGAGAGAGAGATATACAGGCAGGCATCTTCTTTGTGTTGTTGTATGAATGCCGTTTAGACAATTTCGAAAGTATGTTGAATTTATGTTTATAAATGTCACGAGAATTCACAGCTAGAATTTTTTTTTTTTTTAATGAGATTAACTTGGCATTCATCCTCTGCATGGAAATCAGCACCCAGCATGTGAAGTCACTGCTCTTCATCAAACGCTCTGCAATAAGAAAGCCTGGACCGCTCCACAGCTACAAGCTAATGATGGTGTAATTCACACAATAAGCATTGAGGTCTGAGGAGAAGTTCAGGAGATATTTAAGGTGCTCAGAGAAGCTGTGACTAGCGGGGCTTTCAAACAGCCTCCGCATTAAATGGGTCGACGAGGAACGTAATCTGTGGCCTTTTCAGCTGTAGATCGTGGAACCGGGTCACAAAGCTTTCGTGCAGGTTTTCAATCAGTGTTGCATATCTGGCTCTTTGCTCATTCAGGGCGGCGCTGGTGAAATACCGTGTTGAACTCAAGCGAAGCGAACACGCACATAAAAAAACACAAACACTACCTCCAAGAGACTTACAACTGAATGTACTATTCTGTATATCACATTTTTTTGGAGGGGTAATCCTGTCCTACCTCTCTGTCTAAAGTATTTGCTAAATCAATAAAAAGCTAAAAAAAAAAAAAAAAAAACACAAACACAAACACAAACTTCGATATGAACGTAAGAGCCGCATGGAACCAGGAAAAGAGCCACATGCGGCTCGGGAGCCGCGGGTTGGCCAGGCCTGCTGTAGACCCTCACACCCTGTAGACCCTCACACCCTGTAGACCCTGTAGACCCTCACACCCTGCAGACCCTCACACCCTGTAGACCCTGTAGACCAGGGGTAGCCAACACGGTGCCCGCGGGCACCTGGTTGCCCGCAGAGACCACGCTAGTCGCCCGCGAAGCATGTTCTAAAAATAGAACACGCTTATGAGCTTTCACAAGAAAGAAAAAAATAAATAATAATAATTCACTGCCGTGTGCGCAGCGGTCGGAGCTACTTACGTGTCATGGTTCTAACTTGTATCATGGTTCTAACTTTAGTCGCGGTTAAAACTTTATAACAACAATTAATAACCCACAACTAACACATTTTAACAGGGTAAAACACCAAGACACAACAGTTTGTGACTTATTAACAATTTGTAACACTAATAATTGTACATTTATAAAATTACACCACAGAGCATGCTGGGTACAGCTCGCCCACTATCACACCAAGAAGAAACTCCGTCGCAAGAAGAGACAGACCCTTCCTGTTTTTTTTCACCTACATTCCCCTGGGTCCTAAGTCCCTCCAGGTTTAGCTTCCTAACACCCTCTATGTACCAACGTAAAAACAGCTGTTCAGTTGGCCTGCGGTCCTTTTCAGCATCAATGAATGAATGCGTTTACTGAAGAAAAAAAATACGCCAGAATCTTACAAAATACTGTGATATTAATTTTTGGCCATACCGCCCAGCCCTAACTCCGACCATTTCTGAAGGGGGTTAGATAGAGTTAGATAGTTAGATAGGGCTTAAATATATAGTGATCTGTGCAACTTTGTTGTTCAGGAAGTTTGTATCAAACAAGTAGCCCTTCGTATTATTTTGTACCCTTGAAGTAGCTCTCGGCTTCAAAAAGGTTAGTGACCCCTGCTGTAGACCCTCACACCCTGTAGACCCTGTAGACCCTGGAGACCCTCACACCCTGTAGACCCTGTAGACCCTCACACCCTGCAGACCCTCACACCCTGTAGACCCTGTAGACCCTCGCACCCTGCAGACCCTCACACCCTGTAGACCCTCACACCCTGCAGACCCTGTAGACCCTCACACCCTGCAGACCCTCACACCCTGTAGACCCTGTAGACACTCGCACCCTGCAGACCCTCACACCCTGTAGACCCTCACACCCTGTAGACCCTGTAGACCCTCACACCCTGCAGACCCTCACACCCTGTAGACCCTGTAGACCCTCGCACCATGTAAACCCTCACACCCTGCAGACCCTCACACCCTGTAGACCCTGTAGACACTCGCACCCTGCAGACCCTCACACCCTGTAGACCCTCACACCCTGTAGACCCTGTAGACCCTCACACCCTGCAGACCCTCACACCCTGTAGACCCTGTAGACCCTCGCACCATGTAAACCCTCACACCCTGCAGACCCTCACACCCTGTAGACCCTCACACCCTGTAGACCCTGTAAACCCTCACACCCTGCAGACCCTCACACCCTGTAGACCCTGTAGACCCTCACACCCTGCAGACCCTCACACCCTGTAGACCCTGTAGACACTCGCACCCTGCAGACCCTCACACCCTGTAGACCCTCACACCCTGTAGACCCTGTAGACCCTCACACCCTGCAGACCCTCACACCCTGTAGACCCTGTAGACCCTCACACCCTGCAGACCCTCACACCCTGTAGACCCTGTAAACCCTCACACCCTGTAGACCCTCACACCCTGCAGACCCTCACTGTCCTCCTCCTCTCCTCTAGTTGGCGCTACAGAGCTCAACACCAGCAGAAACAGGAACATATTCTTTCCTCTGGCGTCTCTCTGATGAACATTAATCAGACTCTTCATCTGCACTATCTGCACTTTTTTTTACTACTGTCTTTAATGTATTGTTTATCTTTTTTATATTTATCTTGTTTACTGTATATTGTGTGTGTAAAAGTACAAAGAGCAAGTGAAACCAGAGCCAAATTCCATGTATGTGCAAACTTACATGGCCATTAAAGCTGATTCTGATTCTGATTCTTCATTTATTTTATTATTTATTATTATTATAATTATAATTATAATTATTATTATTATTATTATTATTATTATTATTATTATTATTATTATTATTATTTATTTGGTGCAGAATACTGTTTTGTATTTAAAATAAGATTGTATTACTGTTATTATGTTTAAATCAGTTCCAAGTTACACAAATGTTAATATATTTTAATAAAGTTTGCCTGTTCAACATAATATCAACTAAGTTTTTTGATATGGTCTCGACCAATGCGGAGACCAAACCTACGCCCTTGGGTTGAGTGAATATTTACCTAAATGCAATAGAGATATACATCTGGTTTGATAAGGTTCAAGAGCGTTTTCTCTGGAATATGACTCCTCACAGGTAATGGTTGCACAATAAGCCACATCATCTCTGTATACAGGCAGCTGACCTGTCATGAATTCATAAATGCAATTAATTAAGGTAGTACTTCTGGTAGTATCAAAGTATCCATGTGAATGGGTTTTACTTGCAGATGGAATCAAAGAATAAGCAACTAAGTGACAGTTAAGACGAAAAGGAGAGTTTCAAAGGATTCAACTGTGTGATGTCAGCAGGAGGTTATCCCAGAGGAGCGGAGACAGGATTACATCGTTTGGCATTAATCAGGTGTGCCAACAACAAGAACTGAATTTCCTCAGGGCTCCACTTTGACTTTCCTCTTTGTTTCCGGTTCCAGACAGTTGTAAATGTGTACTTGTGTACATGTTATACTAGTTGTAAACCTGCAGATACCATTGGAGAACATTCTACTGATGCCACCAGCGGGGTCACAGATCATTGTGTTCTTCCACCAACCATGGATGTGCAATAATAACTAATGTGTCAGAATAAACAAATTGGAAAAATAAACCTTTGTTGGTGCTAACATAAAGTCTTGATGTTCCGTCCAGCTAGTGTATTGTGAGATGTGTCTGTCACAGACATCAAGATGAACACGGATGGACTGAGACATCACATAACCTCTGTCACTGCTGGAAGTAACAATACTCTCTCTGCATATAAAAGACAACAGAATGACTTTACATCTATTATTATTCAGTCTCTATGAGACAACGTTATTGTTGTATGATATTTATTTAGAGAGTAGGAAAATCACTACAATAAAGGTGCATTTCATCCAAAGAAATCATACAATATATACAAACTTTATAATTAAATAAATGATATGTTATTCTTTGTCGAACATAACACTTTGAAACCTGGAATCGTTTGAAACCGATCCCTTGTCTCCACCTGACGTTGAAAAACACAATGTGTGTTTCCTGTGAGGCTTCGTTTCCATCAACTTATCAAAAGTTGATTTCATGTCATGCAGTTATTGTGAGACCAACTGGGGACGGAAGCTGTGTCCCAGATTTGGTGAAAAGCTTTTTGAGATGAGGACATGTTTGAATGACTTCAGCAGCATCCCCACTGAGGATGTGTGAACAGCCATGGGCCCGTTGTGGCCAACTGGAAGACTAGACTGGTTCTAGACATTATTTAAAATAGATAGAAGATATTTCATTTCATCCAGACTGTCCAGCTTCACCCTTTTGCTGCATTGAGCTGGGATGAGGAAATAGACAGAATATAAAATGTTCAAAGGATTCAACTATGTGATGTCAGCATGGAGGTTATTTATGAGGAAATAGACAGAATATAAAATGTACGAGTCGTGGGGCAAGGCCACTTTTGTGCTTGTTTTGGAGATAAGTTTAGCAGAGGTTGAGTGAATATTTATCTAAATGTAATAAAGATATGCATTTGGTTTGATAAGGTTCAAGAGCATTTCTTTGGAATATGACTCCTCACATGTAATGGTTGCACAATAAGCCACAGCATCTCTCTATATAAAGGCAGCTGACCTGTCGTGAATACAACAGAATTCAGAAGACCAGCTGACTTCTTACTGTAGATTGTCTCTCGGCAGACATGTAAGTATTTCATATATATTTTCTTGCTGTGGAACATACATTTTTCTATTTCAGATCTAAATTAATTGTATTCAGTGGACATAGTGGAAATGGGTGCGATATGCCAGCACATGTAAAAATATTTGTCGTGATTGTTTTGGAGCTCACCTGAAAATGCCGTCATGCATAACTTGTCATAAACAGTTGTCTCATGATGTGTTTCTCCTTAATGCAGTTAACCACAATGAGCACCTTCATCTCACCCCTTAAAGTGCATCATCATGACGCTGATGAGCAAAAGCTCCAATCACAAGGTTTCATGAAAATCAATTGTGATCTGAACAAAGGAGCAGGAGGAAAGGCCTCCTATCTTTGGTACAAAAAAGAAAACTGCTCAGCACCAATCACCAGGATTCAACTGACATTCAACGGTCAGATGAGTGTTGGATTGATCAAGGCATGGTACACAAAGTGCCCTTTTCCAATCATTGCTGCAGAAGGAGTGGATCCCATCTACATGTGGTTCTTCCAAGGGTCCACAGAGTATGACACTCCCATAGTGGACCTGGATATCACATGGAATGCAGAAGATGAAGCCCGGAAGTTTCAACAAGGTTGGGAGAAACTGGCCTGTGATCTGGCCCGCAAGGCCGGAGGCGACTGGTTCTATATGTGGGTAAAGAGAGAGAAACAAACCTACATCTGTGATGTTGCTGCCACTACATTCGCCTGGATGAAGATGCTCACAGGGGCGCAGGTAGCGCCTTCGTCTTCATCTGGTCAGACCACCGACGCCAAGCGTGCTCTCAGTGATCTGCAAGTCTCCGCCACTGAGGGCGACTTTCAGGCCCTTCAGGAGAAAGATTAACAGCCGGTGGGCCTCAACTTCAACGAGTGGAACGAAGGTATCCCGATGTACCTGTGGTACAAGAGAGAGAGAGATCCGACTGTCCCATCAAGGCCATCAACCTGCTTCTCAAAACTGATGCTGTTCAAGTGTATCAAAAGGCCGGTGTCAAGGTGATCAACATAAATCTCAACAGAGGCAATAAAGGCCGCACCGAGTACCTATGTCCACTGATAGAAACCTATCAGTAAAAGCCTGAGAAAACCTTCCTCTCGGTAGCAGAGCTGAGGATTCTCAACTCTCAACTGAAGTGAAAAGAAAAGCCTCACAATGGTGTTGAATCACCTTGGTGGTGGCCTCTTTGATTGATTCTTCTCTTTTCCTAGCTAAAACAATGTGATTAGTACTACTGGTAATATCAAAGTAGATGTAGAAGCAGATGTAACAAAGAATAAGCAACTGAGTGAAAGTTAAGATGAGTTGTGAGTTGGGATGTAGAGGATCCAACTGTCTGACGTCAGCAGGAGGTTATTCCAGAGGAGATGAGCTAGCTAGGAAAGGCCCTGCAGCCTGCTGACTTCATGTTACATCTGTGACAGACAGCTCTCTATAAAACTGTGGGATTATTTGTAATACTGGTAATATCAGAAAGGATCAATGGTTTGTGAGTTCTACTGTTAAACATAATGTCAATGTAATCGATCAAACTATGACTTAATGAATGATAGAATATCTGTATCACTTTATTCTACACATCCTGCTTTTCAATAAGAAACCGTTGCATGTGAAGTGTGTTTGCTTCAGTCTCTAAAGGATAGAAACTTCACTTTGAGTATTGTCATGTATTTTCTTCATCTTATTCCCATCATGCTGAAGAATCAGGGCCCATATTTATCAAGATTATTATATACATTGATTTCATCATTTGCATTAATCAGGTGTGCCAACAACAAGAGCAGAATTTCCTCAAGGCTCCACTTTGACTGTTCTCTTTGTTTCCATTGCATACAATTATAAATGTGTACTTTCCCAAAAATATTACTTCTTTCTTATATTAGGGACACAAAATACAAGATTTTAGTTGTTTAAATAATGTTTAAATAATGAACAATATGGCAGACGTGGGGAAAATCCAGCATTCACATGTTCAGGATGAATTATGAACTCTTGTTTTTATTTCCAGAGATAGTTTGGCCTTGAGTAGGTTAAAACAGAGCATATTGTATTTGTTTATTAGATGTTAGAGATGTTATAATAGTTGTAAACCTGCAGGGACTACTTGAGAACATTTTACTGATTTAGTTTTCCTGCCACCATGGGGTCACAGATCATTGCGTTCTTCCACCAACCATGGATGTGCAATAATATAATGTGTCAGAATATATATTTTGGAAAAATAAACCTTTGGTTTCCTTAGTCTCTATAAGACAGCAGTTATCATTGTTTGGAGAGTGAAAATCATTACAATAAAGGTGTATTTCACCCGAAGAAACCATACAATAGGACCCTGAGTGCACATAATAATTATTTAAAAGCATGCAAACAAATGAACATGTAATATCGTTATTCTTTGTCGAACATAACACTTTGAAACCTGGAATACTTTTAAACCGATCCCTCGTTTGAAAAACACAATTCGTGTTTCCTGTGATGTTTTGATGCCATTCAACTTACCAAAAGTTGAAAACCATGATGTTTTTCCAAAATTGAACTAACTTTGTTCGTTTCCGAAGCCTAAGTGTTTTTTGTTTAGTTTTAGTACACTGATAATATAAATCGTTATATTCTGTAGATATTCTTCATTTCATTATTCTTCTGTCTATTAGAGTTCAGGTTGTGCGAGGTCAGTTTAACAAATACCTTCTGTGAGAAGTTTCTGTGAGAACAGTCCGGTTGTCTGTTCCTCAAGGTTCCTCAAGGTTCCTCAAGGTTCCTCAAGGTTCCACAAGGTTCCTCAAGGTTCCACGCTCTGCACTACAACCCTCACACCTGTTTATCAGTATGTTGACATTAGGGAAGCAGACTGGTCGTTGTGTTCCAGCCCTGTGAGAAAAGATGAGGACACGATTCTCCTCCTCTTAGAAATGTTAGAGCCAATTAAATGTTAGATGTTCATGATGGA
The DNA here is from genome assembly GCA_038501785.1 of Myoxocephalus aenaeus. Classification (NCBI taxonomy): domain Eukaryota; kingdom Metazoa; phylum Chordata; class Actinopteri; order Perciformes; family Cottidae; genus Myoxocephalus; species Myoxocephalus aenaeus. Next base: position 175,607 of record JBAMJR010000092.1, read on the forward strand.
AAACCGTGTATTAAAGAGCCGAACTTCCGGCTGTTCGGGGTGTTTTTTGGACGGTCAACCTGCGTGTTGACTGGACGACTCCCTGCTATCGCGATTGCAGCGCTTGTTACTCTACTTGTGATCAAGGAAAATAAATTCAGAGAATGAGAGAAGTTGTTTGACTAAGTTCTTCCGGACGCTACACCAGGCATCCAATAATTGCACACGCTAACACAACATTACGTCTCCACAGTGCGTTGTACCCAGGGCATGAGAAAGTGACAGCAAGGCTGTGAAGAAGCGGCAGTAGGTAAGGAGTTGGGATGAGAAGGAGTTGGCCCACTAGTCATACTTCATCTGTGCTATTCCCGGTCCATTCCTGCTTTGGGCCACAACACAAGAGTCCATTGTGCCAATGAGAAAAGGATCGTACAGCTTGTGAGTTGCAAGAGCACCAATCAAAGTTAAAAACTTGTGACCAATATGGACGGACAATAGAACATCACCAAGGCGTAACATATATAGGTGTGAAGATTGTTCCTGGCATACCACCTCAAAGACTTTACACATTTCCATGTGGTCCATCTTGTTAAAGCTAAAGGACAGCGTGGATTCTCTTTGTGAAGGGACTCTCTGTTTGGTAAAAGTCAGGTTGTGTCATGTGTTGATATGTGTTGTGTGCTGGAACTTCCGAGCCCAGATCTCACTCTTCTTTTAGTGCAGGTGTCCTCAAGTCGCCTCCATTTCACGGTAACGCTGTGTCTAACCGGGTCGCCAGGTTTCAGCAGTTTATCTAAATCACTGGCATCACCACTCGCTTCCTTCACACAGTTCCATATGAAACAATGAAATACCTGACATTAGTGTAGGATGACTGGCGCTTGGCCTGAAGATAATCATTAGCGACTCTGAACATTGAGGCACGTTGAATAGTTGTGCTGGGCCCGTTAATGGCAGCCTGAAGCATTGACCCTGACAGGCAGGCCGGCTGGCGTCAAGGTTGGCAGAGAGATATGGTGAGAGGAGGAAAGGGCGAGCGAGCAAGAGAGGAGTTGGCATGAAAAGAGAGGATCTGAACAGCTGCCAGGTTTTGCTGCTTAAATGGAGAACCAACAGCAGAGAGGGGCTCAGTTGTCCGGACCATTAAAACAGCACAACGCGGTTTTCTTTTCTATCTAGTTCAATAAATGACCCGTTTGCCAGCACAGAGAGAATCAGGGCAGCAGCAGCTCCTTCCTGCTGGAACGCTGTGCTCTGCATACAGATCTGCTCCGACACAAGAACATAGACCTTCTCCCTCCGGATCTTCACAACATCAGATCTGTTGCACATAGTGTAACTTTCAACACTTTCCCTCATAGTTAGACATGAAGACACCAATGGGAGACATGGGATCCATATTCATTCAACAGAACCAGACGGAGATTTAAGACGATATCTAGCTTTACCCTGTAGATTTCTTGCAGTCAACAAATCCCATTTTTCCAAAACCAAACCAACACTCACTGACCTGATGCTGACAGTATTGTGTGTGTGTGTGTGTGTGTGTGTGTGTGTGTGTGTGTGTGTGTGTGTGTGTGTGTGTGTGTGTGTGTGTGTGTGTGTGTGTGTGTGTGTGTGTGTGTCAAAGCCTGATATCAAAGCCCGATGTACCATATCTCCCTGTGCCATAGAGCTCCATTGTTGTCCGTAAACTATTTTTGAAGAACTGAGTACCAGATATATTCATAGATGTACAGGTCCAACCATGTTATCTTGTTTTGGGAAAGATGATTTCAGAGAGCAGCAGAGGGAAGGGTCTACAATCTGCCAATCAAAGGATATGTGCAGGATGTCAACCTGATTCAGGAGTGAAAACAGGTCAAAGAGAAACAGATAGAAGCTAAAGCTATGGATGGCGGTGTAAAAGTGAACCACCACATCATCTGGAGATCCAGACAGAAGACTGAAAGCCTGGTAGGTCTTTATTCACTGCAGCATGTGTGTACATTCAGATTAGCTTCAGTAGCTAGTTTAGCAGTGGCGGGCCGTGGATTTGGCATCTAGGCCTGCTGTCTGTTTAGTTTAACAACCAGAGGAGTCACCCCCTGGTGGTCAGGAGAGAGAATGCAGCTTTAACACATGAAGCATAGACTTCTATACAACCAGAGGAGTCACCCCCTGGTGGTCAGGAGAGAGAATGCAGCTTTAACACATGAAGCATAGACTTCTATACAACCAGAGTAGTCGCCCCCTGGTGGTCAGGAGAGAGAATGCAGCTTTAACACATGAAGCATAGACTTCTATACAACCAGAGGAGTCTCCGTCTGATGGGCATATATATATAACAGGATGTTTTTATTTACATCACAACAGCCAGTTTCACACACACACACACACACACACACACACACACACACACACACACACACACACACACACACACACACACACACACACTCAAAAACAAGAGAATGCAGAACGTGTAGTCGTACACATGCAGCAGCGACACTGAGAAGTAAAGCTCTGTGAAGACTAACTGCTCTGTTTGTTTCTCTGGTTGTTTCCAACAGTCAGTTATGTAAATGTTTGTGTGTTTGACTCTGGTGTTAACAACCCACAGAATATAGAAGGAGGTCATTTTCCTCAACACAAACATCACGTTTGGATGACTGAACCCCTGATGTTGATCCTGAAGTGTTGGGCGTTGGTGTGCCAGCTGGAAGACTTCTCTCCAGCATTCTGCCAGGTTGAAGAGACATAGCTGCAGACCTCGGTCGCGGCGCTGACTGGAAGTTGTGGAAAAAGAGAGGGTGAGGAAGACGAGGAGGAATGCATGGTGATGATAATGAAAATGTTATTTTTCCCGACCTCACTCTGAACTTGCTGTGCATGTGTGACTGTCATGTTGTTCACAGGACTCTGAGGCCAGATGGTCAGCCTCCACATCCTCACGTCTCTCATCGTCTGGGTTTGGATCTGCCTCTATGACGCTTGACTTCTTCTCATTCTGGCTAACTGTTTTTATTGTTCCCACCACAGCTATGAATGAAGTTGATCGATGCACAGATCACAATGTTGAATAAGGTCTGAGTTGAAAAATGTCCGTATCCCATAAAGTAAATGACTGAAATGTAATCAACCCCATTTATTGCATACAACCAATTTTATGCAATAAATGGGGTTGATTACATTTCAATCATGCAGTAAAGTTGATTAAACACAGGATATGACTTTGAGATATACTCAGAGATATCCTAACTTTAGTCCCTTGTATAGGTCAAGCTGAATGCTACATTTAGCATAATGCAACACAACAACATTTTGTATTTTTGTAAAACTCTCGAGCTAACCCGGTGGCATCCCTATGACATCATCATGGTTACTTTCTCATACATGACAGAGCTCCTCCGAAGCCGCAGCAGACATTTCGTGTGATGCCACATGATCCACACCTCGGTACGGCCTTTCTCAACAAAGAGCAACACAAAGCAGCAGTTTGACCTTTAATGATAACCATAGTAATATCTAACTGTAAGAGCACTGGTGGAAAGACTTTACTCATGTAGCAGTCTAACGTTTTAGTATTGTGACCTCTATCATATCTAGCTGAAACCACGAAGACCCAAGACAAAGTGTTGTACGGTAAAATGATAGTACAATCTACTGAGCCTATAACATTGGAGGATTTTGCTGTTCATGTAAGGTGGCCCCTGAGGGTCAAAACACAACAACTTTCAGAAAACGCAACCACGTGAAGGTGAGACCCAAACTGGAAAAGGTAGCCATATATTGCACAGCGATTCCATTTATCTTGGGGTAATTGCTGTGCAGCAGTTACTTTTTCACAGACAGAAGTAGTGCTTTTGTGGTGTTTTCACTGCATTATTAATATTATTACGTTGCCGTCAGTGAGGCACTATAGGCTCTATATGTATTACTATTTTTTCAGAATCTATCCCGTGATTGCTGAAGCAAGATTTCAAGAACACGTCTCATTTTGTAGTAGTGGAACACCTCAGATATTTCCCCAAACTATACAATTCCAGAACAACGTATGGCACAGACATGGTTCATACGATCTGAGTTACACACGGCTGTGCTCAAGCTTTTCAACAAACAAAACAAAACAAATCAGGAAATAAAACCATTTGTGGTCAAATTAAACAACACACATTTTCTTGGAATGTTGTCCATTCATAAATACATACTGTATATCCTTGACAAAGAGAATAAATAAATAATAATAATAATGATAGTAATACATAAAACATATGGTGGAGACAATTACAATGACAGAGAATGCTTACTGAGCAAATCAAGCACAATCTACTCCAATACAGGTTATTGGTCATTCATAACCAAAATACGTACCAAGGGGGAACCACTCATTTACAAACTGATCAAAGGTTCCTTGCAATATATGGCTAACCTTTCGTAAGGAAGAATTGATCATAATAATTGATCATTCACACCAAGTTGAGAACGTAAGTTGTTTGGCTCCTACGGTGTGTGAATGTTAGTTAGCCCTGATGGTTTACCCGGTAGCCCCTACGGTGTGTGAATGTTAGTTAGCCCTGATGGTTTACCCGGTAGCCCCTACGGTGTGTGAATATTAGTTAGCCCTGATGGTTTATCCGGTAGCCCCTACGGTGTGTGAATGTTAGTTAGCCCTGCTGGTTTACCCAATAGCCCCTATGGTGTGTGAATATTAGTTAGCCCTGATGGTTTACCCGGTAGCCCCTACGGTGTGTGAATATTAGTTAGCCCTGATGGTTTACCCGGTAGCCACTGCCGTCAGTCTATGAATGACGACATGTAGTGTTAAAGTGCGTTGAGTGATTAAAAGACTAGAAAAGCGCGATACAAGTAAAGTCCATTTAGGATGGAAAGGTGTGAAGCAAAAGGCTTGATGCTGGAGCTAACACCAAGAAAACATAGTTTTGGATCCATTACCATTTTAACATCAATGGTTTTCTCCATCTACGACAACCGAAGACCAGAATATTGTGATCAATGGACAAGACCACATCAGATGAAAATACGTTCTGAACTGTTTTTGGTACCGGATTCATCATTTTTCGTACCGGATTCATCATATTTACTACGCATTTGAGGAGTCACATGCAGTTTATTAATGATCCTATATTGTGTGTCCTGTGATTTGTCGGATTTAGTCATTCTTCTGGCATATATACAAAACTTTGCTCCAGGTCTGGCCTGAACACACATTTAACGTTTCTGCTTTCTTATGATATCGTTTGGGTTAAACAAATAAATTCAGAGTCACATTAATATGTTGACCAAACACCACACAGAGGTTTTGGACTTGAATTGATACATTGGAGACTAACCGGACTCTGTAATCCAGAGGTAATGTTGTTGTGTTTTCTGAAATGCCCGTTGTGTTTTGACCCTCAAGGCCACCGTATTCACGTCCTCAATACAGCATAAAAATACATCATATAAATCAATACATCATAAAAATCATACAAAATCCTGGAAGATCTTAATGTGTTGTGCTGCTCAAACACATGTACAAGTACAAAACAATACAAATAGACAACTCAGGAAATACCTTTTTCATGCAATATATATGTTTATACATAGTTTAGTACAATACGTTAAAGTTCAATTCATAATTTGAATGCCTATGCAGCGTCCTGTAGTTTAGTGTTTCAGTCAGCAGAGGGTGTTTGTATCTTCAGAAGCTCGGGGAGACTGTCACATGTGGTTTCTGCTTCCTTGCCTGCGACCGAGCACGTGCAGAGAGCTCCAACACAAAGACAAGCATCCTGCTGCGAAGGAAACCCAAAAGTGTACAGAGAACCGTGAGGAGACTGACGACGCACAAACATGGAAGAGTGACATCTGACATACCGGCAGAATATTGTGCAACAACGTCTTCCGTCTCATCTGTATGCCTTTCCACATTTTTTAAATCTGTGTGTGTGTGTGTGTGTGTGTGTGTGTGTGTGTGTGTGTGTGTGTGTGTGTGTGTTTAATGTGTGTCACTGACACTGTGGGAACTGTGTGAGGGGAACACAGGGTTCCGGCAAGTCTCAGAGAGAGTTGAACTCACTCACGTACACACACACACACACACACACACACACACACACACACACACACACACACACACACACACACACACACACAGTTCTGTTTGTATATAAACATGCCTCATATCCTCCATTCTGTGGTGGAAACATGCAAATCATCCACAATTATACTTGAGGGAGAATGGGATCTGTTCTCAGTAACTGTAGTCAGGCATTGACTGTGAGCTGCTGTTGTATTGAAATAAGGGAAAACTGTTATTATCTCTTCGGAAAATCAAAAGAAAACTATTATTTATATTGATAAGATCTAGGTCTTATGCTCCAGACTGGAGCATAAGACCTAGATCTTAAAAAAACAATATAAATAATAGTTTTTTTTTATATTGAAAACTATATTGATAAACAAGTCATATCAGTCAGACTGACTGATATGAGTTGTATGCACTGCTGAGATCTTAGTACTTCAGAACTATACTACTTACATTAGTTACTTGGGCTACTTTGCAGATTCTGATATTTCTCAATCGTTTACACATGTTTTCTGAAAGCATAGCACATATTCATAGAACTCTAAATAATAAAAAAAAAAAAAACACACACACACACACACACAAAAGGCAAAACTCTACAAATCTACTGCAAAATGAAACTGCTTTCAGAACAATGTTATGTCTTTTGAAAAGGGGCTTTTGTTTTGAAATGAAACATTCACACACTCGCACACGCACACGTACACGCACACACACACACACACACACACACACACACACACACACACACACACACACACACACACCGTCATATGAATCGCCATTGTGACACTGATGCGCTCAATGTAAAACACTACTAATAAAGGAAAATACTAGTATCAATTGAATATTCTTCTGCATGATCAGTGTTGCCAGTATAACGACCACATGGGTAACCAATGTGGATGGAATCTCATTGGGTATTCTTGGTCTTGGCCTTGTACTTTTATAATGCAGGACATGGTAATGGAGCGATGGTGCAGCACGTGTTTGCCCATGTGGAGCATTGACCATCACTAGAGCACTATTGTGGCCCTTTGATGGAGTCACTGTGCGGGTCGGCTGGCTTGGCTCTCTAAGGTGTGTGTGTGTGTGTGTGTGTGTGTGTGTGTGTGTGTGTGTGTGTGTGTGTGTGTGTGTGTGTGTGTGTGTGTGTGTGTGTGTGTGTGTGCGTGTGTGTGTGTTAGCCCAAAGCCATGACCAGCTGATTGTCCCGACACAGCAGCATTATCTGCACGCCCATGTGTTGCGTTTACTGCCATTGCAGACAAATAAAGGTATTTCAAGCACGACATATTTTTTTTCCCACTGGAGCCGAGGAGTCAAGACCGCTAACACAACAGATACGCTGGTGTTCAAAATATTATGTCAGTGACCAAAAGTAACCAATGTTGGTTCCCCAATGGCTGTTTTGTAAAGCATGCGGGCGCACAAGTGATGAATGACGCCAACCAACCTTTCATGCAGATGAAAAGATAAGGCTCAGTTGAGCTCAGACGCTTTGTTGGTGTTATTTAACGATGTATTCTTTTGATATGCAATAATTGTTATTGTTAAAGAACAAAATGTGGATGTTGAGAGAGAACCATCTGTGGAAGTTGTCTCACGTGAACTGATTTCTGGAGAGGCTGATAGTATATTAGTGTCTTATCCACAGTTAAACTTGGGGCATTAGTTTCTAGAAGAGCTGTGGTTCAGTTGTATTCTGTTGGCCAACATGGTCATACCATTTCCATGTTGATGACATCGATCTATCAGTCATGGAAATATGCGGATGCTGAATAGACCGAGCATGCAGTTAGTTAGCAGCTAATGCACTTTAGAAGACGTCTGTAGGCAATTAGGAGATGTTCTTTTAAGATAGTGTTTGGCGTCTGCCTCCAAGCAGATTAGCTCTCAGAGCCACTCCAGGCCTTAGAACGGATCACAAGGTATTTGGTCATGCCTATTTATATCCCAGGAAAACTGACAATAGTGGAGTTTTTAATGTGTAACACAACCAGAGTGAATGGACTCATGTTGGTTTTAAAATCCGTTAGCGGTTAGTTAGCTAGTTCTTAGCTTCCCACATCACAAACCAACCAAAATAAACTTTCCATTGCATGACCTTCCTTGTACCTGGTATTAACTACGTGGTGCCAGCTTGGACACCAATAAGTCACTTCTTGTGGACACTTTCTCAGGAAAGCCTTGAGGAAGTTTCTTCAAATTTGGTATAAAAATGTCAAGTTCAACACATAATGGTGTTTCGTGAAACGTAGTTCGGGAGCGAAGACCACGCCCCGTACTCGGCCAATCAGCCGAGCCGTACGTACTTAAACTCATCGAACCAGTCTACTTCCTCTTCGACTCGGTTCCGACATGACGTGCGACGCACGAGCAAATCTCGTGCAGTTTGCCCGATGCGGGCGCTCCTCCCCGGACCTCCCGGACGGCCAGCTGACCTGCGTCCCGGGGTCCCGGGGCTCCCTCCCCCTCACACTGCACTTTGTCGCAGGCCCTCGGCGATCCCCGCGGCTCTCGGCATCCATCCTCCGACGGCCCCGGAGTCGCCTGCCCTCGCCTCCTAACGGCGGAGCGAACTCCGACTCTGGCGTTCCCCGTGCCGCTCTTCCAGCCGCCGGAGATCCCGACTTCCGCGTCCCCCGCGCCGCCCCCGGAGCCGGCCAGGACTCCTTCGATCTCCAAGCGCCAAGAGCACTTCCGGGTTTCCCGCGCCGCCTGCCGATGACGTCACGACGCATCCCGTGGCCGGAGAAACTCAGCCATCCACTGCAATCCCTTCAGAGGGCCAGGTCGTATCCCACCCTCTTCAAGCTGCCACTGTACCAGAGACGTCTCACCGCGCAACTTCTTATCTAGACTTACTACCTACCCACTGCCTTTCACTCAGCATTTTTTCCATTCTCGTGCTTCTGCCTCACGCATCAGCCAACTCAGCCTACCCTGTCAAAGGCTACCACAGCCCAGGGCAGTCGTAGCTCACAGTGGTCGTCCCGCAACCACAAGGTAGCGGGTTCGATCCCCAGCCATGGCAAATAGCCCAAACTCCCAGATTCTCCCTGGGCTCTTCCCCAAAATCACTATGACTAGCTTTACCAGCGCTATACGGCCACCAGCCTCGCCAGCATCCGGGTCACCGCATGTGCTCGACCAGTGTCCTTTCAACTCATTTTTCCTCCCACCAGTTTCACCATAGTCACCTCATCCGCTCGACCAGCGTCCCTTCGACTCAGTTTTCCTCCCACCAGTTTCACTGTAGTCACCATCCGCTCGACCACCCCGACAACCTACTACGTCATACGCCTAGGCAACGACTCGCGCCAGTAACTAAAAAACGTACTTCTCAATTAAACAAATTAATCTCCACAGAATCCCCAGAGCATCGTTAACCGCTCTCGGTCGCTCTGCACTCAAACCGCCACTTCCCACCTACCCCTTGGTACCACAACAGTCAGTCGCCTACCTTTTACCCTGCGCCGCAACATCTCTTGCCCAGCCTCCGCAGGCCCGAGTCGACGGACGCCCCATTCACGACCCCCGAACCGGCTCCGCGCCAACAGTCTATACACATCACGTTCCACTCATCCGAAGCCTTAGTTAGCTGACAGCAGTCCAATCAGGATAATACCGAGACCTAAGTCACATCGTCGAGCCTTCGCAGCTCACACTTTCCCGCATCCCGAGCTTGCGGCGCGCCATCCCAACCGGCCGCCATACGCTACCTCATCCTCGCTCACTCATCCGAAGCACCCTGCTGGACCCCAACTAACGTCCACAAATTTCAGCCCATAGGCGCCAGCCTCCAACCATCGCCGTCAGAGGTCCTCGCCCCGACCATACCATCAAGGGTTCTCGGCCGCCGGCCTTCCCCTGCACACCGCAAGTGTACCCAGTCCAACTCTAACGTTATCAGAAAACGTCCACTCCCACAAGACTTTACGAGTCTCCGTTCTCCCAGTCACGACCGCACATCAACGGTCCACTTCGGGTCCTCCACCCTTCATCCTTCGACCCCGTCCCACTAACTCACAATACCAACCTAGCTTGACTCAGTCTCCGTGCTTCTCGCCTCACAGGTCTCAACGGATCGCATTTACGCCTGGACAGCGATCACACCTGACGTCCATCCCTCATCCCTCATCCCTCGACCGTCCCACGACGCTACCGGAGGCGCACGCGGTCAACCTTCGCAGCACAAACCCGCCTCTTTCACCTCAGCCCCCCGACCCTCATCCCACGCCGCCGCAACTGCCGCCGCAACTGCCGCCGCAACTGCCGCCGCAACTGCCGCCGCAACTGCCACCGCAACCGCCTCTTTCACCCCATCCCTCTCCCCTCATCCATAACTCCCCTCCCTCATCCCTTACCCCTCTTCCCTCATCCCCATCCCTTACCCCCCCATCCCTTACCCCACATCCATCACCCTCGACCCTCATCCCTCATCCCTCATCCCGCATCCCTCGACCCTCGATCCTCATCCATCCCACATCCCCCATCCATCACCCTCGACCCTCATCCCCTCTTCCCGCATCCCACATCCCCTTTCCTTCTCGGCCGTGCACGACGCACGCCTTCAACATCCGCACCCCAAACCCGCCTCTGCCGCCGCATCCCTCACCCCAGCACCTACCCCTCATCCCTCATCCCTTACCGGCCTTCCCTCATCCCTTACCCCTCATCCATCACCCCTCGACCCTCATCCCTCATCCCTCATCCCCCGACCTTACCCATCATCCCTCATCCCTCATCCATCAACCCTCGACCCTCATCCCGCATCCCTCACCCCCTTCCCTCATCCCTTCCCCCCCTTCCCTCATCCCTTCCCCCTCTTCCCCCATCCCTTACCCCCATCCATCACCCCTCAACCCTCAACCCTCATCCCTCGACCCTTACCCCATATCCGACCTGCATTGTTGTGCTCTTGTGCTCAACAGGTTACATGGATCATATCTACACCCGGACCGCGATCCGGCCTGACATCCACCCATGTGCAGGTGTAGTCAAATCGTCAGTATAGCCTCCTCATTTCCTTCCCTCATCCCTTACCCATCTTCCCTCATCCCTCAACTCTCGACCCTTACCCCATATCCTACCTGCCTTGTCGTGCTTCTGCGCTCCATAGGTTACATGGATCACATCTATACCCGGACCGTGATCCGGCCCGATATCCACCTAGACAGCCACCTACACTCAGTAGTAGTCGAGTCACCACTATAAACTCTTTGGGGGCTCCGCGTCCAGCCACAACCCACTCACGCATAGCCATGCTATGTCTCTACAAAGCTGAACTGCAGCAGTACGCACCACTCGGGCTACAGGTCTCCCGTCACGGACAAAGTATTAAAGTCCGCACTCTCGCCGGCTTTCTTCAGTCTCCCACGCCGCAGAGCTTACAGGCTAAAACTACGACCACCATCGTTATGACATGCCACTATGTTCGACAGCTTCACACCCCATACTCCATCGTCTATCACCTCCAGCGCAGCAAAACCAACCAACACTGTCCACTAGTCCGACAGACTCGCACAGAAGCCCACGCAAACCGAACTGCGACTTCTTGACGCCAGACAGCCGAACTTCTCGGCGAAACATCATTGCTCCTCTACTTGCGCCAACGTCACAGGCAATCGCTCACGCTCACTCTTCTCCATGAGCACCTTTTGGGGGACTCTGCACAGCCAGAGCTTCAGAAGAGATAACCCCCACCCACGAGTCTCCACCTCCGCCGTTCCCTCTAGCCACCAGATGGCAGCAGCCTCTCATCGCACCCCTTCGACCCTCTCGTCACGACCCACTCTACCCGTCTCGTTCCCGCACCTACAACCACCTCTTCATCCCTCGACCCCGGTCCGGCGACCCGACCCTCTTTCCATCGCACAATAAACAACCTGTAAACTCGTTCGCTATTTGGCGTGGTCTTTGTTAGTGAAATGGTGTTTCGTGAAACGTAGTTCGGGAGCGAAGACCACGCCCCGTACTCGGCCAATCAGCCGAGCCGTACGTACTTAAACTCATCGAACCAGTCTACTTCCTCTTCGACTCGGTTCCGACATCCCGCCCACCCAACCCTGTTTTCTCTTATTTTCTCTCTCTCTCTCCCTCTCTCTCTCTCTCCCCCACAGGACTAGAGGACCAACGGGGGACTCTGCACAGCCAGAGCTTCAGAAGAGATAACCCCCAACCACGAGTCTCCACCTCCGCCGTTCCCTCTAGCCACCAGACGGCAGCAGCCTCTCATCGCACCCCTTCGACCCTCTCGTCACGACCCACTCTACCCGTCTCGTTCCCGCACCTACAACCACCTCTTCATCCCTCGACCCCGGTCCGGCGACCCGACCCTCTTTCCATCGCACAATAAACAACCTGTAAACTTGTTCGCTATTTGGCGTGGTCTTTGTTAGTGAACAAAAAATCTCTGTAATTTGACTCAGATTGTAAAATATGAATCATGTATCAGAGAGGACGATGAGCAACCTCAGGTGTCCCCAAACAGTCCTGAGCCACACAACCTCCACTCCACCAACCGAGACCTGGATAGGATAGACGAACAGACAGACTCTGAGAACTTTGACTGCATGACAGGGGTTTAAACCACTATCTTTTTACAGTAACTGCCTGCATCTGACTTCTGAAATATTTCATTTCTAAATGGTGCTGATGGTGCTGAGTGGTAGTGGAGAGCATTCTAAATGCAAAGACATTGCTAGAATGTCCCATGTGGGGAGGGAGTGCTGTCATTGGTCATTGGAGAGAGAGACGGCGGTTTGAAGAAGTAAAAACTGCAAGTCACATTCTGGAGCTGTTTTCTAACTCAAGATTATTTCTCCAAGATAATTGTATTATGTAAACTTTGAAACAGCAGCAGTGTGTCGGTTAGCGCTTTAGCAGAGCAGCTGCATCTGTGCAGGCGTTTCATTCTTCAACGAAGTTTACAAGTTCACTACTACATGTCACCGTCCTGATATGAAGGGCCCCCCGAAAGACCTTGGATTGGTCCTATTATGCAGATTTTTTAACCATAACTGTTTCCTCCCAGTTTCAGAAACAGAACCAGGGAGCTTGTCTTTAGTATCTAGTTGAGCGAAGCATTTAGAGACTGACTTGTGAGTCTCATCAGCAAGCGACGCAGTCAAATGAGTTTGTTGCAGGGGATTTAATCAGCAGCAGTTTGCTCCCTCGCGTCCTCGAAGTGTTCTTCATTGTCAAGTCCAGAACATATTCAGTTTAGTTCAATCTAGCCAAGACTTGGCTTTCACGAACTGTCCATGTAAAAAGCAGAAAGCAAAAAGCTGACCTCTACAAAAGCCAGCCAAGTCATGAGGAGGCTTTAGCCAGCAGAAGCCGCAGCAGACTATTGGTAATAATGTGCCATGTTGTCAAGCTTTCGACGTCAGTAAAAAGCTAAACTAAGCCTGGACCCCATTGATCTGGTGTTATTTTCCTGTGGCAGAATGGAATTTTCCAAACCAATGAAGTTGGTTAATGAAGCCAACAGCTTCTAGTCACGATGGCCAGAGGGTGTTTTACTGGAAGGGAGCATTACTGTTCAACCAGGACTTACGGTCCAGGAAAGCATTGTTTATTACAGCAGCCAGGTATTTTCCCCACGCAGAGGAGAGTTTGGTGGTGGACTTATTGGTGGTAAAAAAGGACCAAATGTGGTGCATACTTTTTACACTTCATTTAGATCATAGTCAAAACATTTCCTCTGTGCTGCAGCTGACACATCATGGCACCATCAGTGCTGGTCCTGCTTATCTTCTATGGACTTGAATTATCTGATGGGATTTGGAATAAAAACACACATATATATATATATATATATATATATATATATATATATATATATATATATATATATATACACACTCACCTAAAGGATTATTAGGAACACCTGTTCAATTTCTCATTAATGCAATTATCTAATCAACCAATCACATGGCAGTTGCTTCAATGCCTTTAGGGGTGTGGTCCTGGTCAAGACAATCTCCTGAACTCCAAACTGAATGTCAGAATGGGAAAGAAAGGTGATTTAAGCCATTTTGAGCGTGGCATGGTTGTTGGTGCCAGACGGGCCGGTCTGAGTATTTCACAATCTGCTCAGTTACTGGGATTTTCACGCACAACCATTTCTAGGGTTTACAAAGATGGTGTGAAAAGGGAAAAACATCCAGTATGCGGCAGTCCTGTGGGCGAAAATGCCTCGTTAATGCTAGAGGTCAGAGGAGAACGGGCCGACTGATTCAAGCTGATAGAAGAGCAACTTTGACTGAAATAACCACTCGTTACAACCGAGGTATGCAGCAAAGCATTTGTGAAGCCACAACACGCACAACCTTGAGGCGGATGGGCTACAACAGCAGAAGACCCCACCGGGTACCACTCATCTCCACTACAAATAGGAAAAAGAGGCTACAATTTGCAAGAGCTCACCAAAATTGGACAGTTGAAGACTGGAAAAATGTTGCCTGGTCTGATGAGTCTGGATTTCTGTTGAGACATTCAGATGGTAGAGTCAGAAACAGAATGAGAACATGGATCCATCATGCCTTGTTACCACTGTGCAGGCTGGTGGTGGTGGTGTAATGGTGTGGGGGATGTTTTCTTGGCACACTTTAGGCCCCTTAGTGCCAATTGGGCATCGTTTAAATGCCACGGCCTACCTGAGCATTGTTTCTGACCATGTCCATCCCTTTATGGCCACCATGTACCCATCCTCTGATGGCTACTTCCAGCAGGATAATGCACCATGTCACAAAGCTCCAATCATTTCAAATTGGTTTCTTGAACATGACAATGAGTTCACTGTACTAAAATGGCCCCCACAGTCACCAGATCTCAACCCAATAGAGCATCTTTGGGATGTGGTGGAACGGGAGCTTCGTGCCCTGGATGTGCATCCCACAAATCTCCATCAACTGCAAGATGCTATCCTATCAATATGGGCCAACATTTCTAAAGAATGCTTTCAGCACCTTGTTGAATCAATGCCACGTAGAATTAAGGTGTTCTGAAGGCGAAAGGGGGTCAAACACAGTATTAGTATGGTGTTCCTAATAATCCTTTAGGTGAGTGTATATATAACAAGCAATTACAGCCAAAGGTTACAAGAGGAAATACTTTGCTTGTTTTGGATCATTTCAAAATGTTTTCCCTTCTTTTCCACGTCTGCTGACAGACGGTTGTGGCAGTGAGTCAAAGGAATGCTGGAGCAGCTGTGAAACATTTCCTGGTCACCAAACCCACTGACGGGCTGCTGTGTCATTCAACATGCGGCGTCCCGCACCAGAGCTACTCATAGAGTCAAACAAAGAATTTATAGACTCCTTAACCCAAGACTTGTTTCATTCAACTAGATAATACAAAAGGTGAAGATCTACCCATTCACTTCACTTAAATAAATACATAATGGTAAATGTGTGTTTGTGGACAGCATTCAGTTCACAGAGGCAGCAGCATCACGGAGACAGACAACAATGTACCATTAAGCACACTCAGTTACATATCAGTACTTCAATATCAAAAAAAATTGTAACCAGATTTGTTTTTATTATTTAGCTTTTATTAATTGTATTTGTATTATTACAGAATAATGATTCCAATATTATCAAAAGAGACAATCATAAATATGGGCTACCTGGGTCATTGCTACGAGCCATAATGCGTCCTGTTTGTAATTTTTTGGACAGGATTTCAAGACGCAGCTGGGGGGCTTTGCTTTGCTTTTTGCAGACGATGTGGTTCTATTGGCTCCCTCAGAACGGGACCTTTGGTGGCAGCAGCAGTGCTGCAGGCGTCGTATGTTTTCATTGTGGGGAAGAGGGAGCTGAGCCAGGAGACAAAGCTCTCCATTTACCAGTCGATCTACGTTCCGACCCTCACCTATCGTCATGAGCTCTGGGTAGTGAAATGAGCTGCCTTCATAAAACACTATGTATCTATGGACTCACACAAAGATAACCCCTCTCAGTCACCATGTATGTCCCACTAGAAGTGTGTGGCGGTGCCTGTATCTCCAGAGGGCCCTGCCATCTGCCTGGGTTTTCCTGTTTGGGGCGTTGCTGGGCATCAACCTCTAAAAAAGAATGGGGCAACCTGGTGCCACATCATAAGCACACTTCCAAGAGGAAGCTACGGAAATAGCGGACACAGCACCAAAAACACGCAAATACAGCGAGGCGAAATGCCAACGCCAGCTCGCTCCAAACCAGAGTGAATCATGGGGGTTGGCTTTCACGCGCCGGCGATCTCTTAACTTAACCGTCAGGGAGCCGGAGCTGCTACTGATGTTGGCCAATCCTACTCATTGTGCCTTTCATCAGGACAGTATGGCTTTATTTTCGTTTTGGTGATTCCTTTGTATCTCGTGATCAATCGCCCACCACCAGTCTAACACTTCACCAACCCGTGGCCTCAGAGCACCTCTTTAAAGATGAATGATTAGTTAGACGTCACACATGCTGGCACTCCCTCTGCAGTGATGTCGACAACACGGCCCATCCAAAACTAACAGTCTGCAGTGAAACTCACGGCACTGATTCCATGTCAGCTGGGCCCTGATGACGCACCCTAAAGACCACCAGCCAATCCACCCAGCCGTCCTCATCCTGGACAGCAGAGCTGCCCCTTACTCCAATCAGGTAAAAGCACCATTTATATTTACATGGGTTGAACAAACACAGGACTTTTACTCAGGAGACCGGTGTGAAACCAAAAGTAGAGTGATTTTTACTCATACGTTATGTTTACGTCACAAGTGTGGGTGTTTTAAAACCAAACCATGAGGTTTTCTTCCTACCCCGTTGGTTTTGTTGGAGAAATGTAACCACTGTCGTTCCCAACGCTAGCCACGCTCAAACCATCAGCGTCAAGATATCAAGCAAAAAGGCATTGGGGTGAAGTATGAGATCGCGTGGCTTCATGAAGTCGGTTGGCTGTCCAAAAGGTGATTCACTATTCCGACGGAGGTGTAAAGTAGGACCATAAGACCATAAAACAGTGAAGCAGACAATAAAACATGAGCAACAACAGACCTTTAATATAAACTTGAATAAGTGAGTCTTCAGCTGATTGTAAAGCCTCCAACAGAGAGCGCAGACCTAATGTCATACGTGATCTAATGGATGCCTTTCAGACGACCTCAGTGACCTCTGGTGATGATGATGGAGCAGGTCTGGCGTGATGGTCAGCAGCCTCCAGCGGCGCTGTGGGACACCGGTGGACTGTTCAGAGACGACTTGCTGAGGTGAAGAGGAGCAGATATATTTCAACCAGTTGTCCTGTCAGAACACAGCACATGTGTGTTTGTGTAACTGTCAGAGCTTCTGTGGATGGTCGCTAAGGCGCTAAGGACAAAAGGCTGTGGAGAGAATAACGTGTCCTGTGTCTTCGTGAGCAGCAACAAAAACACCAAAACACCAAAACACCACTTTCTTGAGTTCAACCCTTTTACACTTGCTGTAAACACTCATTATCTGGGAAAAAGATAATGGGTGTTTACAGTTAACAAATCAACTTAGTCTTGTGAATAAAAATGTGTATTCGTTTGAGTTCCATTTTCATCTCATATGCTTTCAGACGCTTATTTCAATCAGACTTGATTTCGGCAAGAAACTGCAGAAATCAAGTTTTCACTGTACACATGAATACATAGAATATTGTTGGTATGTAACTAGTAAAATGCCTGTTCAGCATGGCTTGTGATGTTAGTAGTGAGAAATACACAGGAAATACAAGAAATAAGACCCTGGGGCCTCCAACTCAAAAGGGCCCCAACCAGCTTTAGATTTAATATGTTTAAATATGAAAATGATTGAAATAACGCGCCCTGAAATAACTTGCAAAAGGCCCATAAGGCAGTTTAAAGAGCATTACGTGCACTATACATTTCAAAGAGGAAATTACAAATTAGTAAAACATATAGGTCTAAAAGCGGATCATTTAACCAATCAAACCAGAAAACACCCTTTACCCATAAAAGTCAAATGTGTGTGTTGAGCTGGCAGCTGCTTGAGAGACTGGCACCCGTTTTTATTCCAGTGTCAAGGTGCCAACATGACGGAGGAAGTGTGAAGCGTATCATAAGAGAGGTGTAATTATTCAAACTCTCATTTTATTTATGTATTTTCAGATTTCTTAAAAGGAAATTCCTGCATCCTGACTAACACTTGATTAGCGTGACACCACGAGCACTGTGAGAACTGCGGTGTGTGACACATGCTACTTAATGCTGCTTCACAGCAGTGAACAACACAAATAAAGAAGCTAGGAAGTGTTTGCCACCTCGTCTCGTCCCGGATGGAGTCGACTCCTGTTATTCAGTATCGTCACATCAATGATATCCTGGTATTCATAACCGTCTCCGTCCCACACGAGGAATGACTTCTAAAGCGGAGCAGAACACGTCTCTATGTCAGTCGTGTCTCAAGAACGGCTTTATTGTACAGCTCTCAATGTGTTTTCAAGCTATTACAGCACGTGTGTGTGTGTGTGTGTGTGTGTGTGTGTGTGTGTGTGTGTGTGTGTGTGTGTGTATATGAAAAGGCAGGAAGCAGAGGAACAGTGCTGTTTTCAATTAGCATGCCAGTCTGAAAGTCATGTTCGGGCGAGAGGACTTTACAAGCACTGAAGGAGAGAGAGGGGCCGAGAGACATACGCTGCCTCTGAGTGGGAGAGAGGCTCCAACCCTCTGCTACCATGTAACGTATTGTAAAAGTGTGTGTGTGTGCGTGTGTGTGTGTGTGTGTGTGTGTGTGTGTGTGTGTGTGTGTGTGCATGCTCGGCCTGCGTGAAACCTTTTTTCACTTTTCACAAAATCTGCTCCAAAGGGCATGTGAGGACACGGCCACCGAGGCGTCAGCAGAGAACCTCACTTGATTCCCCCACAGGAAGCCTGCAGGAGTGAGTCCACTGTATTCTGGTTGCTCTCTCCTGTAATGAGCCGTGCGTCTCAAACACACGGCTCAGCCCGTCTCAGTGGGTTTCAGTACAGCAGAGGCTCAGCCCGTCTCAGTGGGTTTCAGTACAGCAGAGGCTCAGCCCGTCTCAGTGGGTTTCAGTACAGCAGAGGCTCAGCCTGTCCCCATGGGTTTCAGTACAGCAGAGGCTCAGCCTGTCCCCATGGGTTTCAGTACAGCAGAGGCTCAGCCCGTCTCAGTGGGTTTCAGTACAGCAGAGGCTCAGCCCGTCTCAGTGGGTTTCAGTACAGCAGAGGCTCAGCCCGTCTCAGTGGGTTTCAGTACAGCAGAGGCTCAGCCCGTCTCAGTGGGTTTCAGTACAGCAGAGGCTCAGCCCATCTCAGTGGGTTTCAGTACAGCAGAGGCTCAGCCCGTCTCAGTGGGTTTCAGTACAGCAGAGGCTCAGCCATGGATCCATTGAGACGTAGCAGCGGACGGGAGACTTTGACACACGTGGCCCGTAGGCAAGAGTACATTCCTCTGGCACTTTGTTGCCTCCGATGAGCAGAGACTAAAACCTCAGCTCGTTGAGCCTGTTCTGGGTGAGTGGGTTAGATAAGCACAGACATATAAAACCCAGGTGTAAATGCAGACGCTGTGACCACCCAAACTGACAAAGCAGCCGAGATTTAAAAAGTATCAGATACATTTGATATTTAGTTGTTGTTTGTTAGACAAGGTCAGCGCGCTCCTTTCACCAGATAAGAAGTTGTGATATTGGACAGAACCCATATACATGCAATGGAGCCGTTACATGGTGGCTTTGGTATTTTACAACCTAGACACTGTTTCCTCATGTTCGTGTGTCGAAGTGACGAATGGGGACAAGAGTTTTAAACGTGGTCCAGTAGTGAAGGACAAAGGTGATCACTGTGATCCCTCACCACCAATGTGTGTCCACTAAACCAGTTAGTTTTGAACAGGCCCAGTATCAGAGTATTATTATTGTCGAAGGAACCCTTCAGAGAAATAAACGCAAACAATGACACATAGAACAGTGTTTATCCAGCATTATTAAAAATAGTTGTTATGTATTGCAACTCATACATACCGTATCTTTTCAATGGGACTTCTGTGATGAAATGTGCCAGATAGTAACTCCGCTGTGTCCCCATATATAGATGTCCACACTTGACACTTGATAGTGTAAAGTGATTTTATATACTGTATTTCATGGTCAAAAGAGCGGCCGTGAAACGGTGGAAAAAACATTTAATTTCCTATAAATTCTTTAGGATAGGAATATTTTGTGCAGCTTACTTACTCGGCAGAATCTTAGACTGTTTTATTGAAGAAGAGCCACTAAGCGCTGATCATTTGTTGACACTTCCTATCAAATCTTCACAGTAAAAGTCCACCATTATTATTATTTTGAAGCAGCAAAATCAGGGAATGTTTATTATTTAATTGTTTTCAATCAGCAGGTCTCAGCTGTGCAGTCAAAACCTGAAGTTTCCCCTGGGCTCTGAGACTGATAGAAAACTGCAAGAGTCCTTTGTTTTGGGACTTTTTAAATAACAGGCTATCCTTTTAATTTGGTAATTCAATATGAGGTCTATTTTATAATGGTTTAGTTACCTTGTGGACTAAGACCTTATTGTTGCGTTGCTTTGGACCAACAGCTTCAGAAGAAGTAGAACACAAACTGTCTCACTGTCTCAGGAACCAAACAGGACCACAGGGTTACGTCTAAGTCCTGGAGAACCACATACAGACCCACTGGACGTGTAGGTGCGTGTGTACCTTTTGAACCTTCCTGGTTTAACACACTACTGCTCTCATGCAGCTTGCTTTCTAAATAATAAAAGCATTATATCCTAAGCCAAACAGGTCCACCCATTGTCCCAAGCATATTGCCTTTTCAATCAAACAGAGCGCTGGGATCGAGAGGAGACCTTGGAGGGGTTTCTGGGTACTTTTCTGTGCAGAGGAAGAGGCAAAATGAGCTTTTCATTCCAACTTTGGCACAGTCTCTATCAAATTGGGGCTTAAAAGGAGGCAGTATGGAGGTCGGGCTTCTCAGTGTGCTTTTCACGTTTTCCCAGGCACATCCAAAGTAAAAAGTCCCACAGCGCTTTTGTTGCTGACGGTTGCACAACTTGAGCAGGACTACCCAGGGTTTTGTTCATGGACCTGCACAGCTGAAGGAGTTGTGTTATCTCTCTTAGATGCCTTAAGAGAAGGTTTCAGCAGTGAATTAGTAATAGTATTTCTTGGTGGTGGACAAAAGACCCAATGGCATGAAGCAGAGCAAAAACAAAAACTGATTTTCAGTGGGACACATTAGGCAACATCGCAATTAGCTTCGTCTGAGCTTAGTTCACCCAATGCAGTATTTTTATTTATCTTTTTAAACACACACACACACACACACGCACACACGCACACACGCACGCACACACACACGCACGCACACACACACACACACACACACACACACACACACACACACACACACACACACACACACACACACACACACACACACAGGGGAAGAATTATATCAACACCACCTCTCAAAAACACTCATCACACTCAAGTGTAGGATTCATTGCAGGGCTGTTGCATTTCATTTTACAGGTGCATCTAAAAAAATAATTTCACAAGCTAAAGCCAACATCGCAATGGGTGAAACACAGCAGTCTTTGTTTAGGTACAAAGCACAAATCTCGACGCGAATGGCGCGTTGCGAAAGATCCGCCTCATACGCGCAAACCTGCCGTATGTCGCGTGACAGCGAGTCGTGAAAGCCAATCAGCGTTGAGATGCTCCGCCCGTCATTCCTGAATCCAACTGCTGCTGTAATTAAAAAAAAAGCAAGATAGCTCAGAGGAAATTCTCCTCAGATCTAACAAATAAAATAAGGATAGCTGGAGAGAGGATTGTGAAGGAGCGCTTCATTCAGACCTCGTCCTGGAGGAGTCGGCGCTGTGTGCGATTACGGATGATATTATGAACCCAGACACGGGGTGTCTGATGTTCCCACGTGTGTGGGACTTCCTCAACAAGTATAAAGAACTAGTGGTTATTTACATGGTGAATGGCAGAAATGGTAACTGTTTTTAAGGAGATTAGCCACAGAGATAAACCTTGCCCCCTTTCCGGCGTGGTTTAACCAAATGAAGCGAATGATGGGAATTAACCACATAAAGGCTGTTTTCAAGTCTTCATTAGGAACTAGTCCCACACAGCCTGCACGGCACAAGGGTAAACAATAAACCTCCAATCAATTTGGGTGAAAAGTAATTGGAAAAAGAGAAATGACAGCAAGTACCTAAGAAAGATGGCCTGCGCTAAAACTACAGCAAGCACAGCATGTGGAATAACGTTTTAACAAAGTAAAATACAGACAAACATACAATATATTCACCCGAGGCTATGAGACACAAAAGCAGCCCAACAAGACTCATACATAACTTTGAGTTGAGAATTTAAAATAAAATGATATATAAATAACAAATACAACTTAATTCAATTCTTAACCTTTTTAGCCCCGCCACACTCATTATTGGACAAGGAAATTATAAAATAAGTCAAGTGACGTTTCCTAAAAGATCTCCGGAACCACAACGTTGATTAACTTCATTTAAATTGCCGAAAATACAGTAAAGCCTTGTGGGAAGAGTTATAGAAGAAAATAATAATAAAATATTAGTACCTGTAAGATCTAAATGCGGCCGGACTGTTTTTTTCCCCTACTCTCCTTCGCCTTTATGACTGCAGGCTTCCGTGATCGGGGAGGTTTCTTAGAACGCGTCACACGTCTTCAACGGAAATGTATGCAAAGAATAATACCCAGCATGCACCAATCCGAGCCAATTTAGACATAAAGGTTAAACCTTTCCATTTTTGAACCGAACGACACAGTTTTTTGACTAAAACTCCTTTATAACTCCCCAAGGCATTGATTTATTGTGATTTTTCGATTATTTAGGTCATTATCTTTACACAGAGGGGTCTTACAACTCTGTAGGTTATTTAGGCCTTGAACCATGGAGTTGGAAAAACTCAGGGGCGGCTAGAAAAGCCATTTTTGGGAAATCTTGCTCATATCATGCTGGATGTTCATAGTTAAAAGTTTTTCTTTTTGGAAAATATATTTTTTTTTCACAAATAAATTCTGAAAAAAAATGATATAAAATACCACAAGTATTAGAATTAATTTGGGGTTCATACGACTACTTGAACAGACCTCACTAAGAACTCGAGGGCTTCTCCCCCTAGGGGGGGAATCGGGGCTCAAAAGGTTTTAAGTATGCCATAGGTCTGAGAAAAAGCGTACAAATGATGACATCACCAATACAATGGCAACCATTAAAGAAAGCATTGAGTGAAGTCCTTCATTTTTTTGGCTCTAATTTAGTTTTTTTTTAAGTGC
Source organism: Myoxocephalus aenaeus (assembly GCA_038501785.1). NCBI lineage: Eukaryota > Metazoa > Chordata > Actinopteri > Perciformes > Cottidae > Myoxocephalus > Myoxocephalus aenaeus. The sequence continues at coordinate 198,993 of JBAMJR010000092.1, forward strand.
TCCATCAGCAGCAATAAAACTGTCTGGTTATATGGTCTCAACGTTATGTTTTATATGATTCCAGTGTAATAAAATGCATTGGTCAAACTGTGATGAACTGGAATGCACTGGTTTGAGTATCATTATCGAACCACTAAAAGCGTCTGTTCCTTTATAATTTGGTCTTCTCTGTTCAAACTGCTTGGAGGATACATTTGAGAAAAGAAGCAACAGTTATGGGACATTAATGGAGAGAACAAGGGATTAGATGGAACCTTCAGCACATAACGGATAACTCTGATCTCACCCACCCAACCTCAGGACTCAAACTGATCCAATATGTGATAGACTGGAGTGAATCTTAAAATCATTTAATATGTTAACTTTCTGACCACAGTCTTACTCTGTGGCCAGAAAACTAACCAATAACCCTTTAAGTCTTGATATGCAATTTACATGATGATTAAAAACTAACAATTTCTAAGAGGAGTAGTATAACGTGGCCTCGATTTTAAAGTCCCATGAGACTAGAAGCTATCAGGTAGACTGATATCATCTGAAGACGGCTGTAGCTCAGGGGGATGAGTGGTCGTCCCGCAACCACAAGGTAGCCGGCTCGATCACCGGTCCCCCCATAGCTCACACGTCGAAGTGTCCCTGAGCAAGACACTGAACCCCTAATTGTTCCCCTTTGCTGTGTCTACGGTGTATAGAGCAAAAATGTAAGTCGCTTTGGATAAAAGCGTCAGCTAAATGAAATGTAATGTAAAAAAGACGCTACTATCACAGGTATGCATTGTAATCAGATGCATTGCACAGTTCTTCAGATATAAAAAAAATATCTGAAGAACTAAAACAAATATCAGGTAAAAATCAGGTATTTTCATGCATCAATTCCAAGAATCCATCAAAGGCAGCTGTACTTTATTCATTTTATTTCCTTGATCCAAACATATTGGCGGTTAAAAGAAAGAGCCTGTGTTAAATGTTGACTTTGCTGTTTTTCAAACCGGACCCTACTTCCCAATGTTTTCGTGACTAAAGGGAACATACATTTTTGCTTGTTGAAGTCTCGCTCTGAGATTTCCATGGCGTCCACATTTCTAAATATACGCCATGCCTTCTCTACACCAACACAACGACTTCTGACAACACCGGCATCTCCTCCCTACAACCTGACGTTTCCGCTGTTGTAGTCAACATTCACACGACACAATAACCAAGAGAAAGAGAAACATGTTATTTCTCTGTTGGGCATTCCCCATAATGTTGTCAGACACTTTAAACAATAATCTGACTCTCAGTTGCCCCGAGTGATTACATTGCAGCCCGTTTAGTGCTGTGTTTTTTAAAGAGCAGGGGTTACTGCTGAAATAACTGTCTATACTCTATCTACTATCTATCTACAACATTTGTCAAAGTAGTCCAAGGTGGACAGGATGCTGATGCTGCTCTGTTGTGCATCATGGAAAATACCTCTCATCCTCTTCATGACCTCTTGGTCAAACAGACTGACCCAGTTCTGCTGTGACAAGCACCGCCACAGGAGGTCCTTCCTGCCAGCTGCCATCCCAATGTAACCAGTCCCCTTTGAGTCGGGACAGGGTGGGTCGGGAGGGGAAGCTTCACGCCTCCCCCTAATTAGGGCCCGAGCACTGACGTAGTCAGAGTCGAGGACCTATTGTTATTCTAATGTTTATTTATTATTAGGGCCCGAGCACTGACGTAGTCAGAGTCGAGGACCTATTGTTATTCTAATGTTTATTTATTATTAGGGCCCGAGCACTGACGTAGTCAGAGCGTAGGACCCTATTGAAATGCTAATGTTTATTTATTAGGGCCCGAGCACTGACGTAGTCAGAGCGGAGGACCTATTGTTATTCGATTTAGCGACCAATGCGCAGGGAAAAGAGGTGCTTGAGATAAACCTACATTCTTCAAAATTTGCACACCCATCCGACTCGGCGAAAATTTTAATCTGATTTGGGTGTCGGCCAAAAGTCTGAGAAAATGTCTCTCTAGCGCCCCCTTTAGTTGTCAAAGCCCACCCTTTTTGCCAACTTTGGCCGATTGACTTGAAATGTTGCACACATGTCCGGGTGGGACTGCTCTACAAAAAACTCATCCGTGAAAATAAAATGCGCCTAATTAGATTTTCCGCCATTTTGAATTTTGTAAAAAACACATTTTTGCCCACTGCTCCGAAACGCTGGGTCCATTTCTCACCAAACTTTATGTGGATCATCATTGGCTCAATGTGATCAAACGATATAGTCCACTTTGTTGATATGTTGAGAAGTTATTAACCAATTAAACTCTTAGGGGCGTGGCTCAATATGTCAATACACATAACTTCCAAATCAATTGGCGTATCTTCACAAACTTTGTAGCATATGTCAACATCGTGACCCTTAACGTACCTACATTTTTTCATAATATTCAAACACTAGAGGGCGCTGGAGTGAACCGCTCAATTTTGGCATTTTCCTTGTTTTCAGGCGTTGTATTCTGACGAACTCCTCCTAGAGATTAACTACGATTGATTTCACATTCAGGCAATATGATGTTGCGACCTTTGCAGGGAAAGGTTATCAAAGGATTTCAAAAATATCGAACTATGTGAGCGCAGCGCAGCGCCAAAGAGACACCATTTTCCATGAAAATGGAAGTTGTTTTAACTTGGTCATACATTATGTAATCGGCTACATATTTCTCATATGTCATGACCTCCTGACCCTGAAGACATCCATGTGATCATTTTGAATCCTAGTCATAGCGCCACCTAGAGGCAACAGGAAGTTACATATTTTGTACTTGTATACCGTGCTCCTCACAGATTATTCCGATCCCTCTCCAAATGCGTCGGAAGAGACTTAAGACATTGATAATGCATCACCTTGAAGATTGTAAGGATCCGTTGAACGGCGTCGCGTGGGAGCATCGCGGAAGTTTGATCCTTCGCCGTGCACGAATAAACCGATGTAACTCGACTCCACATGATAAGATCCTTTCCAGGTTTCACATGTTTGATGAGACTGAAGACCTGTGTAATTTTCTGAGACAGTCCTGTATATATATATATATATATATATATATATATATATATATATATATATATATATATACATATATATATATATATATATATATATATGTGTATGTATGTATCGCCGGCTCTTCCGTCCGAGAACATTCGCCTGCCAGGCGGATGTTCGAGGCCGGGAGAGCCGGCGACCCGCAGGCGTCCCCGACGTGCTGGAGCGAGGGCCCAGTCACAGCTGCGAGCAGCTTTAATTAGTCTTGCAATACCAGCCAATCAGAGTTTTCTACCAACCAATTTCTAAAGTCAAAGTCGTTATATATAACGACGAAGAGAAAGGCCACTAACAATCCTACGTGTTGTGGATTCGGACAGGCCAAATCCCAACCGTTTGTCATTTTAATATTGTTTTTACTTTTACTATTATTATATCGTTAACATTGTACATTGGAGGGTTATGACACACAACAACGGTCAAGTCACATCCGAGCATTTGGGACGTGCTTGGCGAGAAGAGCTTTTTAATTGGAACAGTACTTGGGCCGCGACTGATGACGTTTCACAAGTCTATGAGAAAACAAGTCCACGAGAAAACAAGTCCATGAGAGCACAAGTACAGAGAACACAAGTCCACAAGAACACAAGTACAGAGAACATAAGTACAGAGAACACAAGTCCACGAGAACACAAGTAAAGAGAACACAAGTCCACGAGAACACAAGTACAGAGAACACAAGTCCACGAGAACACAAGTCCACGAGAACACAAGTACAGAGAACACAAGTCCACGACAACACAAGTCCACGAGAACACAAGTACAGAGAACACAAGTCCACGAGAACACAAGTACAGAGAGCACAAGTCCACGAGAACACAAGTCCACGAGAACACAAGTACAGAGAGCACAAGTCCACGAGAACACAAGTACAGAGAGCACAAGTCCACAAGAACACAAGTCCACGAGAACACAAGTCCACGAGAACACAAGTACAGAGAACACGAGAGCACAAGTCCACCAGAACACAAGTCCACCAGAACACAAGTCCACGAGAGCACAAGTCCACAAGAACACAAATCCACGAAAACACAAGTCCACGAAAACACAAGTCCATAAGAACACGAGAACACAAGTCCACGAGAACACAAGTCCACGAGAGCACAATCCACGAGAACACAAGTCCACGAGAACACAAGTCCACGAAAACACAAGTCCACGAGAACACAAGTACAGAGAGCACGAGAACACAAGTCCACGAGAACACAAGTACAGAGAGCACGAGAACACAAGTCCACGAGAACACAAGTCCACGAGAGCACAAGTCCAGGAGAACACAAGTCCAGGAGAACACAAGTCCACGAGAGCACAAGTCCACGAAAACACAAGTCCATTAAGCACACGTCCACGAGAACACAAGTCCACGAAAACACGAGAACACAAGTCCACGAGAACACAAGTCCACTAAAGCACAAGTCCACGAGAACACAAGTCCACAAGAACACAAGTCCATTAAGCACAAGTCCATTAGAGCACGAGAGCACAAGTCCACGAGAGCACAAGTACAGAGAACACAAGTCCACGAGAACACAAGTCCACGAGAACACAAGTCCACAAGAACACGAGAACACAAGTCCACGAGAACACAAGTCCACGAGAGCACAAGTCCATGAGAGCACAAGTCCACGAAAACACAAGTCCACGAGAGCACAAGTCCACAAGTACAGGACAACACAAGTCCAGGAGAACACAAGTCCAGGAGAACACAAGTCCACGAGAGCACAAGTCCACGAAAACACAAGTCCATTAAGCACACGTCCACGAGAACACAAGTCCACGAGAACACAAGTCCATTAAGCACACGTCCACGAGAACACAAGTCCACGAGAACACAAGTCCACGAGAACACAAGTCCATTAAGCACAAGTCCATTAGAGCACGAGAGCACAAGTCCACGAGAGCACAAGTACAGAGAACACAAGTACAGAGAACACAAGTCCACGAGAACACAAGTACAGAGAACACAAGTCCACGAGAACACAAGTACAGAGAGCACAAGTCCACGAGAACACAAGTCCACGAAAACACAAGTCCACGAGAGCACAAGTACAGGAGAACACAAGTCCACGAGAACACAAGTCCATTAAGCACAAGTCCACGAGAACACAAGTCCACGAGAACACAAGTACAGAGAGCACAAGTCCACGAGAACACAAGTCCACGAAAACACAAGTCCACGAGAGCACAAGTACAGGAGAACACAAGTCCACGAGAACACAAGTCCATTAAGCACAAGTCCACGAGAACACAAGTCCACGAGAACACAAGTCCATTAAGCACAAGTCCATTAGAGCACGAGAGCACAAGTCCACGAGTACAGGACAACACAAGTCCAGGAGAACACAAGTCCAGGAGAACACAAGTCCACGAGAGCACAAGTCCACGAAAACACAAGTCCATTAAGCACACGTCCACGAGAACACAAGTCCACGAGAACACAAGTCCACGAGAACACAAGTCCATTAAGCACAAGTCCATTAGAGCACGAGAGCACAAGTCCACGAGGGCACAAGTACAGAGAACACAAGTCCACGAGAACACAAGTCCACGAGAACACAAGTCCACAAGAACACGAGAACACAAGTCCACGAGAACAAAAGTCCACGAGAGCACAAGTCCATGAGAGCACAAGTCCACGAAAACACAAGTCCACGAGAGCACAAGTCCAGGAGAGCACAAGTCCACGAGAGCACAAGTCCACGAAAACACAAGTCCATTAAGCACACGTCCACGAGAACACAAGTCCACGAGAACACAAGTCCACGAGAACACAAGTCCATTAAGCACAAGTCCATTAGAGCACGAGAGCACAAGTCCACGAGGGCACAAGTACAGAGAACACAAGTCCACGAGAACACAAGTCCACGAGAACACAAGTCCACAAGAACACGAGAACACAAGTCCACGAGAACAAAAGTCCACGAGAGCACAAGTCCATGAGAGCACAAGTACACGAAAACACAAGTCCACAAGAACAAAAGTCCACGAGAGCACAAGTCCATGAGAGCACAAGTCCACGAAAACACAAGTCCACGAGAGCACAAGTCCAGGAGAGCACAAGTCCACGAAAACACAAGTCCATTAAGCACACGTCCACGAGAACACAAGTCCATTAAGCACAAGTCCATTAGACCACGAGAACACAAGTCCACGAGAACACAAGTCCAGGAGAACACAAGTCCAGGAGAGCACAAGTCCACGAAAACACAAGTCCATTAAGCACACGTCCACGAGAACACAAGTCCATTAAGCACAAGTCCATTAGACCACGAGAACAAAAGTCCACAAGAACACAAGTACAGAGAGCACGAGAACACAAGTCCACGAGAACACAAGTCCACGAGAACACAAGTACAGAGAGCACGAGAACACAAGTCCACGAAAACACAAGTACAGAGAGCACGAGAACACAAGTCTACGAGAACACAAGTCCACGAGAACACAAGTACAGAGAGCACGAGAACACAAGTCCACGAAAACACAAGTCCACGAAAACACAAGTCCACGAGAACACAAGTCCACGAGAGCACAAGTCCACGAGAGCACAAGTCCACGAGAACACAAGTCCACGAGAGCACAAGTCCACGAGAGCACAAGTCCATGGAAACACAAGTCCACGAGAGCACAAGTCCACAAGTACAGGACAACACAAGTCCACGAGAACACAAGTCCACGAGAGCACAAGTCCAGGAGAACACAAGTCCACGAGAGCACAAGTCCACAAGAACACGAGAACACAAGTACACGAAAACACAAGTCCACAAGAACACAAGTCCACGAGAGCACAAGTCCATGAGAGCACAAGTCCACGAGAGCACAAGTCCACGAGAACACACGAGAACACACGAGAACACAAGTCCATTAAGCACAAGTCCATTAGAGCACGAGAGCACAAGTCCACGAGAGCACAAGTACAGAGAACTCAAGTCCACGAGAACACAAGTCCACAAGAACACAAGAACACAAGAACACAAGTCCACGAGAACACAAGTCCACGAGAACACAAGTCCACGAGAACACAAGTCCATTAAGCACAAGTCCATTAGAGCACAAGAGCACAAGTCCACGAGAGCACAAGTACAGAGAACACAAGTCCACGAGAACACAAGTCCACGAGAACACAAGTACAGAGAACACAAGTCCACGAGAACACAAGTCCACGAGAACACAAGTACAGAGAGCACGAGAACACAAGTCCACGAAACGAGAACACAAGTCCACGAGAGCACAAGTCCACGAGAGCACAAGTCCATTAGAGCACGAGAGCACAAGTCCACGAGAGCACAAGACCACGAGAACACAAGTCCACAAGAACACAAGTACAGAGAACACAAGTCCACGAGAACACAAGTCCATTAAGCACAAGTCCATTAGAGCACGAGAGCACAAGTCCACGAGAGCACAAGACCATGAGAACACAAGTCCACAAGAACACAAGTACAGAGAACACAAGTCCACGAGAACACAAGTCCACAAGAACACAAGTCCACAAGTCCACGAGAGCACAAGTCCACGAGAGCACAAGTCCACGAGAACACAAGTCCACGAGAGCACAATCCACGAAAACACAAGTCCACGAGAGCACAATCCACGAGAACACAACTCCACGAGAGCACAATCCACGAGAGCACAAGTCCATGGAAACACAAGTCCACGAGAGCACAAGTCCACAAGTACAGGACAACACAAGTCCACGAGAACACAAGTCCACGAGAGCACAAGTCCAGGAGAACACAAGTCCACGAGAGCACAAGTCCACAAGAACACGAGAACACAAGTACACGAAAACACAAGTCCACAAGAACACAAGTCCACGAGAGCACAAGTCCATGAGAGCACAAGTCCACGAGAGCACAAGTCCACGAGAACACACGAGAACACACGAGAACACACGAGAACACAAGTCCATTAAGCACAAGTCCATTAGAGCACGAGAGCACAAGTCTACGAGAGCACAAGTACAGAGAACTCAAGTCCACGAGAACACAAGTCCACGAGAACACAAGTCCACAAGAACACAAGAACACAAGAACACAAGAACACAAGAACACAAGAACACAAGTCCACGAAAACACAAGTCCACGAGAACACAAGTCCACGAGAGCACAAGTCCACAAGTACAGGACAACACAAGTCCACGAGAACACAAGTCCAGGAGAACAAAAGTCCACGAGAGCACAAGTCCACGAAAACACAAGTCCATTAAGCACACGTCCACGAGAACACAAGTCCACGAGAACACAAGTCCACGAGAACACAAGTCCATTAAGCACAAGTCCATTAGAGCACAAGAGCACAAGTCCACGAGAGCACAAGTACAGAGAACACAAGTCCACGAGAACACAAGTCCACGAGAACACAAGTACAGAGAACACGAGTCCACGAGAACACAAGTCCACGAGAACACAAGTACAGAGAGCACGAGAACACAAGTCCACGAAACGAGAACACAAGTCCACGAGAGCACAAGTCCACGAGAGCACAAGTCCACGAGAACACAAGTCCATTAAGCACAAGTCCATTAGAGCACGAGAGCACAAGTCCAAGAGAGCACAAGACCACGAGAACACAAGTCCACAAGAACACAAGTACAGAGAACACAAGTCCACGAGAACACAAGTCCACAAGAACACAAGTCCACAAGTCCACGAGAGCACAAGTCCACGAGAGCACAAGTCCACGAGAACACAAGTCCACGAGAGCACAATCCACGAAAACACAAGTCCACGAGAGCACAATCCACGAGAACACAACTCCACGAGAGCACAATCCACGAGAGCACAAGTCCACGAGATCACAAGTCCACGAGAGCACAAGTACAGAGAACACAAGTACAGAGAACACAAGTCCACGAGAACACAAGACCACGAGAGCACAAGTCCACGAGAGCCGAAGTCCACGAGAGCACAAGTAAAGAGAACACAAGTACAGAGAACACAAGTCCACGAGAACACAAGTCCACGAGAACACAAGTCCACAAGAACACGAGAACAAGTCCACGAGAGCACAAGTCCACGAGAACACAAGTCCACGAGAGCACAATCCACGAAAACACAAGTCCACGAGAGCACAATCCACGAGAACACAACTCCACGAGAGCACAATCCACGACAGCACAAGTCCACGAGAACACAAGTCCACAAGAACACAAGTCCACAAGTCCACGAGAGCACAAGTCCACGAGAGCACAAGTCCACGAGAACACAAGTCCACGAGAGCACAATCCACGAAAACACAAGTCCACGAGAGCACAATCCACGAGAACACAACTCCACGAGAGCACAATCCACGAGAGCACAAGTCCACGAGATCACAAGTACAGAGAACACAAGTGCAGAGAACACAAGTCCACGAGAACACAAGACCACGAGAGCACAAGTCCACGAGAGCCGAAGTCCACGAGAGCACAAGTCCACGAGATCACAAGTACAGAGAACACAAGTACAGAGAACACAAGTCCACGAGAACACAAGTCCACGAGAACACAAGTCCACAAGAACACGAGAACACAAGTCCACGAGAGCACAAGTCCATGAGAGCACAAGTCCACGAAAACACTAGTCCACGAGAGCACAAGTCCACAAGTACAGGACAACACAAGTCCAGGAGAACACAAGTCCAGGAGAACACAAGTCCACGAGAGCACAAGTCCACGAAAACACAAGTCCACGAGAGCACAAGTACAGGAGAACACAAGTCCACGAGAACACAAGTCCACTAAAGCACAAGTCCACGAAAACACAAGTCCACGAGAGCACAAGTCCACGAGAACACAAGTCCACGAAAACACAAGTCCATAAGAACACGAGAACACAAGTCCACGAAAACACAAGTCCACGAAAACACAAGTCCATAAGAACACGAGAACACAAGTCCACGAGAACACAAGTCCACGAGAGCACAATCCACGAGAACACAAGTCCACGAGAACACAAGTCCACGAAAACACAAGTCCACGAGAACACAAGTACAGAGAGCACGAGAACACAAGTCCACGAGAACACAAGTACAGAGAGCACGAGAACACAAGTCCACGAGAACACAAGTCCACGAGAGCACAAGTCCAGGAGAACACAAGTCCAGGAGAACACAAGTCCACGAGAGCACAAGTCCACGAAAACACAAGTCCATTAAGCACACGTCCACGAGAACACAAGTCCACGAAAACACGAGAACACAAGTCCACGAGAACACAAGTCCACTAAAGCACAAGTCCACGAGAACACAAGTCCACAAGAACACAAGTCCATTAAGCACAAGTCCATTAGAGCACGAGAGCACAAGTCCACGAGAGCACAAGTACAGAGAACACAAGTCCACGAGAACACAAGTCCACGAGAACACAAGTCCACAAGAACACGAGAACACAAGTCCACGAGAACACAAGTCCACGAGAGCACAAGTCCATGAGAGCACAAGTCCACGAAAACACAAGTCCACGAGAGCACAAGTCCACAAGTACAGGACAACACAAGTCCAGGAGAACACAAGTCCAGGAGAACACAAGTCCACGAGAGCACAAGTCAACGAGAGCACAAGTCCACGAGAACACAAGTCCACGAGAGCACAAGTCCACGAGAACACAAGTCCACGAGAGCACAAGTCAACGAGAGCACAAGTCCACGAGAACACAAGTCCACGAGAGCACAAGACCACGAGAACACAAGTCCACAAGAACACAAGTACAGAGAACACAAGTCCACGAGAACACAAGTCCACGAGAGCACAAGTCCACAAGAACACAAGTACAGAGAACACAAGTCCACGAGAACACAAGTCCACGAGAGCACAAGTCCAGAGAACACAAGACCACGAGAGCACAAGACCACGAGAACACAAGTCCACAAGTACAGAGAGCACAAGTCCGGGAGAACACAAGTCCAGGAGAACACAAGTACAGAGAGCACGAAAACACAAGTCCGAGCACAAGTGCCCAATCCCACAGTCACAGGTAGTGGGATGATCCCACATTCTTGGGGCTTTTAGAGTGTTTCAGGAAACAGTAGGGGAGAGAGCTGAGATGTTGGGGAAGGTAATTAGTGCAGAAATATCTCTCATTAAACCCCAGTCAGCTTCCATCTGGAGGCCTTTCCCTCACTTTCTTTTATTGACAAATGTTGGAGCTTTTATGACATTTTGTTATAGTCTCCTTCAGAAACCTATCTGGCTATATTAATTCAGCCATACATTAAAAAAGCCTGCTAGACCCCCAAGACACGGTACATAAACAGTAGTTCATAAAAATAGCAAACATACATCGTATGCATTTTTAGTTAGTTCACTTTTTTTTCGCCCCCTTGCTCACACTTCCATGTGTAGTTTATGTTTAATGAACCAAAAGTTTTAGTAATATAGAACCATAAAAGCATGTGTAAAAACACATGAAGTAAAACCTATAGAGGGAATATGTTTAATGCTATGTTGCTATGTTTTTTTTAGACCCATGATCACAAAATGAATAAAATTAAATAAACATTAAATAAATAGAATTTTTCTTTTGAACATCATATTCATCTCTATAGAGACATTTGTAGATGTATAAACACAAATATTTACATGTGACTATATATATATATATATATATATATATATATATATATATATAAAACCGACTTTGACTTTTGACTTTGATATATATATATATATATATATATATATATATATATATATATATATATATATATACATTCATGCGTTTATCCAGATATATTTATACAAAAGGGTTGTTAGAGGGGAAGACAGGCAACATTTATAAATTGTTGATGAGCTACGAGTTCATGATAAAATATAGAATAATCTGTCAAATTAAAAAGCGATATCATACTCACTAATATGCATATAAAGTATTAACAGTACAACAGACCTTTTCCAGCCTGACATATGCAGTTTTCCAAAATATTGACTTTTATATTATGGGATTGTGGGCCGTAACAGAATGCCTACTTATAGTAATAACACATAATTAACCCAACCGTTAACTCTGCATGAGATTCAGCCAAGAAGTACAGCTTCTATCAAAGAATAATACAAAGAAGAGAATGGATGACTCAGAGGGAGTGGAGGTCAGTGAGGCCTTCCTGCTTCCATCAGCTGTCTGCAGTCTTTTCACCTGCTCAGGTGAAGGAGAGGTCCTGCTGCACACACCAGTATCACCTGCTCAGGTGAAGGAGAGGTTCTGCTGCACACAGCAGTATCACCTGCTCAGGTGAAGGAGAGGTTCTGCTGCACACACCAGTATCACCTGCTCAGGTGAAGGAGAGGTCCTGCTGCACACACCAGTATCACCTGATCAGGTGAAGGAGAGGTTCTGCTGCACACACCAGTATCACCTGCTCAGGTGAAGGAGAGGTCCTGCTGCACACACCAGTATCACCTGATCAGGTGAAGGAGAGGAACTGCTGCACACACCAGTATCACCTGCTCAGGTGAAGGAGAGGTTCTGCTGCACACACCAGTATCACCTGCTCAGGTGAAGGAGAGGTTCTGCTGCACACACCAGTATCACCTGATCAGGTGAAGGAGAGGTTCTGCTGCACACACCAGTATCACCTGCTCAGGTGAAGGAGAGGTTCTGCTGCACACACCAGTATCACCTGCTCAGGTGAAGGAGAGGTTCTGCTGCACACACCAGTATCACCTGCTCAGGTGAAGGAGAGGTTCTGCTGCACACAGCAGTATCACCTGCTCAGGTGAAGGAGAGGTTCTGCTGCACACAGCAGTATCACCTGCTCAGGTGAAGGAGAGGAACTGCTGCACACACCAGTATCACCTGATCAGGTGAAGGAGAGGAACTGCTGCACACACCAGTATCACCTGCTCAGGTGAAGGAGAGGAACTGCTGCACACACCAGTATCACCTGATCAGGTGAAGGAGAGGAACTGCTGCACACACCAGTATCACCTGCTCAGGTGAAGGAGAGGAACTGCTGCACACACCAGTATCCACCAGTAACATGTTATGCCACGCACCGCTGGTTCCATCACCCAATGAAATAGAAGAAAACGCTGCATTTGTTTAGAAGCAGACTTGCATGCAAACACTATACATATAAAATAATGTCATTAATATAGTTGAGTTGCCCATGTGTTTAGATTATATAACTCTGTGGCTTCAGTGTATGACAGATAGAACTCTTTCAACCACAGTTCCTACATGGAACTGCTCACAACAAGGCCTGGGGATTAACGTCAGTAAACTGGGTCACAATTTTAGGAAAGTGACATTGGGTCAATTCCAATCTCCACTTTACGGACTCACGGACTTTGAGGCTCCCGCGAAGTCCGTGAGGGTTTAGTTCTGTCCCACTGTCACATCGTAGAGTGCTCGAGTCTCTGGCAGACATTTTGAGCCCTTTATGAACCCTTTCCGTAAGTCAGCATTAGATGCTGACTTTGCCTAAGGGAATTACCCACAGTTCATAGCAATGTGACGCTAAACACGCAGTTCTCAATGGAAGCATGAAGACTTAAAAAAAAGGAGAAGGTAAACAAAGAGACACGTGGGCGTTCAGCCCGATAAAATACACTATAACATTACGGATTAAAGATGGAACATAAAAAGACATGAAATCAGAGGAATGCAAGCAGAAAATATATTTATAAATATTTTGTTTACATTCATCAAACATTTCGTTTTGACAAAAACAAGTAAATATATCATCTAAAATGACTTCTCATCTCGTGAGGAAGACGTTCAAATCAGTGAATAAAAAGTATAAAATAAATACACAATATGTTTTATGTAGTCACGTGATATGTTGCAGCAAAGTGCTGTCATTCATATTCACACCATCAAGCCCTCACAGCCTCTCACACTCAGACACTTAGCAGCTGACGTCAGTGAGTCCTGAGGGTTCAGGGCTTGAGGGTTTAGGGTGGAGATTGGAATTGACCCATTGAGTTTGTTTGTTCTTTTGCCAAGTGCCATAATCCCATTATATATATATATATATATATATATATATATATATATATATATATATATATATATATATATATATATAACTGTCCCTTAACATTCTTGTCAACAGAGCAGAGAGACGGGCTGGATTTAGTTATTTGGACCCTAATGACTGGGGGACTAAAGGTTTAGAGAGAATTCAATTTGAGCCAGTGACGAGTCCATCGGCCATCAATGGCATTGCGTCTTCATGTACTTGTGTACATAATATCTAAAGAGCACCAAAGTTCACTTCCCACATAGAAACGCCGGTTGACCAAGACTGACCCGTGTTCGACCGACGTTCTCTGGCTGGCCCATTCAGGTCCCCTTACATCCTCGTTGAGATTGGGATCAACCGATGATTCATCCAATCACCTGCCAAGTGCCGGCCCTTTCCCAATCACCTGCCAAGTGCCCGCCCTTTCCCAATCACCTGCCAAGTGCCGGCCCTTTCCCAAACAGTCGCCAATGACGGCTTCTTAGGTGGTTCTGTGTAACAAGCCCTCAAGCGGGTCAAATTAGGGTCTTCATTCCTAATCATCTAAAGTCAATGGCAGTTCTCTTCCACCTTTTCCTTGCCAATACACACACACACACACACACACACATACACACACACACACACACACACACACACACACACACACACACACACACACACACACACACACACACATCCATACCATGAAAGCCTCACACACACTAATCCCTGCTGTCGGTGGCCTCTTTGTGTTCAGCGTCCTCTTACAGGTGACTGCGTGACCCCTGCCTGGAGATTAACTAATTTCTTTAACAACGTGGAGCAGCGTGTCACATTTACTACTGTCTCTGCTGTGTGTGTGTGTGTGTGTGTGTGTGTGTGTGTGTGTGTGTGTGTGTGTGTGTGTGTGTGTGTGTGTGTGTGTAATGAATACCTGTGTTGTCATGTGGCTTTGATGGGCCACTATCAGCTCAAATCATTTAGGATGATTATGTTAGAGCAGAGAGACGCTGCAATAAGCCGCTTGATGAGTCAGGAGTGTAAGAGTGTGAGAGCCTCAGTGACTGTTCATTCATCATTACTTTGAGTTGGCATGCACAGCTTCTATATTATTCAGAATGTGACTTTTCATATGAAATCAGTTATAGGTAATGATCATTAATTCTGTTAATTAACTGATTACCTAGTAATAATGCCAGGATTCATAATGGCAGGCAGGGATAGGTGAGGGTAAGCAGAATATGTATTGTGGTCATCACAGCTGAGACATAACACATGAGAGCCCAGTTCATTTATCCTCCTTTTTGATCATATCATGTTTTTCCCATGTGTTTGGAAAGGTGGTCTTTGGAACAACCAGAAGTTACAAAAGGTTGAAGGTCCCTGTCTCAGGCAACCCAACTAACCTCCTCATGAACTATCAGCACACTGAAACTCAACCAAATTCTGACTTGAACATGTTCGCCACAATAGTGATGCATCCTACTGATCCATATGCACATATACCTCCGCAGAATTAGTTGTGATAACCTTGGTGGTCCATGGTAAACATTATACCTGTTTAACATCAGTTCATTAAGGAGGGATCAGTTAAAGAGCATAATGATAGTTGTTTATTTGTTGAGGTTTGCAACATGAACACTAGGGTTGAAGCATGCATGGCTGCGACCGGTCAACGCATACATCGGAGAACAAGCTGCAGTTAAAAAACAATCATGGCCATTTTCAACCCAACTACTAAATCATCGGCCTCATCAATCTCACTCCAGGCTCTTGACAAGTTTGTTTAGTGAGCTAAATATTCAGGGTCCACCTGATTGGAGGACGTTACAGGCTGTTTGTGGTGGAGGCCACCTGGACCTCAGGCTCTGGAGGAATCACCCAAAATGATCATTGAAATATAATTATACGTATTAATACTTTATGGTGGTAATTTTACAAATACGAACAAAACCTGTCAACTTGTTCACCCCTTTTGTGATGAGGAATAACACACATGATGTTCATGTAAACAAAGACTAGAACAGGACCATGCCTGTGCATCCTGTTGATCTACACTCACCTAAAGGATTATTAGGAACACCATACTAATACTGTGTTTGACCCCCTTTCGCCTTCAGAACACCTTAATTCTACGTGGCATTGATTCAACAAGGTGCTGAAAGCATTCTTTAGAAATGTTGGCCCATATTGATAGGATAGCATCTTGCAGTTGATGGAGATTTGTGGGATGCACATCCAGGGCACGAAGCTCCCGTTCCACCACATCCCAAAGATGCTCTATTGGGTTGAGATCTGGTGACTGTGGGGGCCATTTTAGTACAGTGAACTCATTGTCATGTTCAAGAAACCAATTTGAAATGATTGGAGCTTTGTGACATGGTGCATTATCCTGCTGGAAGTAGCCATCAGAGGATGGGTACATGGTGGCCATAAAGGGATGGACATGGTCAGAAACAATGCTCAGGTAGGCCGTGGCATTTAAACCATGCCCAATTGGCACTAAGGGGCCTAAAGTGTGCCAAGAAAACATCCCCCACACCATTACACCACCACCACCAGCCTGCACAGTGGTAACAAGGCATGATGGATCCATGTTCTCATTCTGTTTACGCCAAATTCTGACTCTACCATCTGAATGTCTCAACAGAAATCCAGACTCATCAGACCAGGAAACATTTTTCCAGTCTTCAACTGTCCAATTTTGGTGAGCTCTTGCAAATTGTAGCCTCTTGTTCCTATTTGTAGTGGAGATGAGTGGTACCCGGTGGGGTCTTCTGCTGTTGTAGCCCATCCGCCTCAAGGTTGTGCGTGTTGTGGCTTCACAAATGCTTTGCTGCATACCTCGGTTGTAACGAGTGGTTATTTCAGTCAAAGTTGCTCTTCTATCAGCTTGAATCAGTCGGCCCATTCTCCTCTGACCTCTAGCATCAACGAGGCATTTTCGCCCACAGGACTGCCGCATACTGGATGTTTTTCCCTTTTCACACCATTCTTTGTAAACCCTAGAAATGGTTGTGCGTGAAAATCCCAGTAACTGAGCAGATTGTGAAATACTCAGACCGGCCCGTCTGGCACCAACAACCATGCCACGCTCAAAATGGCTTAAATCACCTTTCTTTCCCATTCTGACATTCAGTTTGGAGTTCAGGAGATTGTCTTGACCAGGACCACACCCCTAAATGCATTGAAGCAACTGCCATGTGATTGGTTGATTAGATAATTGCATTAATGAGAAATTTAACAGGTGTTCCTAATAATCCTTTAGGTGAGTGTATTTCAACCAGTTCCACTCTATATCTAAGTTCAGCATCTCTCTGTCCTTCAATTCAGCCCAGGGGACTTCATGTAGCCATTGGACTCTAAGACGAGGCCCCCCAAGTCCTGACCCTTCCTCTGTCCAGATCTACCTGCTATACACCATCTCTATAAATGATTGTACAATTTCCTATAGCAGGTTTTATTGTGAAACATGTTTGACTCACACTGGATGAGTGAGGGCACTGCCACGTTCTGCATCAAAGAGAAAACCCTGCATGATGTTAAAGATCCAAACGTTCCCACCCTGTGATTAGCTTCAGCTCAGTAACTGAGGGTTACGTCGCGATTGTGTTACAAGAAATGTAATGTCACTGTTTTCAATGAAAATGAACTCAAAGCTAAAGTGACAAAACTATGGTTATTGTTTAGTCACAAAACAACTTGGTGAATTCACACTTCACAAGCTCAAAGTTCAGTTCACACAAATTAAAGTCAACTCGTTCCTAGTTCTCAATTTAGAATATTTAACTAAGTTCCCAAACATTTCTTCCTCTTTTTTTTTTAAACGTTGAACGCTATGAAGTTTATTTTGTCTCAAAACCTGCATGTGACCATGAGAGGCGAGCACACAGAACACCATCAGCGGGTGTTACATCCCCGTTAGCGCGGCATGCTCACCTGTTAGACTCTTCCTACTCACACCTGTTAGCCTCTCACACCTGTTAGCCTCTCCCTACTCACACCTGTTAGCCTCTCACACCTGTTAGCCTCTCCCTACTCACACCTGTTAGCCTCTCACACCTGTTAGCCTCTCCCTACTCACACCTGTTAGCCTCTCACACCTGTTAGACTCTTCCTACTCACACATGTTAGCCTCTCACACCTGTTAGCCTCTCCCTACTCACACCTGTTAGCCTCTCACACCTGTTAGACTCTTCCTACTCACACCTGTTAGCCTCTCACACCTGTTAGCCTCTCCCTACTCACACCTGTTAGCCTCTCACACCTGTTAGCCTCTCCCTACTCACACCTGTTAGCCTCTCACACCTGTTAGACTCTTCCTACTCACACCTGTTAGCCTCTCACACCTGTTAGACTCTTCCTACTCACACCTGTTAGCCTCTCCCTACTCACACCTGTTAGCCTCTCACACCTGTTAGACTCTTCCTACTCACACCTGTTAGCCTCTCCCTACTCACACCTGTTAGCCTCTCCCTACTCACACCTGTTAGCCTCTCACACCTGTTAGCCTCTCCCTACTCACACCTGTTAGCCTCTCACACCTGTTAGCCTCTCCCTACTCACACCTGTTAGCCTCTCACACCTGTTAGCCTCTCCCTACTCACACCTGTTAGCCTCTCCCTACTCACGCCTGTTAGCCTCTCACACCTGTTAGCCTCTCCCTACTCACACCTGTTAGCCTCTCACACCTGTTAGCCTCTCCCTACTCACACCTGTTAGCCTCTCACACCTGTTAGCCTCTCCCTACTCACACCTGTTAGCCTCTCCCTACTCACTCCTGTTAGCCTCTCCCTACTCACTCCTGTTAGCCTCTTCCTACTCACACCTGTTAGCCTCTCCCTACTCACACCTGTTAGCCTCTCCCTACTCACACCTGTTAGCCTCTCCCTACTCACACCTGTTAGCCTCTCCCTACTCACACCTGTTAGCCTCTCACACCTGTTAGACTCTTCCTACTCACACCTGTTAGCCTCTCCCTACTCACACCTGTTAGCCTCTCCCTACTCACACCTGTTAGCCTCTCACACCTGTTAGCCTCTCCCTACTCACACCTGTTAGCCTCTCACACCTGTTAGCCTCTCCCTACTCACACCTGTTAGCCTCTCACACCTGTTAGCCTCTCCCTACTCACACCTGTTAGCCTCTCCCTACTCACGCCTGTTAGCCTCTCACACCTGTTAACCTCTCCCTACTCACACCTGTTAGCCTCTCCCTACTCACACCTGTTAGCCTCTCACACCTGTTAGCCTCTCCCTACTCACACCTGTTAGCCTCTCACACCTGTTAGCCTCTCCCTACTCACACCTGTTAGCCTCTCACACCTGTTAGCCTCTCCCTACTCACACCTGTTAGCCTCTCCCTACTCACGCCTGTTAGCCTCTCACACCTGTTAGCCTCTCCCTACTCACACCTGTTAGCCTCTCACACCTGTTAGCCTCTCCCTACTCACACCTGTTAGCCTCTCACACCTGTTAGCCTCTCCCTACTCACACCTGTTAGCCTCTCCCTACTCACTCCTGTTAGCCTCTCCCTACTCACTCCTGTTAGCCTCTTCCTACTCACACCTGTTAGCCTCTCCCTACTCACACCTGTTAGCCTCTCCCTACTCACACATGTTAGCCTCTCCCTACTCACACCTGTTAGCCTCTCCCTACTCACACCTGTTAGCCTCTCACACCTGTTAGACTCTTCCTACTCACACCTGTTAGCCTCTCCCTACTCACACCTGTTAGCCTCTCCCTACTCACACCTGTTAGCCTCTCACACCTGTTAGCCTCTCCCTACTCACACCTGTTAGCCTCTCACACCTGTTAGCCTCTCCCTACTCACACCTGTTAGCCTCTCACACCTGTTAGCCTCTCCCTACTCACACCTGTTAGCCTCTCCCTACTCACGCCTGTTAGCCTCTCACACCTGTTAACCTCTCCCTACTCACACCTGTTAGCCTCTCACACCTGTTAGCCTCTCCCTGCTCACACCTGTTAGCCTCTCACACCTGTTAGCCTCTCCCTACTCACACCTGTTAGCCTCTCCCTACTCACACATGTTAGCCTCTCCCTACTCACACCTGTTAGCCTCTCCCTACTCACACATGTTAGCCTCTCCCTACTCACACCTGTTAGCCTCTCCCTAGTCACACCTGTTAGCCTCTCACACCTGTTAGCCTCTCCCTACTCACACCTGTTAGCCTCTCACACCTGTTAGACTCTTCCTACTCACACCTGTTAGCCTCTCCCTACTCACACCTGTTAGCCTCTCCCTACTCACACCTGTTAGCCTCTCACACCTGTTAGCCTCTCCCTACTCACACCTGTTAGCCTCTCACACCTGTTAGCCTCTCCCTACTCACACCTGTTAGCCTCTCACACCTGTTAGCCTCTCCCTACTCACACCTGTTAGCCTCTCCCTACTCACGCCTGTTAGCCTCTCACACCTGTTAACCTCTCCCTACTCACACCTGTTAGCCTCTCACACCTGTTAGCCTCTCCCTACTCACACCTGTTAGCCTCTCACACCTGTTAGCCTCTCCCTACTCACACCTGTTAGCCTCTCCCTACTCACACATGTTAGCCTCTCCCTACTCACACCTGTTAGCCTCTCCCTACTCACACATGTTAGCCTCTCCCTACTCACACCTGTTAGCCTCTCCCTAGTCACACCTGTTAGCCTCTCACACCTGTTAGCCTCTCCCTACTCACACCTGTCAGCCTCTCACACCTGTTAGCCTCTCCCTACTCACACCTGTTAGCCTCTCACACCTGTTAGCCTCTCCCTACTCACGCCTGTTAGCCTCTCACACCTGTTAGCCTCTCCCTACTCACACCTGTTAGCCTCTCACACCTGTTAGCCTCTCCCTACTCACACCTGTTAGCCTCTCACACCTGTTAGCCTCTCCCTACTCACACCTGTTAGCCTCTCACACCTGTTAGCCTCTCCCTACTCACACCTGTTAGCCTCTCCCTACTCACTCCTGTTAGCCTCTCACACCTGTTAGCCTCTCACACCTGTTAGCCTCTCCCTACTCACACCTGTTAGCCTCTCCCTACTCACTCCTGTTAGCCTCTCCCTACTCAGACCTGTTAGCCTCTCCCTACTCACTCCTGTTAGCCTCTCACACCTGTTAGCCTCTCCCTACTCACTCCTGTTAGCCTCTCACACCTGTTAGCCTCTCCCTACTCACTCCTGTTAGCCTCTCACACCTGTTAGCCTCTCCCTACTCACACCTGTTAGCCTCTCCCTACTCACTCCTGTTAGCCTCTCACACCTGTTAGCCTCTCCCTACTCACTCCTGTTAGCCTCTCCCTACTCACTCCTGTTAGCCTCTCACTCCTGTTAGCCTCTCCCTACTCACTCCTGTTAGCCTCTCACTCCTGTTAGCCTCTCCCTACTCACTCCTGTTAGCCTCTCCCTACTCACTCCTGTTAGCCTCTCCCTACTCACACCTGTTAGCCTCTCCCTACTCACTCCTGTTAGCCTCTCCCTACTCACTCCTGTTAGCCTCTCACACCTGTTAGCCTCTCCCTACTCACACCTGTTAGCCTCTCCCTACTCACTCCTGTTAGCCTCTCCCTACTCACTCCTGTTAGCCTCTCCCTACTCACTCCTGTTAGCCTCTCACACCTGTTAGCCTCTCCCTACTCACTCCTGTTAGCCTCTCCCTACTCACTCCTGTTAGCCTCTCCCTACTCACACCTGTTAGCCTCTCCCTACTCACTCTTGTTAGCCTCTCCCTACTCACTCCTGTTAGCCTCTCCCTACTCACACCTGTTAGCCTCTCACACCTGTTAGCCTCTCCCTACTCACTCCTGTTAGCCTCTCACACCTGTTAGCCTCTCCCTACTCACTCCTGTTAGCCTCTCACACCTGTTAGCCTCTCCCTACTCACTCCTGTTAGCCTCTCACACCTGTTAGCCTCTCACACCTGTTAGCCTCTCCCTACTCACACCTGTTAGCCTCTCCCTACTCACTCCTGTTAGCCTCTCCCTACTCACTCCTGTTAGCCTCTCCCTACTCACTCCTGTTAGCCTCTCACACCTGTTAGCCTCTCCCTACTCACTCCTGTTAGCCTCTCCCTACTCACTCCTGTTAGCCTCTCACTCCTGTTAGCCTCTCCCTACTCACTCCTGTTAGCCTCTCACTCCTGTTAGCCTCTCCCTACTCACTCCTGTTAGCCTCTCCCTACTCACTCCTGTTAGCCTCTCCCTACTCACTCCTGTTAGCCTCTCCCTACTCACACCTGTTAGCCTCTCCCTACTCACTCCTGTTAGCCTCTCCCTACTCACTCCTGTTAGCCTCTCACACCTGTTAGCCTCTCCCTACTCACACCTGTTAGCCTCTCCCTACTCACTCCTGTTAGCCTCTCCCTACTCACTCCTGTTAGCCTCTCCCTACTCACTCCTGTTAGCCTCTCACACCTGTTAGCCTCTCCCTACTCACTCCTGTTAGCCTCTCCCTACTCACTCCTGTTAGCCTCTCCCTACTCACACCTGTTAGCCTCTCCCTACTCACTCTTGTTAGCCTCTCCCTACTCACTCCTGTTAGCCTCTTCCTACTCACACCTGTTAGCCTCTCCCTACTCACTCCTGTTAGCCTCTCCCTACTCACACCTGTTAGCCTCTCCCTACTCACTCCTGTTAGCCTCTCCCTACTCACTCCTGTTAGCCTCTCCCTACTCACTCCTGTTAGCCTCTCACACCTGTTAGCCTCTCCCTACTCACTCCTGTTAGCCTCTCCCTACTCACTCCTGTTAGCCTCTCCCTACTCACACCTGTTAGCCTCTCCCTACTCACTCTTGTTAGCCTCTCCCTACTCACTCCTGTTAGCCTCTCCTCTCCCTCACAGCAGCTTAACCCTTGTGAAGTGGAATGTGCAGGATGTGGAGGCGTGGGTGGAATAGACAGTGGCCGATGTCTCCACTCCTTTGTTGCACAAGCCTGCATGCCGGGAGCCTTAAAACACGATGCTTGGTGCACTCAGTTCACCAATAACTAAAAACATGAGCACTTCCAACGCTCTCGCCACACTGTTGGTAAGGTTGAGTTTAATATCACGGTCTTAGTTGCAATAGGGTTGGTACTTTGTACTTAACCCACATAGTGTAATATAATATATATAATAATAAGCATGTGATTAAAGCTGGCGTCGGAAACACTGGAGAAACCAGCGAGAGTGAGCTAGATGTTCAAAATAATCCGACTGAAAAACCCAGCCCAGTGTTGCCAACACGTTTCCAATGAAAGTAGAGAGCAGCAAATTGCATTACCCACATTAGCTTTAAGGTCAGGGGTTACTTGTTAAAGAACCCTTCCAGAACCCAAGAAGCTTGAGGCAAAAGAAATACAATGCTGCAGGTGAACTTTATATTATCAGCTGGATATAACCAGCATGGTGGAGATGAAGATGAAGATGAAGATGAGCCTGTGCTCCACTGGTTCATATTAAATGCATTAAAGTAAAGCACGTAGGTTAGATGGTGGTGAAAACCTTCATACAGGAGATTTGACTGAATATTTTAAAGATTATCTGCACTTTTATATATTAATGTGAAACTCCACTGAGCCTGTGAAAACCAGTCATGTCTGAGAATCACTGATGGTGTGTGTCCTATATATATATATATATATATATATATATATATATATATATATATATATATATATGTGCTAGAAAGAGGGAGTAGAGGCTGGATGGGTCAAACAAACATGGGACTTTCACCCAGGAAACTGCTGCTTGTGTCCCATGTGAAAGTCAACATTAACTTTCCATACTTTTGTTACGCAACATACGTAGTTACAGTTTTTTTCGATTGTTTACACACATTTTCTGGTACTTGACACACAATGACCACAACATGTAACTCATGCACCAACCCCCTGAACCAATTCTGCTAAACTACAAGCACAATTCCTGCTTTACACTCAAATTGCAGTTCTAAAACACACTTTTTTCCAAACACTACACACAATTCTCTGCATTTGAAATCTCGTTTTCACAAGGAACACACTGTCATTCAAAATTCTAAAGTCAATTGCCCTACTATGCACACTGACTCATCACATGGGCAAACACCTGTCACACAGTGTTACAATTAGCAATCAGAGCTTTAGCATAAAAGGGCAACAGGTGAGCTCTTCTGTTTTGGAGCAATGGATGCCAACATTGGAAACAGAGGCAGAGCCAGAGCCAGAGGACTGAGAGTAAGAGGAGGAGGACGGGGAGGACGAGGACGAGGACGAGGAAGGCCAAGGACCGTAATCTCTGATGATATCCGAGCCACTTTGGTTGACCATGTGGTCAACCATGGTCTAACAATGAGGGAGGCTGGGCAAAGAGTACAGCCACATTTGAGCAGGTACACTGTAGCATCCATCATCCGGACTTTCCGAAATGAGAATAGGTAAGACATCTACTCTCACTAGAAAATTGCAGTACTGCATATCAATACAGTACTCAATGAGTACAGTAGTACAGTATTGCCTGTGGACTGTTCTGTAGGACTGTAAAAATAAAGTATGTTTCAAGTATTTGGGAAATGTATTCCTACACAGTATTTACAGTATTTTACTATTTGTATTGCAGAACTGAAAGATTACCAACACAAGGTGGTCGGGAACGTCTTCTGTCTCCTGAACAGGAAACTGAAATCATGAACATGGTCCTAGAAAATAACGCCATAACATTACGGCAAATACAAAGAAAAATAAGAGAAAACAATGAGATATTTCAAAATATTGATAGGGTAAGCTTATCAACACTGGGCCGTGTCTTGCGCAGAAATAATTTGAGGATGAAGCAGGTCTACAGGGTGCCATTTGAACGCAATTCAGAAAGAGTCAAAGAATTGCGATATAACTATGTGCAAGTAAGTCCTATACAATCCCACAATTGATGCATGCTCTCAACACATAAATTATACATATTTCAGTATTGTAATCATAATGATTGTGCTTCACAATAGTGACCACTCCATGTCTGTTTCAGAGAGTCCTTGAGCTAGAGGTGGCTGAAGTGGAGCACCAGTTCATCTTCATTGATGAGGTTGGATTCAACCTCACAAAAAGACGAAGGAGGGGAAGGAATATCATCGGCCAGCGTGCCATTGTTGAAGTCCCTGGCCAGCGCGGAGGGAACATCACAATGTGTGCAGCGATTACCCACCATGGCGTCATCCATCACCATGCTACCCTTGGCCCCTACAACACTGCCCATCTGATCAGATTCCTGGACACCCTACACAACACACTCATTCCACCAGATCAGATAGACGGCCCAGAGCAGCTCAGGTACGTTGTCATTTGGGACAACGTAAGTTTCCACCGGGCTGCTCTGGTTCGTAACTGGTTCACTGCCCACCCACGCTTTTTAGTTGTTTATCTCCTCCATATTCTCCATTCCTCAATCCTATTGAGGAATTCTTTTCTGCCTGGAGATGGAAAGCGTATGACCGAAATCCACAAACGCGTGTACCCCTTCTCCGAGCTATGGAAGACACATGTGGAGATATAGCAGTTGATGCTTTTCATGGCTGGATTGGACATGCTAAGCGATATTTCCCCCGCTGCTTGGCCAGGGAAACCATTGCTTGTGATGTGGATGAGGTGCTGTGGCCAGACGAAACAGAAGAGAGGATGCAGCATAGTTTTTTTTACTGTAACTGTATACAGTAAATTCCTCTGTTGTTTTGTATGTAGACCACTGTATGTGCAACTTTGTGTTGTTTGGGATGTACACTGTGTACATTGTTTTTGTGGGGAAAATAAAATATATGTGTTACCTTGTATTTGTGTGTTCTGAGTATAAAAACAATATTCTAAAATATTTTACAACACACTACTGTCTGTAGTAAGTGTAACACTGAAAAAAAGAAAAGGCCTAAGTCATCATGATGAATGGAGAAGAAGTGTTTTCCATTCATCATAGTGTTTTACATTGAGCACATCAGTGTTCAACTGGTTCTTATAAATGTCTATTCATATGATGGTTTGTGTGTGTCATTTGAAAACAAAATACCATTTTGAGAAGAAATAACATTGTTTTGAATGTAAAGTTTCATTTTGCAGGAGAATTGAGGGGTTTTGCCCATTGTGTGTGTGTTTGTTGATTTGTGTGTAGAGTTTTGAGAGTACCGTACTTTTCGGGTTATAAGCCGCTCCTACGGCTGATCAGTGTCCCCGCTGTAGCAAGCTAGTAGCGCTGCTAGTTGCGCTGCTAGTAGCGCTGCTAGGTAGCGCTTCTGCTGCTACCGGCCACTGCTGCTACCGGCCACTGCTGCTGTTACTGTCTGCTGCTGCTTCTACTGCCCGCGTCCCCTCTGCCCAAGTCGGGTGTCGAGCCTGGTCCCGCTACCTTCGGTGGTTTTCAGGGAGCTAGCGGAAGTTAGCGGGGAAGTGACGGAGCGCTAGCAGGAGCCCCAGCTGGCTACAGCGGGGAGCTAACGGGGACACTGACCGAAGGCAGTAGCGGCTTATAACCCGAAAAGTACGGTATGAGGCATGCTTTCAGAAAATGTGTGTAAACAATCGAAAAAAACTGTAACTAATGTCAGTTAAGACATTACAGTTAAACTTACAGTACTTCAATTTGATTAATATGTACCTTTAAGTTGAATCATGGCAGTTTATTTGGAAAAGACACGATGCATGAAAAGACACGCCATCCCTAATCAGTCCAAACCTGACGCCAGAGTATTTACAGAAGTACATTTTGATAAAGTGTGTGAGTGTGTGTGTGTGTTTGTGTGTGAGTGGTTGTGTGTGTGTGTGTGTGTGAGTGGTTGTGTGTGAGTGGTTGTGTGTGTGTGTGTGTGTGTGTGTGTGTGTGTGTGTGTGTGGTTGTGTGTGTGTGGTTGTGTGTGAGTGGTTGTGTGTGTGTGGTTGTGTGTGTGTGTGTGTGTGTGTGTGTGTGTGTGTGTGTGTGTGTGTGTGTGTGTGGTTGTGTGAGTGTGTGTGTGTGAGTGTGTGTGTGTGTGTGGTTGTGTGTGTGGTTGTGTGTGTGTGTGTGTGAGTGTGGTTGTGTACATTTTACATTACAAAGTACATTTTGATAAAGTTGCCGAGCACTTTTTAGTCGTAGGTTGTAAACAGTTTCCACGGCTGCAGCCTTCAGCTCGCTTCACTTCACAGATCATATTGGAACATGTGCTCTTGAGGGGAAACTCAGCGTGATGCTTATTACGGCCAAACGACTTCTTTACTGTGGCCTGAGAATGAATCTGGGACAAATTAAACCATCAAATGACACGTACCAGTTACAAAGTTACAAAGAAAAAATCTGTTCACATCGCTGTAATCCAATGAGCTGGTTCTGTAATGGATGCCAGTCAGAACCGCTTTGAATACAATCCCTCATGTTTTAATCAGGAGCATGTTTATGTGTGTGAGTGTGGTTGTGCGTGTATGTGTGTGTGTGTGTGTGTGTGTGTGTGTGTGTGTGTGTGGTTGTGTGCGTGTGTGTGTGTGTG
Organism: Myoxocephalus aenaeus; assembly: GCA_038501785.1. Taxonomy (NCBI): domain Eukaryota; kingdom Metazoa; phylum Chordata; class Actinopteri; order Perciformes; family Cottidae; genus Myoxocephalus; species Myoxocephalus aenaeus. The sequence goes on from JBAMJR010000092.1 coordinate 226,451, forward strand.
TGTGTGTGTGTGGTTGTGTGTGTGTGTGTGTGTGTGTGTGTGTGTGTGTGTGTGTGTGTGTGTGTGTGTTCTGATCTATGAAAGTAGAGGTCGTGGTGACACTGAGAGCTTCATGTCAGGAGGAGGTGGGAGTTGATTGGAGGAGGTGGGAGTTGATTGGAGGAGGTGGGAGTTGATTGGAGGAGGTGGGAGCTCCGTCCTGCAGATACATTCTGCAGAGGAACATTTGCTGTAACAATGACATCGTCCAAGTTAAAGTGTAAAGTATATGCCAGACTTCCACTTGGGGAAAAAGAAGCAGGTTGCTGTGTCGATCCTGTGAGGATCACTCTGAAGGTTTATCAGATGCCAAAGCCCTGCACAGTAGTTTATAACGAGACTATTTTGTACCTATTAATTGCATATCTCTCCGGTAATCTTACAGGAATGCGTGCTGCACGTACAGTGGATCTGCTGGGTGAGGACGGGCTGATCTCCGTCTTTAATGACCGAGCCACACAGTCAACCCTGTGTACTGTTGTCTTCAGGGTTGACTGATGGTGGACACGGTCAGCTACATTTCCTCAGGTCATGTGACCATATGTGCAGTTAAAACAGGCTAATGTCAGCCGTGCCGTATAGCACCTCTCTAGGGTTCCACTTAGCGTTGCCACCAAATGAATGTCAGGTGTTATATATATATATATATATATATATATATATATATATATATATATATATATATAACAATGATGTGTTATCCACATCAGACCAGAACCACACATCAGACCAGAACCAGGCCTTCTGGTCCCCCACAGCCTGCGAGAAGTGGTCCATCATGGGCTTATAAGACTGTATGTACAATACATACAAGGCCCGTGGTGAGTTCACATGTCTGTAATAACAGCCGGACAGTCCAGTGTCTGTTATCTTAACTACTAAATTCCATTAGTCACAAGTGAAGTGAGGATGAGGCTGTCATGACTGGTTACCCACGCTGAGCTCCACCAGAGAACCTTCAGTCCAGCAGACCGGTGAAGCCCACAGGGGACGAGTGGGTCATGTGGATGTGGAAAAGTGACTGATACATTATTAGAAAGAAAGAAGAAGTGCTACATTTGAGAATGAAATCTGGTGTAATTGTGTTCTTTAATACTTTCATATCACACTGAATGTTGTTATTTTGTCTATATGCAAACGCTCAACATTACAGTCCGGTGCAACAACTGAGCTAAAAGAAGTTCTGAAGTAAAAACTTCTTTCACAACTGTGGGCTTCGGGTGGGAATGCAAGGCAGACCGGAGGCCACAATAAATGATGCGCACCATGCAACCCGTGTTGATTCAAGGCCCAGCCAGCAGCAGAGCTTCCCCGCTGGGGGCCGGTGACACCGACACCACGCTGCTGGAGGCCCCGGCCCTACGCTGTGCCCGCTGGAGGGAAGGGAGCCAAGGGAGAACCAGAACCAGGACTGTGCCGGAGCAGAATGTCAGACCCTGCTGCAGTCAAATGAGAGGTTTTCTAAAGGGACCGCGGCGCTCGCAGACACCACCGCTTTTGTCCACAGGGGCCGCCAAAAACAAAATACTTTGCTCTGACGATGAGTGTCGGATGTGTTGGATCACAGGTATTTTCTGTTTCAGGTCAAAAGTTAAATGTCTATTATTCTTAGTGGAAGTAAAGAAGTGAAGTGGTCCTGGTCTCCCTACAGTGAATGCAGGCCCAGCTCTGAGCGGGTAGCTTGGCATGCCGGTGCTGACAGGCCTCCTCCAGGCGCTCTCTAATACGTGCTAATTGCATTCCAGCCTCGCTGGTCAGCAGCCAGAGGGAATGTGAATGTTATTACGAGACCTGGAGCCACCAGGACATTCTACTGGACTCAGTCAAAACACGCCTCCTGCACCACAAAGGTGTGAGGCGTGGTGTGTGTGTGTGTGTGTGTGTGTGTGTTAAATAGTGATAGCAGGCTACTATCAACCAGGGTCACGATTTCAGATTTCAGAATGGTCCATCTTAGAATTTTTCCCAAAAGTGTTTCTACTTACCTTCATTACAAAACATATGGCCACACAGTTTACTTTAATACATTTGTACTATTCTAAACATAAATGTACACAGCAGACAAGATTAGAGATGGTCATTTAAGTAAAACTACATTTATATCTGCAAAAAAAAGTCCTCATTAAAGTGAAATGAAAAAAAAACCAAGATGGATGCGTAACAAAAAATAGAATACTGTAGTTATAATACAAATGAATAAAATACAATACCACCTAACTACACACTGCCGATCAAGTGTGCAAATTAGTTGTTGAATACATTTATATCTTAGTTTACTTTCTAATTTAAACATCCTCATCAATTAAAAAAGAAGAAAAAAACGGCGTTCACGATACACAAAAGTAAAAAGGACGAAGACAAACTCCAAGTCTGCATTCTGTAGCGAGAAATCAGTTGACATCATGTCAAGCTAATCATTTAAATTAGGAGACAACTAAACCAATGGACGGCAGTGGAAGAGTTTAAAGTCATTGTACGTGAAATAAAGATGTTAGCTGACAGAAGTCTGGTCTGCTTGATCTGATATCCAAGTTGTTGGAATAAAACATAATGAACATAATGAAACATCACAACTTATTGAGTCCGTTTCGACCCTGTAATATTTAGAAGCAATAAGAAGACTCCAATAGCACTCAGGAAGTGCAGATCATGGTTTATTCACATGGTCCTCGAATGGCCCTTTTTCCTGATTGTTGATGAGATGAAAAACAACATGACAAAGACAAAGTGTTGTATTTCTCCAGGCAGGAACAACTCTTTCCGTATTATTCCTTGTTGTTTGTGGCTTTTGGCAGGAAGCTGTCGTCCCCTCTTCCATACCTTCACCTCTGGTTACGAACATCACACAATTCCCTCTCCCCGGATGGACAGAAGCAATAGATGTCATGTGACCAGAATGAACAACGTAGCAGAGTTACAGCACATTACATGAATATGACAGAAATTATTCATATAATGAGTAGTAGGCATGGAGCACGATCCAGATAACCACGATCCATGAAGCAGAAGGAGGGAGAGAGGAGGGGCATCAGCAGGGCCATGGCAGGAGACAGGAGACAGGAGGTAGGAGACAGGAGGTAGGAGGTAGGAGGTAGGAGACAGGAGGTAGGAGACAGGACGCAGGAGGTAGGAGGCAGGAGGTAGGAGACAGGAGGTAGGAGACAGGAGGTAGGAGACAGGAGGCAGGAGGTAGGAGGTAGGAGGCAGGAGGTAGGAGACAGGAGGTAGGAGGTAGGAGGCAGGAGGTAGGAGACAGGAGGCAGGAGACAGGAAGTAGGAGGTAGGAGACAGGAGGTAGGAGACAGGAGACAGGAAGTAGGAGGTAGGAGACAGGAGACAGGAGGCAGGAGGCAGGAGGCAGGAGACAGGAGACAGGAGGCAGGAGGCAGGAGGTAGGAGACAGGAGACAGGAGGCAGGAGGCAGGAGGTAGGAGACAGGAGACAGGAGGCAGGAGGCAGGAGGTAGGAGACAGGAGACAGGAGGCAGGAGGCAGGAGGCAGGAGACAGGAGGCAGGAGGCAGGAGGCAGGAGGCAGGAGGCAGGAGGCAGGAGGCAGGAGGCAGGAGGCAGGACCGGCTCCAGACACAGCCACGATCCATGGAAACTTGAGAGGCGAGAAAGCACAGAGGCTCCTGAAGAAGTAGAGTACGCAGCCTGGCGACTGTTGACAGAAATAAAAGACTATGACCAACTAAGTGAATCTCTCTTCGCTATGGCTCTTTTCTGTTTGAGAGGCCTGACTGCTCACTCGGCTTGTCTTGAAGGTTTTGAGACCTAACGAGCCACCGTAGCCCGTATCGGCTCGTCACATTATCAAATAGAGACACGTGACAAGAATATGTGATATTATTCATTTAATTGAATTGTTTCTAGATTATTTGTATTTTATGTAGAATAAGCAAATCAATTTGTTATAGATTGCTACTGACAATTTTACAAACAAAAAGTTAAACCCGTGACGGAGACAGGTTTTCTTGTTGAGGCAAAATTGCACCATGGAGGTGTGTTTTTATTCATTTATTCATCACAGGCATATTTCAGAGGAGGCAATCTGAATTACACAAGGGCCCCAACACAACACACTGTACTCCACCTGCAACCGCACCGTCTGCTCTGTCCATATCTACACCGTCTGCTCTGTCCATATCTACACGTCTGCTCTGTCCATATCTACACCGTCTGCTCTGTCCATATCTACACGTCTGCTCTGTCCATATCATATCTACACCGTCTGCTCTGTCCATATCTACACGTCTGCTCTGTCCATATCATATCTACACCGTCTGCTCTGTCCATATCTACACCGTCTGCTCTGTCCATATCATATCTACACCGTCTGCTCTGTCCATATCATATCTACACCGTCTGCTCTGTCCATATCATATCTACACCGTCTGCTCTGTCCATATCATATCTACACTGTCTGCTCTGTCCATATCTTATATATACAATCTGCTCTGTCCATATCATATCTACACCGTCTGCTCTGTCCATATCTACACCGTCTGCTCTGTCCATATCTTATCTACACCGTCTGCTCTGTCCATATCATATCTACACCGTCTGCTCTGTCTATATCTTATCTACACCGTCTGCTCTGTCCATATCATATCTACACCGTCTGCTCTGTCCATATCTACACCGTCTGCTCTGTCCATATCTACACCGTCTGCTCTGTCCATATCTACACCGTCTGCTCTGTCCATATCTACACCGTCTGCTCTGTCCATATCTACACCGTCTGCTCTGTCCATATCTACACCGTCTGCTCTGTCCATATCTACACCGTCTGCTCTGTCCATATCTACACCGTCTGCTCTGTCCATATCTACACCGTCTGCTCTGTTCATATCTACACGTCTGCTCTGTCCATATCTACACCGTCTGCTCTGTCCATATCTACACCGTCTGCTCTGTCCATATCTTATCTACACCGTCTGCTCTGTCCATATCTTATCTACACCGTCTGCTCTGTCCATATCATATCTACACCGTCTGCTCTGTCCATATCATATCTACACCGTCTGCTCTGTCCATATCTTATATATACAATCTGCTCTGTCCATATCATATCTACACCGTCTGCTCTGTCCATATCTTATATATACAATCTGCTCTGTCCATATCATATCTACACCGTCTGCTCTGTCCATATCATATCTACACCGTCTGCTCTGTCCATATCATATCTACACCGTCTGCTCTGTCCATATCTTATATATACAATCTGCTCTGTCCATATCATATCTACACCGTCTGCTCTGTCCATATCTTATATATACAATCTGCTCTGTCCATATCATATCTACACCGTCTGCTCTGTCCATATCATATCTACACCGTCTGCTCTGTCCATATCTACACCGTCTGCTCTGTCCATATCTACACCGTCTGCTCTGTCCATATCTACACCGTCTGCTCTGTCCATATCTTATATATACAATCTGCTCTGTCCATATCATATCTACACCGTCTGCTCTGTCCATATCTTATATATACAATCTGCTCTGTCCATATCATATCTACACCGTCTGCTCTGTCCATATCATATCTACACCGTCTGCTCTGTCCATATCTACACCGTCTGCTCTGTCCATATCTACACCGTCTGCTCTGTCCATATCTACACCGTCTGCTCTGTCTATATCTTATCTACACCGTCTGCTCTGTCCATATCATATCTACACCGTCTGCTCTGTCCATATCTACACCGTCTGCTCTGTCCATATCATATCTACACCGTCTGCTCTGTCCATATCTACACCGTCTGCTCTGTCCATATCTACACCGTCTGCTCTGTCCATATCTTATCTACACCGTCTGCTCTGTCCATATCATATCTACACCGTCTGCTCTGTCCATATCATATCTACACTGTCTGCTCTGTCCATATCTTATATATACAATCTGCTCTGTCCATATCATATCTACACCGTCTGCTCTGTCCATATCTTATATATACAATCTGCTCTGTCCATATCATATCTACACCGTCTGCTCTGTCCATATCATATCTACACCGTCTGCTCTGTCCATATCTTATCTACACCGTCTGCTCTGTCCATATCTTATATATACAATCTGCTCTGTCCATATCATATCTACACCGTCTGCTCTGTCCATATCATATCTACACCGTCTGCTCTGTCCATATCTTATATATACAATCTGCTCTGTCCATATCATATCTACACCGTCTGCTCTGTCCATATCTTATATATACAATCTGCTCTGTCCATATCATATCTACACCGTCTGCTCTGTCCATATCTACACCGTCTGCTCTGTCCATATCTTATCTACACCGTCTGCTCTGTCCATATCTTATCTACACCGTCTGCTCTGTCCATATCTTATCTACACCGTCTGCTCTGTCCATATCATATCTACACCGTCTGCTCTGTCCATATCTACACCGTCTGCTCTGTCCATATCTTATCTACACCGTCTGCTCTGTCCATATCTTATCTACACCGTCTGCTCTGTCCATATCATATCTACACCGTCTGCTCTGTCCATATCTTATCTACACTGTCTGCTCTGTCCATATCTACACCGTCACGTCACCGTACTCTCGTCACGTTTCCGCTCGACGCAGAGCTTTGCTTGCGAACTGTGGGGGGATTTATTTTGTCACTGGACTTTACTTTCTGGACACTAAATAACTTCGGGACTGGTGAGAGCTGGGGATTAAGTTGTACTTTGGGGGAGGTGTTGATTGTTCGTGCTACCTGTCTTGCTTTGTTGCATTGCATTTAGTTTATTAATAACACCCAGGCTTGCAACTGACTGTTTGGTTTTGTGTACTTTTCCCCCACTTTGTTGTGCAATCCGGTAGCAGCGATTTAAAGATATTAACAGCAGATCCACCCATGTCCTTTCATTTAGCGTTGTGGTTTTCCCCTTAATTTAAGTCTGAGGGTGAATTGTTACAACGTGTTTGTTCTTCAGCCACATCCCATTCCAGTGGATGGAGCTGCCCACTGCAGTGATGGTCTGTTATCATGAGTGAGAGCTGGAGTGCTGCCAGCTGAAGACAGCGGAGGACACACTATATTAAAGTAAAACACGCTCCCACGCAGCGGTAGCACAGCGCTAGCACAGCGCTAATACTGAGGAGCCATTTCATAACTGATCCAGGGTCAGTGGGATACTCAGAGGGGCCTCTTGGCTTTCTCCCTCCCTCTGTGTGTGTGTGTGTGTGTGTGTGTGTGTGTGTGTGTGTGTGTGTGTGTGTGTGTGTGTGTGATGAAGTTATATTAGAGTTGTGGGATGACCCCAAATCCGGAGTCACCCTGTGAAAACACTGAAGGGAAGTGGGCTGTGTCGGTGCCTCTGTCTCTGTCTCTCTGTCTCTCTCTCTCTCTCTCTCTCTCTCTCTCTCTCTCTCTGTCTCTCTCTCTGTCTCTCTCTCTCTCTCTCTCTCTCTCTCTCTGTCTCTCTCTCTCTCTCTGTCTGTCTCTCTCTCTCTCTCTCTCTCTCTCTCTCTCTCTCTCTCTCTCTTCCCACCAGCTCATTGTGAGCCAACAACCAGGGAGGAAGAAAATGAACTCTCTTATCCTTCCTGCCTCTCCTCAGCTGATTTGCCTGCTTCCCGGTATTGTTCACTCTGCCATACAGGAGATGAGTAACACACACACACACACACACACACTGAATATGTGTATGGCCATTCTGCTGTGGAGCAGAAGTGGAGGTTATTTTAAAGGATATATGTAAAAGGGCTCAATGTCATTGTGCCTCATGTTGGACTGCACCAGTCACATCCTGTTTGCCTGTGTGTGTGTGTGTGTGTGTGTGTGTGTGTGTGTGTGTGTGTGTGTGTGTGTGTGTGTGTGTGTGTGTGTGTGTGTGTGCGTGCGTGTGCATATATATATATATACAAGGATAGGTAGTGTCTGTAATAACCATGCTCAGTCCCCTGAGAGGACCGCTGCTGGTGTCTGACATCACAGGTGACAGCTGAGGTGAGCACGACATCAGTGACACAGTAAGGACGACGGACGTGAGAAACATCGGCCGTCTATGAACAGATTTAAACCGCCAACGACATCCATCAGGAGGAGGTCAAAGGTCACCAACCAGGAGTCAGTGGACGACCGGAGAAGGCAGTGGCGTAAGGTTAAGGTTATACACACGGTGTCATAATATCTCATGATCAATCAAAAACCAGACATTGGATAACATCAGCTTACATATTACCCAGCAATCATCATTGCATAGCTGTATGTGACAAAAATACCCCAAAATTGAGAAATCATTAATTTAATTGAACATCCATCCATCCATCCATTATCAGCCTCTTATCCGGGGTCGGGTCTCGGTGGCAGCAGGTCCAGCAGGCCGACCCAGGCTTCCCTCTCACCCGCAACACTTTCCAGCTCATTCTGGGGATCCTGAGGCGTTCCAAGGCCAGCCGGGAGATATAATCCCTCCAGCGTGTCCTCGGTCTTCCCCGGGGCCTCCTACCAGTTGGACGTGCCTGGAAAACCTCTAATGGGAGGCGTCCAGGAGGCATCCTGACTAGATGCTGAACCACCTCAGCTGACTCCTTTAACACGAAGGAGCAGCGACTCAATGCCAAGATCCCTCCTGATGTCCGAGCTCCTTACCCTATCTCTAAGGCTGAGCCCTACAGAGGAACCTTATCTCCTTACTCTATCTCTAAGGCTGAGCCCTACAGAGGAAACTCATCTCCTTACCCTATCTCTAAGGCTGAGCCCTACAGAGGAAACTCATCTCCTTACTCTATCTCTAAGGCTGAGCCCTACAGAGGAAACTCATCTCCTTACCCTATCTCTAAGGCTGAGCCCTACAGAGGAAACTCATCTCCTTACCCTATCTCTAAGGCTGAGCCCTACAGAGGAAACTCATCTCCTTACTCTATCTCTAAGGCTGAGCCCTACAGAGGAAACTCATCTCCTTACTCTATCTCTAAGGCTGAGCCCTACAGAGGAAACTCATCTCCTTACTCTATCTCTAAGGCTGAGCCCTACAGAGGAAACTCATCTCCTTACTCTATCTCTAAGGCTGAGCCCGGCCACCCTACGGAGGAAGCTCATTTCGGCCGCTTGTATCCGAGACCTCGTTCTTTCGGTCTTGACCCAGAGTTCGTGACCATAGGTGAGGGTTGGAACGTAGACCGACCAGTAAATGGAGAGCTTTGCCTTCCGGCTCAGCTCCTCTTCACCAAGACGGACCGGTGCAGCGCCTGTTTTACTGCTGCAGCCGCACCGATCCGCCTGTCGATCTCACGCTCCACCTTACCCTCACTCGTGAACAAGACTGTTACGCCCAGACCTCCTGGGTAGTTCTGTGTTCTGTCTGTTTCTGTTGTGTGTCTGTCAGTCTCCTTGTCTCTCGTTTCAGACTCCTCCCTCGTGTGCCGCCCTCCTGTGTGATTGCAAGCCTCGCCCTCATTGCTTCCACCTGTGTCTCGTTCCCCTGTGTATTTAGTCTGTGTCAACTCCCTGTCCTGGGCCGGTTTGTCTCTTGATGTTTGTCGTAGTAAAACTGTGTTCTCTGAAACCAACTTCCTTGCCTTGTGGTCTGCTTGTGGGTCCTGCTCACCGTGGTTCTGTTCCTGATAAAGACTCCCGCAGCACCCCCGACAAAAACCCCAGAGGGACCCGGTCGAAAGCCTTCTCCAAGTCCACAAAGCACATGTAGACTGGTTGGGGAAACTCCCAGGACCCCTCCAGTAGTCTTGCGAGGGTAAAGAGCTGGTCCACTGTTCCACGGCCGGGACGGAATCCACACTGTTCGTCTTGAATCTGAGGTTCGACAAGCGGTCGGAGCCTCCTTTCCAGCACCCTGGCATAAGCTTTTCCCGGGAGGCTGAGCAGTGTGATACCACGATAGTTCGAGCACACTCTCCGGTCCCCCTTCTTGAAGATGGGAACCACCACCCCGGTCTGCCAGTCCATGGGCACTGTTCCCGACCCCCATGTGACGCTAAAAAAGGCGTATCAGCCAAGACAGCCCAACAATGTCCAGCGCTTTCAGCATCTCAGGGCGGATCTCATCCACCCCCGGCGCCTTGCCACCAAGGAGCTTTTTGACTACCTTAGCGACCTCTGCCAGGGATATGGGTGCAACCACCCCAAAGTCTTCCGGCGCTGCCCCCTCTCCAGGGGACATGTTGGCCGGGTTTAGGAGTTCCTCAAAGTGCTCTTTCCACCGCCCGACGATGTCCCCAGTCCGGGTCAGCAGTTCTCCCCCCCGCTGAGAACAGCCTGGAGTAGACCCTGCTTTCCCTTCCTGAGCCGTCGGGTGGTTTGCCAGAACTTCCTTGAGGCCAACCGAAAGTCCTTCTCCATGGCCTCCCCAAACTCCACCCATGCCCGAGTTTTAGCATCCACGACCATTGCAGCTGCAGCCCTTCTGGCCTGCCGGTACCCGTCAGCTGCTTGTTAATTGAACAGTCATACTTTACTAAAAGTTATTTATAGTATATTGTTATATTATATGTATGTAGAATAAGCATATGATATTTGTTATAGATGACTACTGACTATTTTACAAAAAATACACTGTCCATATCTACACCGTCTGCTCTGTCCATATCTACACTGTCTGCTCTATCCATATCATATCTACACCGTCTGCTCTGTCCATATCTACACGTCTGCTCTATCCATATCATATCTACACCGTCTGCTCTGTCCATATCTACACGTCTGCTCTATCCATATCATATCTACACCGTCTGCTCTGTCCATATCTACACCGTCTGCTCTGTCCATATCATATCTACACCGTCTGCTCTATCCATATCATATCTACACCGTCTGCTCTGTCCATATCTTATATATACAATCTGCTCTATCCATATCTTATCTACACCGTCTGCTCTGTCCATATCATATCTACACCGTCTGCTCTGTCCATGTCTTATATATACCGTCTGCTCTGTCCATATCTACACCGTCTGCTCTATCCATATCTACACCGTCTGCTCTGTCCTTATCTACACTGTCCTCCTCACCTATAAAGCCTTAGCTGGTGATGCACCATCATATCTTAAAGAGCTTATAGTGCCATATTACCCCACTAGAGCGTTACGCTCACTGAATGCAGGGTTACTTTGTGGTTCCCAGAGTCTTAAAAAGTAGGTTGGGGGCTAGAGCTTTCAGTTATCGTGCTCCTCTTCTGTGGAATCAGCTTCCACTTTCAGTCCGGGGGGCAGACACAGTCACCTCATTTAAGAGTAGACTTAAGACTTTCCTCTTTGATAGCGCTTATACTTAGGGCTGTTTCAGGCTTATAGTTAGGGCTGGCTCAGGTTTGCCCTGGTCCAGCCCCTAGATATGCTGCTATAGGCCTAGACTGCTGGGGGACATCTTAGGATACACTGAGCTCCTCTTCTCTTCCTCTTTCGCTTCTCTTCCTCTTTCACTCTTCCTCTCCTCTTCTTTCTCTCCATCTGGATAAACTATTGTCTCTTCAATGCACATTACTAACTCTACTTTCTTTTTCCATGGATTCATGGCTGCCTGGAACCGGTCCTGCCCCGGGTCCTGCCGCCCCCCCACCCACCCCTCCTGCCATGGATCCATGGCTGCCTGGAACCGGTCCTGCCTGCTGCCATGGCCCTTCTGATGCCCCCCTCCTCTCTACCGCCTTCTGCTTCATGGATTATCAGGATCATGGACCATGCCTAATACTCATTATATGAATAATTTCTGTCATATTCATTGAATGTGCTGTAACTACGCTATTCATTCTGGCCACATGACATCTATTGCTTCTGTCCATCAGGAGAGGGATCCTCCTCTGTTGCTCTCCCTCAGGTTTCTTCCCTTTTTTTCCTGTGAAAGGGTTTTTACTATCTTTCTAGGGGAGTTTTTCCTGATCCGATGTGAGGTCCCGGGACAGGGATGTTATGTGTACAGATTGTAAAGCCCTCCGAGGCAAACTTGTATTTGTGATGTTGGGCTATATAAAATAAACTGAATTGAATTGAATTGCTCTGTTCATATCATATCCACACCGTCTGCTCTATCCATATCATATCTACACCGTCTGCTCTGTCCATATATACACCGTCTGTTCTGTCTATATCTACACCGTCTGCTCTGTCCATATCTACACCGTCTGCTCTGTCCATATCTACACCGTCTGCTCTGCCCATATCTACACCGTCTGCTCTGTCCATATCTAACCCCCTGCATCAAAACGTGTCTGTTCTTCAGCCACATCCCATTCCAGTGGATGGATCTGCCCACTTGCAGAGTGATGGTCTGTTGGATCCGGGAGAAGCTGTTATTATGTGTTAGGTCATGTCACAAGAACTAGGTCAACCAAATGGATGTGGGCATTTGTCAGATTTTGATTTCAAAATGGAACTGAGGAAACTAAAACTTTTTGATTGACATTTATTTTATTCATACTTGGTTTCTAAGTGTGAGTTCCAGCGAATCCCAGGGCCGAGTCAACAGTGAGACAAAGGAGAGCGGAGCGGTGTGGAAAGGGGGATTTGGTGGAAAACAAGAGATCAGCCTTGTTAGCCTGTCTCAGGTTCTGTTAGCTTTTCCACTGGCCGGCACACCGTTCACTGCGTGAGAGCTGCTGAGGACTGGAACGCAGCCAGCTGAAGACAGCGGAGGACACACTATATTAAAGTAAAACACTGTGACATCAGTGACACAGTAAGGACGACGGACGTGAGAAACATCGGCCGTCTATGAACAGATTTAAACCACCAACGACATCCACCAGGAGGCGGTCAAAGGTCACAACCAGGAGTCAGTGGACGACCGGAGAAGGCAGTGGCGTAAGGTTGTTACGAAGGGCCTCAGTGCAAACTAGTTACCAGTTATGACACACACGGCGTCATAATATCTCATGATCAATCAAAAACCAGACATTGGATAACATCAGCTTACATATTACCCAGCAATCATCATTGCATAGCTGTATGTGACAAAAATACCCCAAAATTGAGAAATCATTAATTTCATTGAACAGTCATACTTTATTTATAGTTCTTATATGTATGTAGAATAAGCATATGATATGTGTTATAGATGGCTACTGACTATTTTACAAAAAAATAAATAAATGAAAAGACAAAGAAACGTAACAGTTTGCCTTTTCGAGAGCATATATAGCAAATGGTACCGTTCTTGAGTCAATGGGAGTTCTTATCTGAACGCCAGTGCATGCTGGAGGTAGCGACCTCAATCACTCACATGGTTGCATGCAGTCCAAGACGTTGTTAACACCACACTGCCTCACTGTCTGGATTTATGCCTCTGGGAGACGGATCAAGGAGGACATTCAAAGCCAAAACCATCTGTTGTCATGCGACCAAAATTCCATACTTTTACACAGCGGGCGCTTGACAAATAAATGACACAAAGTTTGCTAAATATACTTGCCTGCAAATATTATACCTATTGGGCTTTTATTGTGAAAGGTGAGAATGGAAGAAGTTGATCTGGTCTGCGCTGCCTTCGTCAAGGTTGAAAGAACTAATAAAGAGTCCCGTCCTTGTTCGGACTACGGAGCCTCCATGTAGTTTCATAAAGAGGACACAACTCAACACATTCCTCAAAACGTGTGATGCTTTTATTCAAGCTGTGAAAGCTCACCAAATCACCGTCAATCCAGAACGCAGCTTTTTCCACTTTACGATTTGATTTCTGTGTGAAGGGATGAACGACAATAGAAACAGTTGGAAAAAAATATATTTTAAGGTGCAAATAAATTGGAGGAAAAAAATGCCACAGGTGTGTAAAGCCCTTTAATCTGTGATGAAAACTATTTTTTGATAAGGAAGACAATGAAAAGCTCTGGAAAAAGCTGGTAAGTCGACCTTGTTCAGTTGAGACTTTCTGGGTTACTGGAAACAGACTATTAAGGGTATATCTGATATGAACATCCATATTATGGTGGAAGCTTACTTATGGGCAGACGTTTAAACCATAGTGGAGACATGACACACATTGGTTGCAGTCCTGATGCAGTCACATCTTGTTTACTGGGAAATGGAACTGTTGTCCCACCCATGTGCAGGAAATGACTGGTAAGTCTAACTCTGTGGTTCTGTACATGGTGATCATTCACAGTTGCCCTTCTAATTTGGCTCCCTGTCCAAGATGTATGTTCACAGCACTCCTCATGTTACACATATATTTATATTCACTTTTCTATCAGGATTTCTTGTTCCAAGGTGAATGTAGGATACGCTGAATATAAACACACACAAAACAAGTCGCCTACCTAGTCGTGATTCCGCATTGAAGCAAAAGATGTTTTGGTCCAAAGTCCATCAGGCGTATATCATCGTCTGATATTGTTGCTCTTTATACTTCCTGGTTCTCGATTACAAGAATGATATACAAATGTATTTAGTGGGATATATGATCCAGTGGTAGCATATTGAGGTGCATTGAGGTGGGGAGGCTTTGATGTGCCACAGGACTGCCTGTATGCTGAGATGAGAAAACACAATAAGGCCAAAGTGGGGATAAGGATATCTTTCGGATACATGCGTCCTGGATATTTGTGTAAACCAAATTCAAAGGTGTTCTCTGCTCCGGTTGGACAGTCAACATGTTTGTGGAGTTAGGAACAGACTGTGCTTCCTACATTTTTATTGTTGAAAGTCCCAGCAATAACAGGAAAAGTGTCAGGTTGGGCTATCTGGAGCTCCCCTAGAGCCTCCTTCGCATCGGATGGGGAGGGATATACACATCGGCAGGAATGGGCAACATCTCACAATTGAAAACTACAATGCAACAACCAAAGCTTTACACAGCCCCGTCCTCGGGTCTCACAGGAACACATATCATGTCTATCATGGTCTGTCTACAGAGGAATACTAGCCCGTCCAGCTGGAGGCCTATGTCCAGAATGTTGTCATGGATTCATGTTTCTGTGAGAATAAAAAATGTAGCAGTCTCACATTTGTCCGTGTGTTGAGTCACAAACGTTGGCAGTCCGGTTCGTCTTCCGGAGATCGACCACTGGACACCAGACTTGGCCTGTTGAGGTTTTGCCTTCAGCCTTGCGTTGATTCCAGCCCTCGTACTGCGCACCTCTTCCTGCCTTCGTCCTTTGGCGGCGGCAGCAGGTAGCGGCAGGGTTAGGTCGTGTCTAGTTTGGTATAGCTGTTGATAACAGTCTCTGCTGTTTATTCTCCTCCATGTCTCTTCAGCAGCGTGGGGCCGGGGCTCAGCGGCGACTCCGCTGTAATCCGAGTCGAAGCGAATGGATTCACCTTACTGTTATTACTGTCATGTCCGAGGCCCCCTCCGAAGGCTGCTGGGAAGGAGATAGCACAGCTCTCAGGCGGGGCCCATGGCTCTCTCGGTCAACAAACAAGCTCTGATCTTTGTTGAACATTGGCTGTTTGAGCAGATGTGTCAAGCCAAATAAATAGAAGGGAGAGTCCATTAAATCCAGATCTTCTCTGCTAGTGAGAGGGCAGCGACAGATGCCAAGCTGCAAATATGGAATGTTCTTTATGTGATGTGTGAATACTTTAAGATCAGAAGTACGTAGCTCAAGTATATACCAAAAGTAAAGGTAACACTTTATGATAACTACACGCTATTTAGCATTAGTAAAGCAGGAGTAAATTAAGTAATATATATTACACACCAATTAAGGACCTATACACGACGCACTAATGGTTAACATGTGCTTTATAAACGTGTGTTAATTTACAAATGGGGAAGCTTATTAATCAAGAATAAAACATTTAAAACTGTGTTTATGAATAGCATACTAATGAGATACTAATGAGTGTTTGAACAATGCTTTATAAATGATGAATTAAGTGTTTACTTATGGGGTTACATTTTTGGACCTTTTTGTATTTCTGTTCACTGTTTGCATGTAATGAGCTGAAACTGTATGTTTCCTTTGAACACCGAAGTTTATTTTGAAAAGACACTATGCGTGTGGAAAGTTACACGCCGTTCCTCACACTTCTAAAACTAAGACAAGAAGGGAACCTGGAGCTCATAGTTTGAAGCAAAGGGCCACTGACCAAGAATGTGTCGTTCTGGCATCGATGTGATGTCCCACTTCCTCAGGACGTCCACAGGTGGGTGATGTGATGACAGGGACATTGGACTTGGACAGACTTCTCCTTCTATAAAACAGTTTGCTGACTATGATTATGTAGCATATTAATCAATTAGATTAGACTCTAGTGTTGTTGTTCACAGGGGTCATTTTGAAATCATCCAGCTACCATTCATCATGCGACTGAAACTGTAGAAATGTGAGTCTCCCAACATTTGTGCAACACCTCGGCAAGTTCACGAAGTTATATTGTCATTTATGTCATTTTTGGGGGGTTTCCTGTTCCCTGTCCTGTCACTAACCTGTACCTCTCATATCAGATAACATCTCTTCCTGCCCTCGTATGTTTCCCACCAGTGTGATTACCGGTCTGATCAGCTTCACCTGTTCCCATTACCCCTCCTCCTCCCTGGAGTATTTAGTCTGGATGCTCCCCTGTCTGTCCCAGTTCATCTTAGTACCGCCATGTCTAACTTTCCAGCAATTTCTCCTTATGCTCTTGGTTACGTGGTATTTGACCCTGCTTTTGTTTCACTGCCTTTTTGCCTTACCCGTTTCATATTAGTTTGCCTGTACTGACCTGTGTACGAGCTTCTGCAGTAAAGACTGTGGTTGTTTTGTTTTTGGTAACTGTCCTGGTCTTGACTCGTGCTTTTGAGTCCTTGCCTTAGTGGTGGCTTCAGGCTTTTAAGCAAGGTAATAAATCAGAAAACCCACCTATTTTTAGGCCTCTGCTCGAAAATGTCATACCCAAACTAAAAAGGGTGTATCTCTGCAACCACTAGGGCTATTTGAATAATGTTGGTGTTATAATAAAAGGTACACATGTGAGATGTTGTTCAGTTGTGTAAATATCAGTCTATATGTTACTGGTTATGAGTAAATGAAGATGACACACAGAAAACATGAAGAGGTTTCAGGTCCGCCTGTAGCTCAGGGGGATGAGTGGTCGTCCAGTAACCACAAGGTAACCGGCTCGATTCCCCATTCCCCCCATTGCTCACATGTTGAAGCGTCCCTGAGCAAGACACCGAACCCCTAGCAGAACACTGCTCCCTAACCAGGGATGGGTTAAATGCAGAGAAGAATTTCCCCAAGGGGATTAATAAAGGATAATTTATTTCTAAAGAAATCACTTTCAGGATGATTATTTCTTTGAAATGATGCAGCTGTAAGGTCCAACTCTAACCCAAATCATAGCACAATATGTGAACATTCTCTAACCCAAATCATAATACAATATGTGAACATTCTCTAACCCAAATCATAGCTCAATATGTGAACATTCTCTAACCCAAATCATAGCACAATATGTGAACATTCTCTAACCCAAATCATAGCACAATATGTGAACATTCTCTAACCCAAATCATAACACAATATGTGAACATTCTCTAACCCAAATCATAACACAATATGTGAACATTCTCTAACCCAAATCATAGCTCAATATGTGAACATTCTCTAACCCAAATCATAGCACAATATGTGAACATTCTCTAACCCAAATCATAATACAATATGTGAACATTCTCTAACCCAAATCATAGCTCAATATGTGAACATTCTCTCTGCAAAGGTTGCAGAACAAAGCAGAACAAAGTTAGAGAGGGTTTAGAACAGAGAACATTCAGTCGAGGGCTCCAAAATATACATTGGGGCACATTTGCACATTTGAATTGTTTCATGTACCAAACCATATATTTCACTTGCATATTACTTATGGTGTTCAATCCATCCAAATGCAGCAGTTTGGGGCTTTTTTGATAAAACAAGTTATGATTTACAGTTTTATATAACAATCACTCAGTCTGCCCTCTATGGGGGATTGGATTTTAAAAGGTTAAAACCTCGATGTACAAATTATATCGCAAGCATCTATTCGAATCCTCAAAACCGCTCTAAAGTGACCCACACAGACAGACATTAGCATTCCTGAAGCCGTGCCGCTGGCTAGAGGAACAATCCTTTTAGGCATGATTGCATACCGCTGAGTCCCGTATAAATGAAAGGCTAATCTTCCTCTGCGGTGATGAAGGAGGCCGAGAGTCGGAGCGTTTCAAGCGGAGATAATAATCTGCGTGGTGTGTATGACAAACGGTAGCAGATGCTGTTCTGTCTGCTCGCAGTGAACTGTGGTGTGCAGACATCCCGAATCCAGTTCAGCTAACGGGTCTGGATCTCACAGGAGGAGCCGTGTGGCCACGCATGCATGTGAACGCTGACCACATCGCTCAGGACCGTCTACTTCTAGTTCAGTGTCACTCCCAGAAAGTGTGTGTGTGTGTGTGTGTGTGTGTGTGTGTGTGGTTTGTCTGTAGCCGGTTTAATGATCTGCAGCAAGAAGGGAACAGTGACTGCACAACATTGTCATTCTTACATCCAGCTGAGTTACTTTTGGCAATTTTATGTTTAAAAAAAATAAATATATATATATATATAAAGATTACAAAATTCAGATTTTCTGTATTTCATTGTCTGTCCAAGTAGATTTCTTTGTGACCTCTCAACCGTTTACAGGGAACAAAATGAAAGGAATGGAGCAAAAAATGGTTATGACCACATTTATACATCAGATATCATGAGATACATGTTAATGAAGGTAAACAATGTGACCCGGTTCTTTATTGGAGTTTGCCTGAAACAGATGTGGCTTATGGGTCCGAACCCCGAAAGCTGTCGCGGGCGGCGCTCTGGAACACTCCACCGTTAGCTAGCGGTGTCATGTCCGTCCTCGCACTATTGTGACGACAGAGCTGAGCTTGGGAACCGCTGACTAACTTTGTTCTCTGCCATTGTTTGTCTTCAGGATGTCCTTCAGTAATGTTACACAGGGTCAGAGCTCCGTGTTACTGGAGGAAACTCCTCTGATGTCGCTGCAGACGAACAACAACAGGCAGCTTCTGTTCCGCTGGGATGCAAACGTGTACTTCTGTGTGAACCTTTTGAGATGTGCCTGCTGCTTTTTATTTATGGACAATATTTACTTTTAGACAATCGTTGGATCACAATTCCGCAGTCAAACTGCAGTTCCATTGCATTTCGAGAATATCATATTTTACGTATGTTCAGATTTGAATTTTTTTTCAAGTGGTGCTCTCACATTACATTACAGTATATTGACATCCAGCAAGCGCCTACAATGGCCCTAATATGCCATAAAACAATTGTTCAATGATAGACCTGCCACCAAATTTAAGGTTTTATTGTCAAGATCTGGAAAACACTGTGACCACTAAAAGAAGAAAGTTTGTGGAAACCTCCAGGTTCAGTCAGAAATATCATGTGTATGTACACTACCATTCAAAAGTTTGGGGTCACCCAGACACATTTTCTGTTTCTTCGCATGGAATATCCTTCATTTCTAAGAACAAGAACAGACTGGAGAGTTTCACATGAAAGCTCTCTTTTTCTGGCCATTTTGAGAGTATAATGGAACCCACAATGTGATGCTCCAGATACTCAACTAGCTCAAAGGAAGGCCAGTTTTATAGCTTCTCTCACTGTTTTCAGCTGTGCTAACATAATTGCACAAGGGTTTTCTAATCATCCATTAGTCTTCTATGAGCAAGCACAATGTACCATTAGAACACTGAGTGATAGTTGCTGGAAATGGGCCTCTATACACCTATGTAGATATTTCATTAAAAACCAGACGTTTCCACCTAGAATAGTCATTTACCACATTAACAATGCATAGTGTATTTCTGTTTAATTTTATGTTATCTTCATTGAAAAAATCAATTTCTTTGAAAAATAAGGACATTTCTAAGTGACCCCAAACTTTTGAACGGTAGTGTAAGTATGCATGGCCGCTGTCTAATCAGGGAAACCCAAGCATGTCATATGTGACACAGTGCACTTTAAACAACAATAAGGTTCAAGGTTAGTCAGGTTAGTCAAGGCTGTCGCCCACAGACCCTGAAGAGGGTTATTAGAAACATTGATTGTTGGATTGGATATTTTAATGGATTTCCTGAGTGAATTGGCTCAGACAAAAGGCCCCCCACAGAGTTGAAAGTTCAAACTGCAACCAGCGATGGTTGGAAACATCTGTCTCCTCCACGCGGTTCCTCTGCTCCGCGTTCCCCGGTAATGGAGCCTGTCTGCTCTGTTGTTTGTACTCGGGACGACGATGGAGCACGGAGACACCGTTTGTATTTCATGTAATGAGGAAGGCGATTACACGAAGAAGCAACCCATGACGGCATGTACTGTTCTCTTAAGCAAGGCGTGCAGGGGCAGCGAGGGTTACCAGGCAGCCCGGAGAACGTCAACACGCACACACACACACACACACACACACACACACACACACACACACACACACCTACACCTAAGCACGCTCGCTGTGCGACTCGGCTAGACGGTCCTCTTTCCCGTGTGTCTTTACTGTTTTCTGAGCCGGGCCGCGCTGTATCATCATCCAGAGAGCAGTAATCATCTCAGCGCAAAACATCAAACCCTCATTTAGCACACTGGCTGAGCTCACCCTGTAAATAATGATATTCCTCCTTTAACGTCCCCGCTCGCTCACGCCGGGGCCAGATCTCTGCTCTTCAGTCCCCTAAGTGGCACATAAAACATTTTGATAATTACTATCATCTTCTGCAGGCTGAGCTGCGTCCACAACAGCAGCCATTGTGACAAAGCCGAGGCTCTGAAACAGAAAACAGACTGACAAACAGTCTGGGAGCTCGGAAAGGACCACACACGGAAATGTGAGTGGAGATTACAGTAATGTTGCAAAATAAGTAAACAAGAGTTAACAAAAATGATCAATAGTCTTGCTAGATAATTTAGAGCTAAGAGAGATTGACTTCCTGACTATGCACAGCGTCTGGTTTGTTTTCACTTACTTACCATGATTATACCATGACGGCAAACAGAATATTTGATAGTAATTGCTTTAGTATTAAGATAACAGCCTCGTCAGCTTCTAAAGTAGCTGAAACTGCTGCTGGTTTCAGTGGAGAAGTATCAAGTGATACAGAGACATTCATTCCAAGGTGACAGTTCAAAAGACCGAAAGGAGCACGCTGCCCAGAAGAAACGTGAACACAGAATATTTACAAGGTATCTGCGCTTGGTACTCCACTCTGACCCACACAGTAGTAAAAGGTCTACTCACGCGTTCATTGTACTGATACGTTCTACTAGCAGGAATGATGATATGCACTCTTCAGTTTGCTCTTTTACTTTGTCCACTCTTCCAGACAAAAAGGCTCCACACCTTTTAAACGTTTCAGCCATTAAAACCAATGCAGTGGCTCCCAGTCCAAAGTTGCACACGTCTACCAGAGGCAGGTTAAGTGAAAGAATATTTTGCAGAAATACATTTGCAAATTACTTGCAACCTCCTATAGATACCATGACCCCCTACGTTGGCAATTGCTGTTTTAAAATGGTGTTATATGACATTTAACTTGAGCAGAGCTGTGTAGGAAACCCAGCCCAGGCTCTGTCTTTTCCCACCATAACAATCATTTTGAGAGTGTGATTCAAGTACTTTAATAATAGAGCTGACACCCAAAAAGCAGCTGTTTACGACCTGAAGAAACAGATACTTATAACATGAGTGAACTCCCTCCACCCTCCTGCACAGCAGCTACCACACCACAGCCACACCTCCAGGTCAGGCCCCAGGAGGAGAACGAGCCCAACCCCTTTAACGTAACAATACTAGGAGGTGTTCAGGTCAGGCCTCAGGAGGAGAACCCCTTTAACGTAACAATACTAGGAGGTGTCCAGGTCAGGCCTCAGGAGCAGAACGGGCCCAACCACTTTAACGTAACAATACTAGGAGGTGTCCAGGTCAGGCCTCAGGAGCAGAACGGGCCCAACCCCTTTAACGTAACAATACTAGGAGGTGTTCAGGTCAGGCCTCAGGAGCAGAACGGGTCCAACCCCTTTAACATAACAATACTAGGAGGTGTTCAGGTCGGGCCTCAGGAGCAGAACGGGTCCAACCCCTTTAACGTAACAATACTAGGAGGTGTCCAGGTCGGGCCTCAGGAGCAGAACAGGCCCAACCACTTTAACGTAACAATACTAAGAGGTGTCCAGGTCAGGCCTCAGGAGCAGAACGGGCCCAACCCCTGTAACGTAACAATACTAGGAGGTGTTCAGGTCAGGCCTCAGGAGCAGAACGGGTCCAACCCCTTTAACGTAACAATACTAGGAGGTGTTCAGGTCGGGCCTCAGGAGCAGAACGGGTCCAACCCCTTTAACGTAACAATACTAGGAGGTGTCCAGGTCGGGCCTCAGGAGCAGAACGGGCCCAACCCCTTTAATGTAACAATACTAGGAGGTGTTCAGGTCAGGCCTCAGGAGCAGAACGGGTCCAACCCCTTTAACGTAACAATAATAGGAGGTGTTCAGGTCAGGCCTCAGGAGCAGGACCCCTTTAACGTAACAATGATAGGAGGTGTTCAGGTCAGGCCTCAGGAGCAGAACCCCTTTAATGTAACAATACTAGGAGGTGTTCAGGTCAGGCCTCAGGAAGAGAACGGGCCCAACCCCTTTAACATAACAATGATAGGAGGTGTTCAGGTCAGGCCTCAGGAGGAGAACCCCTTTAACGTAACAATGATAGGAGGTGTCCAGGTCAGGCCTCAGGAGCAGAACGAGCCCAACCCCTTTAACGTAACAATACTAGGAGGTGTTCAGGTCAGGCCTCAGGAGCAGAACGGGCCCAACCCCTTTAACGTAACAATACTAGGAGGTGTTCAGGTCAGGCCTCAGGAAGAGAACGGGCCCAATCCCTTTAAAGTAACAATACTAGGAGGTGTTCAGGTCAGGCCTCAGGAGCAGAACGGGCCCAACCCCTTTAACGTAACAATACTAGGAGGTGTTCAGGTCAGGCCTCAGGAAGAGAACGGGCCCAATCCCTTTAAAGTAACAATACTAGGAGGTGTTCAGGTCAGGCCTCAGGAGCAGAACGGGTCCAACCCCTTTAACGTAACAATACTAGGAAGTGTTCAGGTCAGGCCTCAGGAGCAGAACGGGCCCAACCCCTTTAACGTAACAATACTAGGAGGTGTTCAGGTCAGGCCTCAGGAGCAGAACGGGTCCAACCCCTTTAACGTAACAATAATAGGAGGTGTTCAGGTCAGGCCTCAGGAGCAGGACCCCTTTAACGTAACAATGATAGGAGGTGTTCAGGTCAGGCCTCAGGAGCAGAACCCCTTTAATGTAACAATACTAGGAGGTGTTCAGGTCAGGCCTCAGGAAGAGAACGGGCCCAACCCCTTTAACGTAACAATGATAGGAGGTGTTCAGGTCAGGCCACAGGGAGCAGAACGAGCCCAACCCCTTTAACGTAACAATGATAGGAGGTGTTCAGGTCAGGCCTCAGGAGGAGAACCTCTTTAACGTAACAATGATAGGAGGTGTCCAGGTCAGGCCTCAGGAGCAGAACGAGCCCAACCCCTTTAACGTAACAATACTAGGAGGTGTTCAGGTCAGGCCTCAGGAGCAGAACGGGCCCAACCCCTTTAACGTAACAATACTAGGAGGTGTTCAGGTCAGGCCTCAGGAAGAGAACGGGCCCAACCCCTTTAACGTAACAATACTAGGAGGTGTTCAGGTCAGGCCTCAGGAGCAGAACGGGCCCAACCCCTTTAACGTAACAATACTAGGAGGTGTTCAGGTCAGGCCTCAGGAAGAGAACGGGCCCAACCCCTTTAACGTAACAATACTAGGAGGTGTTCAGGTCAGGCCTCAGGAAGAGAACGGGCCCAATCCCTTTAAAGTAACAATACTAGGAGGTGTTCAGGTCAGGCCTCAGGAGCAGGACCCCTTTAACGTAACAATGATAGGAGGTGTTCAGGTCAGGCCTCAGGAGCAGGACCCCTTTAACGTAACAATGATAAGAGGTGTTCAGGTCAGGCCTCAGGAGCAGGACCCCTTTAACGTAACAATGATAAGAGGTGTTCGATCCTAACACATGGAACAATGATTACATTACATTACATGTCATTTAGCTGACGCTTTTATCCAAAGCGACTTACAATAGTGCATTCAATCATGAGTACAAACTCAGAAAAACAACAATCAATAATCAATAAAGTGCAGTTTCTTCACTAGAGTTAAATTTCGAAGATTACAGAAAATTACAAAGTGCTATAAATAAGAGACATCAAGTGCTACTAGAGTGCTAGTACAGTGCTACCTTCCTTATTCAAGGTGTAGTCGAAAGAGATGCGTTTTTAGTTTTCGGCGCAAGATGTAGAGACTTTCTGCTGTCCTGATGTCAATGGGGAGCTCATTCCACCATTGAGGAGCCAGGACAGCAAACAGTCGTGACTTTGTTGAGTGTTTAGCTCGTAGTGACGGAGCTACAAGTCGTTTAGCAGAAGCCGAGCGGAGTGCCCGAGCTGGGGTGTACGGTGTTACCATGTCCTGTATATAGATAGGACCCGATCTGTTCGTGGCACGATACGTAAGTACCAATGTTTTGAAGCGGATGCGGGCGATCTGATATTTTCCCGTGCTCTAGTCACCTGGCCTGGAATAACACGGAGGAGCACTAACCCCATAATGTTGTCCCGACACACAAACACGTCCACTAACCAGGTTTATATATATATATATATATATATTTAAGGATCTAGGCAACACTTGCCTCCCTTGCACATGTGGTGTTTATCTGTGCCGCCAGCTGTGGCTTTTAAAGTGTAAAAGAGGTAACACTGACACAAATGCAAAACACAATACATAGCAAGAAGAGTAAGCTAAATACATTTAATTTAGCAAAATAAACAAATTCAGCTAAAATAGAAAAAGTTAAATACAACAAAGATGCAAGAAAAAAAAATACAGATAACAAATAAAGTGTAAAAGAAGTGATATTAACTAATAGAAAAGTCATTTTAGCATGATATTGAGAGAGATATTGTCAATTATATTGGAAAAGTAGTAGAAAGTTATATTGCACATAGATTAAGGAAAGAAATATTGCACACTAAATTGAAATATAATGTCACAAGTGTCCTATTAGCAGTGTTATATTGATTGAAATTATTTGGCTCTTTATTTCAAAATAATTGTATGTCACCTTTTACTTTGCCAGCACAGAGAACTGTAGACAGTGTGACTGTGATCACTGCTGACTGGACTTACCTTTATTGGTTAGGTGGAGATATGCACAATCCTTCATAGACGTTCATCTGAAATGCTTTTCGGTTTCCAGCAGGCTTTAACAGCCATCTTTGACTTTTCCGTCTGTAACATGTTGACATCAGTGTTCCCCACGTGACCCGGTCGCTAAGCAGCCATGACAATACATTAGTCACGTGCGTTCCCTTTTGGTTTTCTCAGGGGGAGTGATGCATAAAGTGGAAAGTAATTAGACCTCAGAGGTATGTGGTAACTATCACAAGCTTGGTGTTTTGTTTCCGCTTTTATTTTGAAGTTCCCTTCCTCTTGTGTCCCGGGATTTTTACTTTCTGTCTTTGAGGTCTTTGCTCCTTTTTTTCTGTGCAGCACCTGTTTGTCCTGTTCCCTAGTTCAGTTTCTTTATTTTTGTCATTTTAGTATTTCCTGTTTTATTTTGTGTTACTTACCTCTCGCTTCAGACAACTTGACTTCCTGTTTTTGTGTGTTTTCCACTGTGGTCGTCTGCCCCGCCCCTGACTGACCTCACCTGCACTGACCACCTCCACCTCCCAGTGTTAACCCCGTGTTCCCTGTCCCTGTGCAGTTCATCTTCGTCTTCTGTGTCTTACGCTCCAGTGATCTCCTCGTCTTCATGGTCCTGGTTTTATTCTCCGACTATCAAACCTGGTCCGTTAAGTAAAGCCTGTTTTATCAGATTGCTTGATTTGAGCTTCCCATTTTTTTTAACAAACCCAGAAGTCAGCTGTTTGTGTCCCATGTGAAACCAAAAGTCACCGGTGACCCGGATGACCCCCAGCCGGGTATAAATTCATCCTGAGATAAATCCTGCGGAATCTTCTCGCGAGATCACGAGATTACGAGTGACCAAGAACTCTGGCGGTCATCCAGGATTCATAGAACCATAGTTACCTTCGTAACTCTCGTTCCGTAGCGGTGTTGCGCTTGATAAGCCTCGTCTGCTGAGGGAGGTTGTTATGAACATACACTGGTTACGTTGTTACAGTTGAATAACTAAATAAAGAGAGAAGTAGAGTCATGTTTTCATAGACTTCTATATTATCAGACTTATTTTTGTAACCAGAGGAGTCGCCCCCTGATGGCCAGTAGAGAAAATGCAAGTTTTAAGACGCGTCCGCAGTGGCTTCACTTTTCAGAAGTGGAGGTGGTTACACCTAGTTTATGAGTTTTCTCTGGAGGTTATGTAGACTTGGAAGCTACATTTATTTAGCTTAAGCTTAGCTTTCCAACATTTCAGTCCATGGTAATGAAGCAGTGACACAACTAAGCACACATTCAGTAATGCCCCCTTGTGAAGCATTTCATCTCGACCAAGGCAAAGTACAATGAGGGTCTAACAGTAATCGAATTCTGATTCTAATGATTAATTTGTTTACTCAGCTGCCTTCGCTGACACTTGTAATTTTTAAACAAGCAAACGGAAGAAAAACAATTAGCCATTGCAGAGACATGCGAACCAAACATATGAAGTCAGCTTCAATAAAATCCTTTTTGGCAGCCTGAGATGTGACCTGATGTTCAGACAATAATTAAATATAGTCTTAAAAATGACAAAAACACTCTGTCATCTGTTATGTTAGCTTCTCAACTTGCTCTGGGCGACACTATAGTTTCTGATGAGTGAGCGAGTGAAACATGTTGTCACGTCATGAAAGCAAGGGGATGTTTATCTTCCTGTATTTCTGACCTTTTGAAGGACACAGACAGACATCAGGGTTTCGCCTCCTCTTACCCAAACCGCTCTCATGTAGAACTCGCTCAGTAAAATGTCTATAGTCATTGTTCAGCTTGGGAAACAGCAGTGGACACTCACTCACCTGCCCAAGAGCTTTCAAACCGTAGCACATGCCAACGTGAGCTCATTCCCGATCGTCATAATCTGCTGCTTGGGCGTTTTTTTTTTACGTAGTTTCTGAAGTTGGCGGGGGGAAAATAATGCTTGTAACATAAAGTAAGCTATGCCCGTCACTCCATGCGACTCTGTGGCGTTAGTCATGTGACAAAACATTGTCAGAAAAAAAGCATTCTAAATACTTTGTCCGTCCACGCTCCCTCGCTCCCTGACGTTAGGCTCTGAGTGTCGCGGATGGGATTAATTGGAGTTAGTTGAAAGACGGGCGTGTCTCTTAAAGGACACCTGGTGGGTCGGCATCAAGTTCTTCATCAGCAGTCATGAAGCTCAGTAGTCCTGGAAACTGTTCAAACTTTCTATGAATGATTAATAAAAGTGTGGTGCATAGTTCCAAGCTGGTCATAGTTGTCAGAACTGGAATGGAACACATCCCAGTTGACGTCACTCAGGGCTTTTCTTTTAAGAGCAATCACAGGAAGTCCTCGTTTCCATGAGCGCTAGTTTCACACTGCAGCGGCGTGTTCCGGCCCAGTAGAAATACCACGCTGTCAAAATAAAACTATTCTATTACAGCCGGAGAAAAGAAGAATGTTTGTTTCCCATCGTCTTGAAACTCTGACCCCTTGTTGTTTGCCATGCATTGTGGGAGAGACTTCTTTTCCGTGTCATATTTTTCCTTTCATACCTCCTCTTGTCTGCCACTGTTCTTGCACTCTTTGAACTACAGGACACGCTATCACCAGCCAAATCAAGTCATATTATTGACCATTATTGTTCATTGAGCGAAGATTATAAAAGCGCCTTTTTTCTCATCAAAGTGGTCAAATAGCTCCGCAGGTCGGTCCACACCGTGTGACCTCCCTCAATGCTCGTAAAAGTGCAAAAGAAATTGGCCGTATAGCAGAGTGAGTGTCTGCTGTCCACACATGGCAGTCTGCATGAACGTGTAGTGAGTGGGCCGGTCTGACAGTAACTCACGGGACACTTTTCCCCAGTCCGCCCCGGATGTGGACTACACGGCACTGAAGGCCTAGGTCGAAAATGCATGGCCCGCCACTGATTTTCAGTGATCAGTCACCGCTGCTCCCTGATCTACGATCTTAACTTGGTGAGGACAATCCAATCATCGCAAATATGAGTGATGATCAAAACCGAACTCCAAAAGTGTGACTTTTAGCGTCACAAAGTATGTGTCAGAGTGACGTGTTCGGGCTAAGAAATGAATGCAGTCAATGTTAACAAGTGTCTGCTTTCTCACCCTGGAAGGCTGCAGACACTTATCCGTCTGGAGGGTTTGGAGTGCTGTTAGCACATGAGTGTGTTTACTTGAATCTAATAATACATGGTACAGTTGAAGGGCTTACTCTGTCTGCTTCATGGGATTCTCGTACTCAAGTACTCAAAGGCACAGAAGTCTTTTTTTTACTCGAAGCAACCTGGATTTTTGCAACACTTTCAGCCAACAGAAGAGCCTTGTTGATGCTGAGGGTGACATGTGTTTCATTCTTTTTCCCTCAAGATATTAAAGCTGTATAAACACAGAACCCCCCTCACGATCAGCTCAGTGCCATCTGCCTGACACCGAGCTGCTTGTCCAGTGATCAGACCTCTGGCATGTTTTTCTTTTTGTCTTGGCAGCACAAAAGAACCCAATGATCACTTTCCATGATAAGCCCAAGAAGTGTAGCGTTGAAATAACTATTATCTTAACTACGTCACCATTAAATCAAGTCTGGCCCTTAAATTAAACTGCAATTCATCAAAAGACATTTTTGCGCTTCTTCCTATTAACCATATATGAAAGCATCTGACACAGCTGAAGCTGCAGCTCGACGTGATCCGCTCCTTTTATACACAGACCATGTTCCTTCTATGAAAACGTCCCATCTCTGCCACTTTCTAATGAAAGCGTATTGCAGGACAGAACGGCAGTTTGTAGGCGTAGCTGTAACATCATTGTGAACACGCAGCAGACATGGCATGGCGGTCATTTGTCCACTTCCTGCCTCCCCGCTTGAGGCTGAAAGTTGACATGGATGACCTGTGTATGTCTTCTGGGGAATAGTCAATGGGGTATCGGCCTCTGAACAGCAAGGAGCAATGGCCTCCAGCTGCACTCTAGTGTATGCACTAAAAACTCACGCATGACGATCTCCACTATTCCTAGAATAAGATAATAATAATAATAAATACATTTAGTATCCTATTCCTGTTTGAGTGGCAGAAAACTGTAGATGTCCAGACTGCGCCCTGGAGAAGGACATGTTTCAGTCCTTTGCACACCAAGTCTTTATTTTTTTTTTATACGTTTTTTAAATCTGTCATCCAAAATACTGTTAAACAGAGTCTGATGTGTTTTTATTATTCCATTTGTTGTGAAAATTTGGTAGCACTTTATAATAAGTAGACACTTTTTAGCATTAGTAAAGCATGAATAAACAATGAATTCATCATTTATAAAGCATTATTCCAACATGAATACTCATTAGTAACTCATTCATAAACACAGTTATAAATGTTTCATTCTTGATTAATAAGCTATGGTTTCATACTTTATAAATGATGAATTCCCCATTTGTAAATGAAGTATTCATGACTTATAGATGATTAATAAGATAATTTGTAAAGTGTTAGTAAATGATAAAAAAAATGCTGGCATTCATGATGACATCAGGTAGTTACTACTCATTAGTTCAGTAGTTACTACTCATTAGTTAAGTATTAGTTAAGCATGTTCTGTGGCTTAATATAAAGTGTAGACTATTTATGACGGGCATGGCCCCCCAGCACCATCATATTAATGTTCTTTATCACTTTGTGTTGTGGCTATTTCCCTTTTCTGTTGAGAAGATAATTGAGGGGCTCAAAGCTAGCAGAAGTCTCAATTACAGAACATATTTAACTAATACTTAACTAACCAGTAGTAACTACTGAATTAATGAGTAGTAACTACTGAATTCGTCATGACATTTAGTAATGCTTTGTAAAGCATAAATAGTCTACACTTTATATTAAGCCACAGAACATGCTTAACTAATACTTAACTAACGAGTAGTAACTACTGAATTAATGAGTAGTAACTACTGAATTCATCATGACATTTATTAATGGTTTGTAAAGCATAAATAGTCTACATTTTAGATTGTCACAGAACATGCTTAACTAATACTTAACTAATGAGTAGTAACTACTGAATTAATGAGTAGTAACTACTGAATTCATCATGACATGTATTAATGGTTTGTAAAGCATAAATAGTCTACACTTTATATTAAGCCACAGAACATGCTTAACTAATACTTAACTAACGAGTAGTAACTACTGAATTCATCATAACATTTATTAATGCTTTTAAAGCATAAATAGTCTACACTTTATATTAAGCCACAGAACATGCTTAACTAATACTTAACTAACGAGTAGTAACTACTGAATTCATCATAACATTTATTAATGCTTTTAAAGCATAAATAGTCTACACTTTAGATTGTCACAGAACATGCTTAACTAATACGTAACTAATGAGTAGTAACTACTGAACTAATGAGTAGTAACTACCTGATTTCATCATGAATGCCAGCATTTTTTTTTATAATTTACTAACACTTTACAAATGATCTTATTAATCATCTATAAGTCACGAATACTTCATTTACAAATGAGGAATTCATCATTTATAAAGTATGAAACCATAGCTTATTAATCAAGAATGAAACATTTATAACTGTGTTTATGAATGAGTTACTAATGAGTATTCATGTTGGAATAATGCTTTATAAATGATGAATTAATTGTTTATTCATGCTTTACTAATGCTAAAAAGTGTCTACTTATTATAAAGTGCTACCGAAAATATGCAATACGAGACAAAACTGAATTAGTTACGTCTCAAACAAGGCTAATGAATGAATGGCATTAGCGAGAAGCTATCGCAGAAAATCAAACATGTCCCAAACACTTAAATGACGGATTGGAAGATACGGTGTGTGAACTCAACGTGAGGTTGTATTTATTTTTTAAATGTGGGACAATTTCAGACAATAAACATGGACTTTGTGTGGTAAGGTCATCAGGGCAGAAACATTGTTCACACAAGTACGTTAAGGCAAATGAAATCTCCTGGCTCATCTCGCACTCCCACGCACCGGAGCTGATCAGACATTTCTTCACTTCTTTACCTGGAGGGAAAGCATTTGAAGATTTGTTTCAAGCGCTGTCAGTTGCAGACAGTTGCAGGGTCATAAATATGCAGACGATGCCGATGTTTAGCTACGGCTTCGTCCCCGAGCTGCAAAACTCGGGTCTGCAGCTCACGCTGATGTTGTGTTAAGATTCTGCTTCACGTTCCTGTTCTTGTTTTTGTGCTCTAACTTGTTGAGTCTCAGGGCCGTAGCTACCAATGGGGACAATGAGGTCATAACTTTGGTATTTTATCTGGGAATTCAGCAGTTTTAACAACATACTCCAATTAAATTTTTTAAAGATGCCCGTATGTCTAAAACTCAACATATTTAAATTTGATGACTTACAGACCAACAAAGGATTTGTTACCAGAATTCAGCATTTCTTTGCCAGATGTTTTTTTTTTTTTTTGGTGGTGCGCATAAAGCTTTGAAATAGCGGGGAAGTGTTTGTGTTTGTAAACTGCTTGTTCTGGTGCCCCGGAGTGAAATGAAAGTGACCAATGTTTTTTAACGACAGCTTTTTCTCATCATAAAGTTTTCGAGTCACGACTAATTGCTTGTTTAGTGCTCCAGGGAACAAAAATAGTGTGCCAGCCACTGTGTGTGTGAGGGTTAAGGGTGTGATGTTTTTCTTCGTACCAGCTCCTCTAATTTGCACGATATCGGTATGCAGCAAACTGGTTTTACTGGATGTTTCTGCAGCCAGAAGACTCAGGTCAGAATCAATTAATTCAATTGCACCTCTAATTATTGAACTGATTAGTAGGCTATCTTAACCTTTGCCATATTAATATCCTCAGTCTGGACCTACGATGAAATGGAGACATGTTGGATAGAATGGGAGAAAGCGTGTGTTGTGTTTTAGTCTCTAAAACGTGAACACAATGCATACGTCTCTTAAACTTGCATTCCCTACAATGGCCATCAGGGGGCGACTCCTCTGTTTGTATAAAAGTCTATATGGAAATGACCCTACTTCTCAATTGATTTATTACCTCAGTAAATATGAGTTTTTGATCTCAATCGCTAGCTTCAAGTCTTCTTCAATTCAGCATGCTGATTAAGTAAATGATGGTCCCATTTAAAGTCAAATAGATCATAGAGCAGGGCTTGTGATTGGAAGGTCATTACCACAGCATCACTCCTCCACAGTCCAAATATGGTCACTTCCATTCACTGGTTGCAAAAAGCCAAGATGACGAACTTGAAGCTTGAAAACCGCTGTTAACCAACCAATACGTCCACTTCTTATACACTGTCAACGTTACACTGGAACACCGGTTCAATCCCACGGTTGAAATAAGAGATTAGGAAAACTGGCCTGGGGTTAAGATCAAGTGAGCCTGCCATACAATACAGGCGTATACGTGGAGGCGAGGTTAGTGGGTAAGCCCTCTATGTTTGGGCTCAACCACCGTGCTGTAAGGCTAAACTGCTCCACCGTCATTCCTGACATGAATCAAACGGCTTTCACAGTCAAGTAACAAAGAGCTTCATTTTTATAGATCATCATTTTCTTTGACGGATTTCTTTCGTACATTTGATCAGACAGATTCTTTGACTTGCCCCTTTTCAGAATTCCTTCTACTTGTTTTATTGACTAGGAATTTACAGCGAAGGTCAGATCTTTACTTGGACTCCTTCTGGTTCTGCTACCACAACCTCCACTCTACTAGTTGACCGATGTTGACCGTTCATGCCAATGACCCATCGACTCCGTGTGGCCTGTTCATTCCTGTAATAGGGATGGCTCATGTCTACATGTTAGTGTGACATGGCTATGATATCTTTTAACACTCTGATGAATAAATGCCTGCAATGATTACCAGGTCATTCCATTGACTCCTCTAGCCCAGGGTTCACTTACATTCTGCTGGATGCTGGCCGATGACAAGTCACATCTCTAAGTATCTTTTACATGAATTATACAGGAAAATATGTTCTAACTGCTCGTCCTATCTTGACTTACGTTTCAACTACAGAAGCGTTTCCTAAACTCATGGCTGAATTGCTTTGGCAGTCAAAATCTATCCACAGGTCTTTTCTCCAGGAGACTATTTGTGCCGCATGTGAAACGAGACGTCAACTTTGATTTATTTATCTTGTAATTTCCGTACTTAAATAACATAACTTCCATTGTTATTTTAACCCAAACCTTAATCTTTTCATAAACCTGACTACATAGTTTTGTTGCCTAAACCTAACTACGGTGTTTCCTGTAAAGACGGAAGTTTATTTTGAAAAGATTGTCTGCATGTAACGAGCAGAAAATTTACACGTTTTCCTGAACATTTGTGGGAAAACGCACAACAAATGAGGAGTAACTTTTTGGAAGATTAATACGAGCCACTGTATTAATATAATGAGCCATTAATAAATGTTCAGGGAAGTTTAAAGCATCATCATACGGGTTGAGAAGCTTTTAAAACCTCATATTTAAGTGTTCATGTTATCTTCATTGTCATTTCCATAATGTTAAAGCCTAGCTGATATTTTGAATTAAGGGCAATTTTTTTTTTATGCCATCCCAATTTAGGATTCTTAACTTGAGAATCCCTAAGGATGTTCTCTTGAAGCTAAACTCCTATCCTCAGATAAGATTAAAACAAATCCTAAATGCAGTTGGGAAACATGTTTCTGTAACACCAAAATATCAATCTAAACTGAGATGAGATTTCAGACTTAGGAAGTTTCTGTAATGAGGCCCCTGTTCCATTGTTTTCTCCAGCTCACTAATGATCTTATGAAACAACACAAGTTGTGATTGAGTTTGAAGACATCAGCAGTGAGCTGGGAGGGAATGTGGGTACGTTAAAGTGCTATGAGATGCAAAGACAAAAACCTTGGAACTCTTTCAGGTTTACAAAAAGGAAAAGCAGAGTGAGTAGAGTGGTAAAACCCAACGGGTAGTACAGCACATTACTATGTCAACCTTACCTTACTCCTGCTCAGTGTGAGAAATCTATCATTTTTGGGGAAATACCTACAATAGGAAGGCAAGAAAATCATCTTCGGGTTAAAACATTCTATTCTCACGGGGCCCGATAATTTATACTCACAATTTGCAGAAGCTTACACAAACATCCCCCCTCACCTCCTCTCTATTCACTTAGTCAGCGGGATGAAATAAGTCTCAGCAGTGAAGGCCGAGCGCTGTTGTAATGTGGGTGGGGAATGTAATCACGTAACTGAGGGAACATACAGATGCACTCAAAGACCTCAGCCCCTCTGCAGGAGACTTCCAGTGACCTACAGGAAGGACTCTCTGTGTGTTGGTAGTGCAGCATGGCTGTCTGTTCACGGCCAAACTGGATCCTTGGTTTTGGAAACTAGACCATAAGTGTGTTTAACGTTTCAGTCTTGACATTTGATGAATAAAGAGGCAGCATATTTGATCAGACAAAACTACCCCTATGAGTGGCTACTACATGCACAAGGGACACAATGCCCAACATAACCAGTTGAATCCAGAAACACTGTTAAACCGCCCTTTATGACTTTTGACTAACTTTCAGGTCTATTTGAAATCGATAGTCGGGTATAAGTTATCTTCTCCATGTCATCCGTAGCCATAAAACGATCCCTTTCAAATGGGATTCCAAAAAAAGAGCTGGAGGACAAAATCCACATGTAACAGTCCTACAAAAACATATCATAAAGTCCACCAAAACATCGTCACAGTTGGTAGATCAAACACAGTCAGATGGTCTGTTATGGAAGGTACTGCAACATGTCCTTTTTCATTGAGGTAAGAGGACTACAGAAAGCATGTTTGATAGGATATCTAACTGATCAGCCCGTTCTCACTCCCAAGCCGTCAAATAGCACCGCTTGGTAATGGTGTCGATACCAAGACATCGCTTCGTGTCTTTATTAATTAATTAATTAAACCTCTTCTTAAAAAGCCCACCCTGGATCCAGAGGTGTTGGCTAACTACAGACCTATCTCTAACCTTCCCTTCCTCTCTAAGATACTGGAGAAGGTAGTCGCAAATCAGTTGTGTGACTTTTTACATAACAATAGCTTATTTGAGGAGTTTCAGTCAGGATTTAGAAAGCATCATAGCACAGAGACAACACTAGTGACAATTACTAATGACCTTCTAGTTGCATCAGATAGGGGACTTGTCTCTGTACTTGTCCTGTTAGACCTTAGTGCAGCATTCAACACCATTGACCATGACATCTTATTACAGAGACT
Source organism: Myoxocephalus aenaeus (assembly GCA_038501785.1). Classification (NCBI taxonomy): domain Eukaryota; kingdom Metazoa; phylum Chordata; class Actinopteri; order Perciformes; family Cottidae; genus Myoxocephalus; species Myoxocephalus aenaeus. Next base: position 261,904 of record JBAMJR010000092.1, read on the forward strand.
AGACCAGTCGATTGGTATTAAAGGTACAGCATTAAGCTGGTTTAAGTCGTATTTATCAGATAGATCTCAGTTTGTATTTGTAAACGATGAGGCCTCGATGACCACCGCCGTTCGTCATGGAGTTCCACAAGGTTCTGTGCTTGGACCAATTTTATTCACCTTATATATGCTTCCTTTAGGCAATATTATCAGAAAACACTCCATAAACTTTCACTGTTATGCCGATGATACTCAACTATATTTGTCAATCAAGCCAGATGAAATCCACCAGGTCGCTAAGCTTCAAGCGTGTCTTAAAGACATCAAGACCTGGATGACCTGCAACTTCCTGCTGCTGAACTCTGACAAGACTGAAGTTATTCTACTCGGCCCAGAACACCTCAGAAATCAATTATCTGACGATATGGTTTCCCTGGATGGCATCGCTCTGGCATCCACCACCACCGTAAGGAATCTCTGAGTTATTTTTGACCAGGACCTATCCTTTGGCGCCCACGTGAAACAGATCTCAAGGACTGCCTTTTTTCACCTACGGAACATCTCAAAGATCCGGCACATCCTGTCTCAAAGCGATGCAGAAACATTGATCCACGCATTTGTTACTTCAAGACTGGATTACTGTAACTCCTTATTATCAGGCTGCTCCGGAAAGTCCCTTGGGTCTCTCCAGCTGATCCAGAATGCTGCAGCTCGTGTACTAACCAGGACTCGGAAGAGAGATCACATTACTCCTGTATTAGCTGCTCTCCACTGGCTTCCTGTAAGATCGAGAATCATATTTAAAATCCTTCTCCTCACCTATAAAGCCTTAACTGGTGATGCACCATCATATCTTAAAGAGCTTATAGTGCCATATTACCCTACTAGAGCGTTACGCTCACTGAATGCAGGGTTACTTGTGGTTCCCAGAGTCTTAAAAAGTAGACTGCCTGCTTCCATGGCCCTGCTGATGGAACCGGCCTGGAACCGGTCCTGCCTGCTGCCATGGCCCTGCTGATGGAGCCGGCCTGGAACCGGTCCTGCCTGCTGCCATGGCCCTGCTGATGCCCCCCCCCCCCCCCCCCCTTCCTCTCTACCGCCTTCTGCTTCATGGATCGTGGATTATCAGGATCATGGACCATGCCTACTACTCATTATATGAATAATGTCTGTCATATTCATTGAATGTGCGGTAACTACGCTATTCATTCTGGCCACATGACATCTATTGCTTCTGTCCATCCGGGGAGAGGGATCCTCCTCTGTTGCTCTCCCTCAGGTTTCTTCCCTTTTTTCCCTGTGAAAGGGTTTTTACTATCTTTCTAGGGGAGTTTTTCCTGATCCGATGTTATGTGTACAGATTGTAAAGCCCTCCGAGGCAAACTTGTATTTGTGATGTTGAGCTATATAAAATAAACTGAATTGAATTGAATTGAATTTATGAGACCAGACTTTCAACTAACTCAAAGAAAGCCCATCATGTCAGATGGACACAGCCTGACATTGTATAAAGAAACTCTGCGTTATGTGTGAGGGAAGAGAGGTCGTAAGGGTCAAACAAACACAGGACTTTCACTTAGGAGACCACTCGTCGTATCCCGTATGAAGACGGTCAACGTTGACTTTATTATTACCTTACTTTTATTACGTATCATACGTAGCCTACTTAACACCAGCTATGTAATGGACATACTTATTTTTATCAATCTTTTCTGAAACTTAACCAAGTACTTTTGTTGCATCAGAAATCCTGCATGTATGGAACGAGCCGACACTTTTACGACACAGACACATATTCTGAGGGCAGGAGGTCTAATTGTGATATGAGTTCTGTGAGAATGAGGCCTTAGTCTCACAGTCATCACCTTACAGTATCATGTCATAAGCCATGGTAATGCGCCCAGTGCACTGAGGGATTAGGAAGGACTGCTATGTTTGTTCCAAATGTCCTGCAGCCGGAGCACACATCCCCGTCCTCCCAGCAATTAAGTCCCAGCCTCACCACAACAAAGTAAGCACTATGTATGTGCCTTGTGCCCTCCTCTCATTAGACAGTGTACGGTATAATCATACGCAGACTATTAGCTCAGGAAAATCCACTGCTGTTTAAAAAAAAACATTGGTATTTTTCGGGAAAGTGTGGGTTAAGATTGTCTTTTTGTTTCGATCTCGCCAATTGCTTTTGCAGAATGTGCTGTCACTTTAAGATGGCGTTTCTTCCCTTGGCGCTGCTTATTAAACCTTGATTATGATATGTTTTCAGGAATGTGGAAACAATGGAAAAGATCAATGTGCCTGACACACGATCAGAGTCTATTTGCTTTGTAAACATACATCACGGCGCTCTCGGCTCCATTTGTGTTCTCAGCTGAGCGTTGCTGAAGTAAAGAATTCCATCAGCTCCCCTTTGCCCTCTCTCTCTGTGGCAAACATTCCAGAGGTGAGCGAGGTCAGAGCTCCAGCCCGGTAGGTGTTTGCGGGGGGACGTATTTCCGAGGGCTAACCAGGAAGTTAGAATCGCGCGGGCTCCTTTGACGAAAAAGCCAATGGGATTGTTCTGTTGGATTTTGGAATATTGCAGAAAATGAGCTCTCTGGCAAACAAAAGTTATGATACTTTGTTCAGCAAGATAATCTTCACATATGAACACTTGATTATGATTTTTAAAGTGTCAATACAATCACCGGAAGTTCAAAAGTTAATGTTCGGCTATAAAAGAACTCCACCAAGGTCCTAAGCATTAAAGGCTTACTAGTGTTCTTGTGATGATGTTTAGTACTCTCATTTAGGGCTTATATTGTAGAACAATGCGCATTTAAGAAAAGCAATTAACTTCTAGAAGAGGGAACATGAAGTGAAAATGTTTTGACTCATTTCCTAGTTTTTGGACTCTTTCCTCTATTTCATACCATAGTCCGAGGGTCACGTGGAAGCTGTATTTTCGTGCTGTTGGAATCAATTTGGTTAAAAGGTTCTACCTATTAGCTTTTCTTTCACTATATTTCCTCAGACTCTCTTCTTCCGGAACTGAGCCTCTGGACCTCTGTCGGTGGCCTGAGTATTTGTCCTGATCTGAAGTCTCACAGGAACTGTCACTCGCTGGGTTTTTGAGAATCCTGTCCCAACTCTCCAGAGAACACATTCCTCACAGCTTTCCCTGCGGGGCGGATGCAGTAGACCTCCGCTGCTCTTGATCGTGTTCCATGCTTTGCTCTTGAGCTTTTAAGGTTTATCCCTCAGATCAGCCCTTTCCAGCCCCTGCTAGCATGTTCTAATGCTGCAACAAGCTTAAGGAGACGGGCGCTAAAGCTGAGCGCTTCAGACAGACGGTATGAGAAAACAATGTTTTTTAACATTAAAACATGTAAACATGTTCTGGTATGAACACAAAATACAAGCATGTACCTGAAAATAAGCATCATATGTATCCTTTAAATACAAATAATGTAACACTTCTCTTAAATGTAAAATGCAATTTTGAGCAAATAACTAAATAACTTGTTTCACGTGTTATTTAATTATATTCCTGCTCATTTCACTGATATATGATTGTGGTGCCAATCTTAGTGTAGAAAAGGCAAAAATAAAGGTTTCATGGATAAATCCACAGTTGTACATATTTTTCTCAAAGCCTTCAAATGGTTAAAATAAGAACAACAAGAACACACACATCCAGTTGAATTATGGATGTGTGCTAATAGTGACTTTTCACAGAAAAGGTATGAAAACATCCTGGAGGCCTCAATATTCAAAATGAAATCTATGTGCTAGAGAAGTGCAATCAAAGTTCTGTATTTTTTCATCAAAAATATGTGTGACTGCAGGAACATGTGTTTGTCTCCACGTTTGGTTACAGCCAGCCAGAAGTAGCAGATGTTAAAGCTGCAGCCTCTAACTACAGAGAACATTGACATCAACACTATCTGCAGAGGCGGAAGGTAACTCTGTACATTTACTCCATTACTGTGCAAATCTCAAGCCTTTCTATCTTGTGCTTATCTGTGCTACATATGTATGGCACTACTATTACTTTTCCTTGAAAATTAAGATTTTCCAAAGAAAGTAATGAAATTCTTATGAGCTTTGGCATTTCCCTGCCAGAGATCAAACAAAGGGCATAGGTTTTGAATATTGGTGAGGACACATATAAGCGAGGTCTGGGGACATTTGTTGTGTCAAATACTACATTTCCTGCATTCTAGTTTTTTAAATATACATATAAATATAATATAATATATATATATATATATATATATATATATATATATATATACTGTATATATCACCCTCCTTTCCCTTTTAAAAAGGCAGTAATCGCTCTCTCCGCTGATCTCAGAGAGCATGCGTGAGCACATGAAATCACTTGTTGCGATTTACACAAATTATCTCCAGACTCCTGAACAGCAACGTTCCTGTGAAGATGGGGAAACATGTGAGTACGCTCACATCACTGATCACAGAATTTCATTAACCAGCAGTTTTGAGATTTCTCCGCCACTGGACCTGTTCTCAAAGCCGTCTTCTTCTGTTGATGGAGGGAGTTCAGGAGGAAGGCAGGTGGAGCTCATGGAATTGTAACATGGTGATATTCTCTGACAGTGGGAGCTGCTTGTGGCGATGACTTCACACTTCTACAGGATATGGAAATGTCCAGATTTCCCCCAATGAGGCACCATGCCAGAGGATGCTCGTCACACCGACTGAAGTCCCTGAACAGTGTATGAGAACAGCCTGATAGGGTGTATATTATTGATGTGCTGGTAGTTTTCCTAAACCTTCACCACCATTGCTTAAACAACCATGTCCCATTAATGCACACTACTAACTCTACTTCTTCCCCGGATTCTTTGAGGTTTCCGTGGATCGTGGTTTTATCTGGACCCTGGTCCTGCCTCCTGCCATGGACATACTCTAATATACTATTATAATTATTATTAACAATACCATTACTGCTTTTATTAACATTATTATTCCTGTGTATCCACTGCTGCTGTTTTTATTAGTAGTCATTGAATGTGTTGAAACTTCCTCTTCTGTTGCTCTCCCGAAGGATTTCTTTCTTTCTTTTTTTCCGTGAAGGTGTTATTTGGGGGAGTGTTTCCTGGTCTGATGTGAGGTCCCGGGACAGAGGATGTCGTAGCGCTCCAGATTGTAAAGCCCTCTGGGGCAAATTTGTGATTTGTGATTTTGGACTATGCAAAATAAATTGAATTGAATAAACAGCCTATGCTTTTCATTTCCTGTCAAGGGACCTCTGTTGCTTTTTCAAAGAAGAAGAACTTTGGGGAAGCCATTTATATCAGATTCAAGAAGTGTTCATGTAAATGCGGACTGATACTCTGTCTTCTTTCAGGGAACTTCCAGAAGATCTTGTAAGGATGTGGATTATCTCATCCCACAAGCGTTCTGTTCTTGTTAGTGGAATAAACTCTGTGACTTTAAAAAAAATACTTGTTCAGTGACTTTTACTGTCACAGCTCATTTTGTTATTTGAAAATACATCTGTGGCTTTGGTCAAGAAGATCAAATAGATTTAAGAATTTGCAAGTAAGACTTTTGATTAAGCAGTAAATACATCTTTGATTGAAAAGTTACTGCCAGAATGCATTTTCAGCAAGACAAAGACTACGCCCTCCTCCATCTCTGACGGCCTCCTGGAGAGAGAGAGAGAGAGAGAGCGAGAGAGAGAGCGAGAGAGAGAGAGAGAGATGTATGCATGACTGAGCAATGTGTTGCATAAGAACCACAAGGTGTAAAATATACTACAAAAACTGCACCTCTGGAATGGAGCTCAAAACCTTCTGATATAATAACTCAGGATTATCTTGACTCAGCACAGGGACAGATTGTGGATTCTGTAAACTTCCTGACACCGACGGCCGACTGAACATCATCAAGGATGACCTTTAAGTTATTAAATGTAAAAGTATTTATTCTCGTATTAAACGTTAACAGTACACGGCTGATTTTAACGGGTACTACAGTAATTTAGTATAGCATTTCCATGGTTTATGCGAGACAAAATAAAATAAAAAAATGTTCGAAGCAGCAGTTTAATGGAGATTGATATCACATTATACACTAGCAGAGTAGTCATCATGGCTAATAAACTGGCCTTAAAATGTAATTTTCTGGTTTTACACGTGCACATCTGCTTTAAGTAATCACAGATACAGGACTTTCACCCAGGAGACGCTGTTTCTGTCTTGTGTGAAACATTACAAGTGCACTTAAGGGCGGTTGTTCGTTGTTCCGCTTCGTTGTTCCGCTATGTTGTTCCGCTATGTTGTTCCGCTACGTTGTTCCGCTTCGTTGTTCCGCTATGTTGTTCCGCTATGTTGTTCCGCTACGTTGTTCCGCTACGTTGTTCCGCTTCGTTGTTTCGCTACGTTGTTCCGCTTCGTTGTTTCGCTACGTTGTTTCGCTACGTTGTTCCGCTTCGTTGTTTCGCTACGTTGTTTCGCTACGTTGTTTCGCTACGTTGTTTCGCTACGTTGTTCCGCTACGTTGTTCCGCTACGTTGTTCCGCTACGTTGTTCCGCTACGTTGTTCCGCTTCGTTGTTCCGCTACGTTGTTCCGCTTCGTTGTTCTGCTACGTTGTTCCGCTACGTTGTTCCGCTAACCAATGGTTTCACAATGTTAACCACATGGCATTGTGCTGGTGTGACACAAGGCTGATATGAAACTTATTTATCAAATGTATTTTTGGTTTAGAAACATCGACATTCAACGTATCTGTGCTGTGGTTAGCAGAAACATACAATGTAATTTTCTTCTGAAGGAATTCCACAATTCTGACATGTTTTCCCATCATGGTAATTACTGACTCTATCAAGTTGCACTTTGGGAAATGTAGTATCCAGTGTTTAAGAGCTTCCCAGCCTTTGCATGCTTTGAGTTTTGATCAGAGATGCACACAGACATCAGACAGAGCATTTTGGCTGGGCTTGAGAGGGCCATGAAGAACAAACGCCAGTCTATTCTGCACTTTCAAAGACACCTAACTTTGAAAACACACTCGGGGTGAATGGCACCTCACTGAATGCCCACACACTCTCAGAAGAGGAATCAAAAGAGGGAAGACTTCAGATGTTTCACAGCAGGGGCTGAATGTCTCAGCGGCCTTTAGCACCAACAGGAAGATCACTTCAGGATTGTGAGCTTTACTCTACTGTATGCAGACCGGCTTATCATCTGTTAGGCTGACATGTGAATTGAACCAGCTTGAGTCAGAGTCGAAGTGGTCAGTATCGTTCCCAGGCCCAGCATCCATCAGGCCAACCAGTTTACTGCTGCAGTGACTCGCTGACTCAGTCTTGTTAGGGAGAGTCAAGCCAGGCCGCAAACAGAAAGAGCTGCAACTTTCTCATGTAAAACCCCTGGATACTGTACGCTGTGTGTGTGTGTGTGTGTGTGTGTGTGTGTGTGTGTGTGTGTGTGTGTGTGTGTGTGTGTGTGTGTGTGAGAGGGAGTACACATGGCATAGCTTTTTCTGCCGAGTCAGTTCTGTTCTCGAGCATGCAATTGATTGTGCTGCGGCTTTGCCAGCCAAAAGCAGTTAAAAATACCCAGCCCAACCAAATGAGGTGCAATTTGTTTGTTTCTCTTCAAGCCTGTAAAGTGGAACCATGTGAAGAAAAGACTTATATCTCCTGAAGGCTGTTTTCTCTCTCGTCTTCTTTGAAAATAATTGGAAATCTCGATATTCCAGTTACCACATTTCAAACATAATTACAAGCTGTGGGCATTGTTTTCCTATCTGATGTGGTCCCATGTCTTTTTTTTCTCTCTGGTATAAAAAAGCTAAACAAGCATGAATAGTTTTATTTTTTTTTCTGTCTTTGTCCTAATTTGTTTCAAAACTGCCCTTTTATTAAAGTACTGTAGGCCAGCCAACGTTGAAACAAATGAAAATTTAGTTTTACATTATAAGGTTGACTAATACCAGAAAGAGACCTTATTTAAGTGAGTCTGTCTGTTGGAGCCAATGCAGTTGAACACAAGGTCATTTGAGTTTCACACCTCTTGCTCCAGAACAAAGACAAAGTCTCGCCTCGTCAGACTCCAGGACGGACCGGGGCTCTTTGAGCCCTGCAGTCATAGAGATGAAGCCTGCAATAACTCTATTGAAAACTATAATCATCAAAAACGGTAACCACAGGCTGAGGCTTGGAGCGAGGTATCTCCTTTCCTCTGTCAGCCTCTCAGCTGATGTCGAGGGTTCGGTTCCAAAAGCCTAAAATCGGATTTGATCAAATCATCGCAAATATCTGTTTTTGGGACCTTTCTCATTCCCAGAGCTGAGAAGAGTGAAACCGTTGTGAGTGTAAATGCCAACAGGTCAGGGCAGCAGTGTTGGGTAGCTGCTGTTGATATTGTCCTTCAGGGTTTCCTTAGTTTCATTAGCATAATACAGTAAGCGTGTTTACTATGTGGAGTTGCCCAAGTTCAGCTCCATGAAGCGGCTCTCATACGTTCACATTTCAAAGCAGGAAGTGACCCAACATTCTGTGTGACAGCATAATCACCAGCCAGCTTTTCCTGAGCTTTGGACCGCATCTCACGGTCTTCAATGAGTTTTCCATCTACGCGCTAAAAAACCCAAGTGAAGGGAAAATAAAAAGGGGAATCCCACAGCTCCCTGGATTAGCTCGGGAAACTAGGTGTGTATTTGTTTTAAGAGCATGAGGAGCAAATTATTAACGCTGCATCCAGGTTTATGCAAAGCTCAGCTATTCCCTTTCCTGTGACGTCTGACACGAAGCTCACTATTATCCACTGATGTACAACTACCATTGATTTAAATGCAGGTTTATATACACGTATGAACATATTGATGTTGACTGTTGACAACTCAACAGTGAGCTGGGTAATAAATATACAGCACACATTATATGATGTGCTTTCATGTGTGTTATCTGCTCCTGTTTATGTTTGTATACAGTCCAGGACAGCAAACAGACATGGAGTGCATCCACACCGTGGGAATGGAAAACACATCAAATACACCAACAGTTCAGTTTAATTATGTTTGGTCCCTCCTTTCTTTCTTCTGTTCGGGAGGAATCATCATAGCAGTTCAAATGTAAATGCCACGTAGAAGTGGTGAACATCATCTGAAAGCTGGGAACCTGAAGCATTCTGTTTTTCTCATCAGGTATTTTTCATCATGAATTGGTTTTGAAAGTTTGGGGATTGGAACACGATGATAGAATAATATGATGCCATCCCCATGCTCAAGTAGGTCTCATAAGTTGTTGCAGTAATTTTGAGGTTGATTCATTTGTTGGCGTAAAATAAAAACAAATGCTAGAGATGCTAAAAAATACCTCCAAAATATCTCAAAGACACCAAGACCTTGAGAAACACCAGCGAGAAAACCATGCTGTTATTTTGGTGACTTTCTGCAAGAGTTTCCGTATTGGGCGAATGGATGCCGAGCGCTTCTGTTCTGCAAACAGACTCAGAAACCCCCTTATTGTGTATATTCCTTGGAAAGCCACACATTCTCTGAATGCCCTCGTGCTCTTGTCTAGATCGTAAATATCCTAAAGGTTATAAAAGGTTATTTTATACGGTGACGTCAAGTTTCCAAAAAAGGTCTTACCACAATTAAAAGCTACTATGCGGACGAACGTCATCACACATTAATCAAATTGGGCTCATTAGATCCCCAAGAGTCTCCGCTTTCCAGGCATACTCAATTAAAATGATAAAAAATACACTATTTTTAGAATAGGCCAAAATAACACATTTTTACTGCATGCAGAAAACAGCATGTGTTTTTCTCCCAACTGCTTGGGATCATAAAATTTGCATGTCTGTAAAAGGGGGACTCATGTTCAACCCATTTTCATTCACATATGTTGAGGTGAGCGGTCTAGAATACGCTCTAGAAACCCCTGTGAATACGCTCTAGAAACCCCTGTGAATACGCTCTAGAAACCCTTGTGAATACGCTCTAGAAACCCCTGTGAATACGCTCTAGAAACCCTTGTGAATACGCTCTAGAAACCCCTGTGAATACGCTCTAGAAACCCTTGTGAATACACTCTAGAAACCCTTGTGAATACGCTCTAGAAAAAAGGTTTATTAAGCATATTATCTCTACAGTTTTACAGGTTCCTGCAAACTCCGAGCAAGAAATAAGATTACTGCTTGATTAGATTAGAAGAAACATTTATGGCGATCATTTTAATGCCCGACTCAGTTTTGGCCTCATAATCACTGGTTTAGATAAGATGCTTAAACTTAGACTGGATATTTAAAACTTGTCCTTTGAACCAGAGTGAGAACGAGAGAAGAAGGCGGAAAACCAGTGTGTATTTTTCCAGGTGGGAGGGACACAGTCAGCAGCCAAAAACACTTTACTATAAAAGGGATAATTTCTTTGTTTCTGCTTCATGCTGACTGCACTGCCTGGAAACCCCAAATCATTTCACAAGGCATTTAAGACCCAGGAACATGATAACTACAAAACCAAATAAATTGCCTCAGCTCCGAACAATCGCTCTTCAAGACCTCCAGACTCTCTCTAATGACTTCACCTCTCAACCTTTTCCTAGTGCACACATGTACTTCTGTGAACTTCATCGTTATTATTATCCTGGGCCAAAATATCCTCATTTCAAAAGGATTACAACCATCATTAAAACAAGGATGGAACTGTTTAAGCAGTTCACTTGAAGGCATGGACTACGGAACGCATCTGAAGGTTTATGCATTGGAACAGACGTGAGTCTATATTACCCATGTGTGACGAAATGCATTGATGTAACCATGCAGTAGCCTTCCATCCATATGGGCAACGTCAAGGCAACAATTCAAATTGTAATTATTTATGAGAGCATTATACAAGAAGGCTGCCACCCTCATGAGAACATCCACTTTTGAGTTGAAATCGTCAACCTTCAACTAATGTTGTTAATCAGCAATAATCCTGACACATTCTGCAAAGAAAGCAACAAGTACTAACCAATCAGAGGGACGGTAGGGCGGGTCTTTGTTCAATGCTGGCAGGGGGTGAAATCAATCACTACAGTAAATAACAGTGCAACTGTCCATGGCTGTGAAGTTGGTCGTTTGGCATCCAACATAATAATGCACATCATCTCTATAAATCCAAATAAATAATAAAAGCTTCTGAAGATATAGATAGTGTAATGTTTAGACATGAGGCGAGGGTCGTCTTCTGTAAGTTTTCATCAGTTTTGTAGTCCATTTGTTGTGCAGGATACTTTGGGACCTTGTAACGGACGAGCTGAAGTTAGGAACCGTCTTAAAAGTGTATGAAATGAGCTAAGTGAGCCTGTCAGGTTTTTGTCAATAGCTTTTGTATTATTGTTTTTTTACTTCAAACTATCTTTTACCTGGACCGCCTCCCACTGCAACCACCCTTTTGTTAGTAATTATGCAATATGGCATTTCTCAGCACAGACAGAAGTCAATGTGGATCCATTTTCATTGCTCTGACACAAAATGCTTTCAATGATCACATCTTTAAAAATTCTTGAACTGTTCTCTCACTTAAACTCAACCAACACCAGACCTCTGTGTGTTTACATTCCATTTTGTTCGTGCAAACTGTAGCAGATTGGTAACACACAGTTCTCTTTACCAACCCGTAATCTCCTTCCCTGATGGCCTCAATGAAAGAATTACGCCCGGTGAGGAAGTGAGGCGGAAAACCTTCTGTAATCACAAAAATCTGAATAAACATCGTGCAATGTGGCCCAACTACAATTGTAAAGTCATCAATCAGGCTTAAATACTATAAGAAGGCACCAAAATAGCTTTGCTGTGTTTCTGTACTATATTCTATTGAGAATGTCTTTTGTTTGGATTTTCTTTGCAAAATGCTCCTTTTTGAAATTCACTGATTCTACAATGTGGAGAAGAATGCAGTGAGATCATTTAGTTTTTATAAATGATTATAGTGTAGAATAGTTTTTAATGAGATGTTTAATTTAATCTGAGGTGTTCTGTTACCTGGGTTGTTGTTGTGGGAACAGTGTGTAGTGTTTTGATCAAATGAGAAAACTAATGTAATTATTATTTTATGTATCAACTTACATTCCCGCCCACCTGCTCACCTGTCCTCCAGGTATTTAACCAGTATATTTTAATTCAGCCCTTGTCAGTTCATCCGTGTAGTTTCTTGCGTTATGCTTTTGTGTTTTTGTGTTTTTGTGTCTGTTATTTGAATGTTACCTGGACCTGTGCTTCCTGTTACTGTACGTCTGGTATGAGCCCCAACCTTTGCTGGTCTGAGTCGGGATACAGATATTTGTTGTGATATAAACAGAGAGAGCTTTATGTTACACCCCTACTCAGAAGACTGAATCTGAAGAGATCAGATTTATTTGTAAAAGTGGGAGGAAGTGGGAGGATTTCTTTCAGGCTTCCGAGGTTATGGTAATTAAGTAACTTTAATGAATGGATGCACATGAAACTAGGCCCATTAAAATGGGAACGTCTAGGACAGCAGGGAGGTGGGATCGTACTTCAGTGATGTTGCTGAAGTGAGTGGAATAAATCTCTGGGAAAGATTAAACACACATTAGCTTTGGTAGGTTTCCATCAACATTCTGTCTTTTAGTTTGTGTTTCAGGACACAGATGTTCCCATTTACTCGAGGGATAACAGCACTTGTGGAGGGCTAGACAAGTGTTCCCCAGTAAGTGCTTTTGTCCTCCTCTCACGCAAAGTGTTCAGCTGGCAGATCACCTCTCGTGATCATTTCCTCTGCAGACTGAACTCAGGCTACAATTATTACAACTCAAGGTGTGACAGCCAGTCGAAAAGGAATTAGAGACTTGAACTTCCACAGAAGCAGCAAAAAAAAATACAACAATTCTAATGCTGCATGAGATGATATAAGGAAACCCCAAATCTGATCAATCAATTATCTAATTTGTAATTCTAAATGTGTGCACAAAACTCTGCTATATTCAGTGCATCTGACGTTATCTTATCTTGTAATAATGTGTTTAATATGATTGATCAGAACACTATTGCATGGGCTGCTTTCATGAGCTCTTTTGTTTGTATTCTTAATTATTGTGTGGATTTTGTGTCAGACAAGTCCTTATCGATGGCAGGCTCCCTAGCAGCTCATTCAGTTCACCAGCCTCTCTATAATAGCGTCTGCTGAGCATTCAATGTGATTATCCTCTCTGTCTATCAGTAGAGAGTAAGGACTTTACTTCCTGACCGCATACCTCTGTTTTTACTTCATATCAGCCACAAACCAGGACTTCTGTGTTGAATGGATGTATGAAACAGTCCCTTAACTATTTCCAAGCAAGTCCCTTGGGTCTCTCCAGTTGATCCAGAATGCTGCAGCTCGTGTACTAACAAGGACTCGGAAGAGAGATCACATTACTCCTGTACTAGCTGCTCTCCACTGGCTTCCTGTAAGATCGAGAATCATATTTAAAATCCTTCTCCTCACCTATAAAGCCTTAACTGGTGATGCACCATCATATCTTAAGGAGCTTATAGTACGATATTACCCCACTAGAGAGCTTATAGTACCATATTACCCCACTAGAGAGCTTATAGTACCATATTACCCCACTAGAGAGCTCATAGTACCATATTACCCCACTAGAGAGCTTATAGTACCATATTACCCCACTAGAGAACTCATAGTACCATATTACCCCACTAGAGAGCTTATAGTACCATATTACCCCACTAGAGAGCTCATAGTACCATATTACCCCACTAGAGAGCTTATAGTACCATATTACCCCACTAGAGAGCTCATAGTACCATATTACCCCACTAGAGAGCTTATAGTACCATATTACCCCACTAGAGAGCTCATAGTACCATATTACCCCACTAGAGCTTATAGTACCATATTACCCCACTAGAGAGCTCATAGTACCATATTACCCCACTAGAGAGCTTATAGTACCATATTACCCCACTAGAGAGCTCATAGTACCATATTACCCCACTAGAGAGCTTATAGTACCATATTACCCCACTAGAGAGCTCATAGTACCATATTACCCCACTAGAGAGCTTATAGTACCATATTACCCCACTAGAGAGCTCATAGTACCATATTACCCCACTAGAGCTTATAGTACCATATTACCCCACTAGAGAGCTCATAGTACCATATTACCCCACTAGAGAGCTCATAGTACCATATTACCCCACTAGAGAGCTTATAGTACCATATTACCCCACTAGAGAGCTCATAGTACCATGTTACCCCACTAGAGAGCTCATAGTACCATATTACCCCACTAGAGAGCTCATAGTACCATATTACCCCACTAGAGAGCTTATAGTACCATATTACCCCACTAGAGAGCTCATAGTACCATATTACCCCACTAGAGAGCTTATAGTACCATATTACCCCACTAGAGAGCTCATAGTACCATATTATCCATTACTACTGTCTTTAATGTCCTTTTTATATTTTTTATATTTAGCTTGTATATTGTGTGTGAAAAAAGTACGAAGAGCAAGGGAAACCGGAGTCAAATTCCATGTATGTGCAAATTTACATGGCCATTAAAGCTGATTCTGATAGAGCGCTCATATTACCATATCACCCCACTAGAGAGCTCATAGTACCATATTACCCCACTAGAGAGCTTATAGTACCATATTACCCCACTAGAGAGCTCATAGTACCATATTACCCCACTAGAGTGCTCACAGTACCATATTACCCCACTATAGAGCTCATAGTACCATATTACCCCACTATAGAGCTTATAGTACCATATTACCCCACTAGAGAGCTCATAGTACCATATTACCCCACTAGAGACCTCATAGTACCATATTACCCCACTAGAGAGCTTATAGTACCATATTACCCCACTAGAGAGCTCATAGTACCATATTATCCATTACTACTGTCTTTAATGTCCTTTTTATATTTTTTATATTTAGCTTGTATATTGTGTGTGAAAAAAGTACGAAGAGCAAGGGAAACCGGAGTCAAATTCCATGTATGTGCAAATTTACATGGCCATTAAAGCTGATTCTGATAGAGCGCTCATATTACCATATCACCCCACTAGAGAGCTCATAGTACCATATTACCCCACTAGAGAGCTTATAGTACCATATTACCCCACTAGAGAGCTCATAGTACCATATTACCCCACTAGAGTGCTCACAGTACCATATTACCCCACTATAGAGCTCATAGTACCATATTACCCCACTATAGAGCTTATAGTACCATATTACCCCACTAGAGAGCTCATAGTACCATATTACCCCACTAGAGAGCTCATAGTACCATATTACCCCACTATAGAGCTCATAGTACCATATTACCCCACTAGAGAGCTCATAGTACCATATTACCCCACTAGAGACCTCATAGTACCATATTACCCCACTATAGAGCTTATAGTGCCATATTACCCCACTAGAGCGTTGCGCTCACTGAATGCAGGGTTACTTGTTGTTCCCAGACTCTTAAAAAGTAGGTTGGGGGCTAGAGCTTTCAGTTATCAAGCTCCTCTTCTTTGGAACCAGCTTCCACTTTCAGTCCGGGAGGCAGGCACGGTCACCTCATTTAAGAGTAGACTTAAGACTTTCCTCTTTGATAGCTTATAGTTAGGGCTGGTTCAGGTTCATAGTTAGGACTGACTCCGTCAGGAGAGGGAGAGTCAGACAACTCTCCTCGCGATTCACGAGGGCAACTCACCCCGTGATCCCGTCAGAGAGATTACCCTGAAATTGGCCCTGCCTCCTACCTCCTACCTCCTGTCTCCTGCCTCCTGCCTCCTACCTCCTGCCATGGCCCTGCTGATGCCCCTCCTCTCTCCCTCCTTCTGCTTCATGGATTGTGGTTATATGGGTCATTGTCCAGGCGTATACTACTCATTATATGAATAATTTCTGTCATATTCATATATAAAATAAACTGAATTTAATTTACTTGAATCCTATTCATGAAGATTACAAACAGAATCGGTGACAAGGGATAATTCTGGCAGAGGCCATTACCAACAAAACATATTTGACTTCCTGCCGAGAATATGGACACAGCTTTCACTCGGTTATATAATAAGGCTCGTAGCAATGGCCTGGTTACCCCGTGATCCCACAGGATTCACCAGGGGACATGGTTGTGAGGGTTCCACAAGTCCACAAAACAAATATATGACTGGATGAGCAAACTTCCATGGCCTCTCTAGTAACCCGACAAGGATAAAGAGCTAGTCCAAATTAAAGGATTTATTGCTTCTCCTGGATTTGAGGTTTGACAATCGATAGAGCCTCCTTTGCAGAACACTGGCAAACGCCTTTCCGGGGTTGCTGAGCAGTCTGATAATTGGCTAGCCAAGATAGCCCAACAAGTTCCTAAGCATTCAGCATCTCAAGGTAAATCTCACCTGGTGCCTTGTCGCTGAGAAGCTTTTTCAGACTACTCTGCCAGGCAGTGGCGGTTTTGGGCACAGGCGAACCGGGCAGCCGCCCGGGGCGGCACTTTTTCATGTCACGTGGGGGGCGGCACGACCACTTACCACTTAAAAAAGATCATCTGGGCCGCGAAGCGGTTTTCCATTATCTATCATATCACTGTGTGGGGGGTTGGCAGGTTGGCGCCCCCTGCGGCTGCGGGCGCCCCTGCTTGTGGGGGGGGGGGCGTCGCCTCTGGGTCTGCCGGGTGGGGCGGGCGGGGGGATCCACTGTGGGCTATAGAGCAATACTCTAATGCAGCGGCCCCCAACCTTTTTAGAGCCAAGGACCGGTTTTGTGTCAGACAATATTTTCGCGGACCGGCCTTCACGGTGTGGGCGCAAAATATGACGTAATAAATATGACGTAATACGACCGGCATAAAGACAATTATAAAGTGCATAAAGATACAACTCACCATTACGCTGCATTAGTGGAGCCCTGAGCTTGAGGGTTGAGGGTTTTAGAGCTTTTTTGGCGATCTCAGTAACTCTGCCTTGATTTTAATCCAGAACACCGAGTTGAAACGGACTTTTAAGTTTCATTTTTGGGGAAACGTATCACGTAACCTCTTGACATGTGTCAAGATGTTATGTTTGAGGCTACGCACAAACGGATGTATCCGGTCTTTTTTCAAAATATTTTTTTTTTTTCGAGTCTCGCCCGGGGCGTAATTACGTGTAGAACCGCCACTGCTGCCAGGAATAGAGGTGAGGCTTCAAACTCTGCCTACTCCACAGAGGTCGGGTTCAGGAGTTTCTCAAAGTGCTTTTTCCAGAGCTAGAGCATATCTCCAGTCAGTCAGTAGTTCTCCTCCCCTGCTGAACACAGCCCTGCTTCCTCCTCCTGAATAGTCTGAAAGTTTGCCAGAACTTCATCGAGGCCAACTGAAAGTTCTTCTCCATAGCCTCTCCGAACTCCTCCCAACTGTGTTTTTGCCTCGGCGACCACCAAAGCTGCAGCCCTTCTGGCCTGGCCTGCAGCTCCAGGGAGCCCCCGGGCCAAACAAGCCCTCCGGTTCTAAGACAGACACCAATGACATTCTGACCACAATTACAAACAGCAGGCTCCACAATAGAGGCTATTAACATGTCCCTATTCATGGTCGTATTCCATGACCTTAACCTCACCTGGGATGCACCACAAATTCTTCCAGAGAATTAAAGACCTCATACACTTTTCTGTTAACCAGCTCTGGTGATCAATTGACAGCTCGGTCTCTGAGATCAGTCTCTTCACCTGATAAATGGCTACAGATCTGATGATAGGGCCAAAAAATCAATCATCCATCTTTGGCCGAAACTATTCTGGTACCATGTACACTTGTGAATCATCCTATACTCTGGCGTGGTGTTTGTTATGACCGTTCCATGTCTACCACAGAAATCCAATAACAAAACACCACACAGATGCAGATCAGGCAGACCGTTCCTCCCAATCAACCCCTCCAGGTTTCTCCATTGCTGCCCAGGTGACCATGAAAGTCCACCAGCAGAACTATTGGGTCCCTAAGCGATATCCTCTCCAGGACCCCATGCAGAGACTCTGAGAAGGCTGGATACTCCAACTGGCTGTTCAGTGCATAGCACATACAACTGTCAAACAACACTTCTCTCACTGACTCATAGTTGCATAGATGCAACCCTCCATTCTCTTGGCAGAAGACCATCAGAGTGAAGCTCTGTCAGGGGCTCGTCAATATTCTCACATCGGCCCGCTCACCTTGAGCATCTCTTAATCCAGTCCAGTCCCTCTCCAAGAGTTTGGTTCCAGACCCAGTACTATTCGTATAGGTGAGCCCAACTATATCTCCATCTTAGGTACAGCGCTGGTAATGCTGTATCTTCCGAGAATCAGTGTTCGATGCCAGGGGTCATAGCAAAGCCCTTTACTTTACTTACCGCCCAGGGGATTATGCACCGGACCCCTGCGGGTTGTGGGCCCACAGGGTGACAACTTCATGTATTTCTTCCAGTAGTTAATTTGGTTTGTACCATGTAGTAAATTGTTTTATCTTATATTATTTGTTTCATATTTTGTCTGGGGTGGAACGTTGTAGAAGTGGTTATCACTGTTGCCTCACATCAAGAAGGCTCTTGATTCAAACCTGCCAGCCAGAGTTTATATCTTCTCCCCATGCCTGCAGTAGGTTTTCTCCCGGTGTTTCGGTTTCACTGTTTCACTGTTCCAAATTCTGAACAACGAAGATACATAAATGGACTTCAAAATGGATAAATCTGATAAGCATTCTGCTGATCATGTATTATTCTTTTCAGATGAGAAACGCACAGCTCTGTTTAATGAAAGCATGTCTTGTTCTCTGTGTCTAACCCAGTGCTGCTGTTTCCAGCGCTATAGGTTCCATTGAAAACTCTGAGGTCACATTCTCTGTGGGTTTCTCTCTCTGGATTTGGAAGTTTTAGCAACCAAGGCATGGGTTACAGATAGCAGGCCATGTTACACAGTTACAGGGCATGCAGTGTAAAGTGAAACTTTACAGTTCTATTTATGTGCTGACAGAATTTTACTCTGGGCTGGTAGCAGTTAAATGGGTTTATTTGATTTAGATCAAACAAGGAGAAAAAACACATCAATGTGTTATTACCAAGCTGTGTGGTCAGGGTTGGTTAGTTACACAACATAGTGTTATTACCTTAAAACTAGTGCAAGTAAAATCCTGAACAAAATACATTGGTGGAATAGAGCAGGCAATATTAAAATGGGCTCCAGTTAAAGTCAATCACATGAGCTCAGCCTGGCGACGCCAAAGAAAACATTGTTTTTATCAAGGAGGAATTCAAATAATTATATTCAATGTCAATGGAGCTCTGAATGCATGTTGAAGAAATGTGATTTTATTGTATTAACCCAGAATCTGTGTAGAATAGCGACCCTGTCTGGTGTTTTGGAGAAGAAAAAAAAACATGTTGATCTTATATCCAGGGCCCAATTCCTCGTAGCTGGCTTACTGAGTTAGCCGCATAATGTTCAGGATAAGATGACGCATGTCAGGCTTTTCGGTTCCACGAAGCAAGTTTGGAAAAATCACCATAGCAACACATCCAAATCCAAAATGAGCTGAACTCTGCTTCAGCTAGTTACATTTTAAAAGAAAACTATGATCAATTTCCACCACAACCTTAAACTATGCAACCTTGTTCTACGTCATGTTACGCTAGAAAGTCTGCAAAGAGCTTTCATTGTATATTTACAGTATTCACGTCTTACATTGTTATTATTACTGTAGAACACAAATCCTGATCTTGTTTCTACCCTTAACCAAGAAGTTTAGTTGCCTAACCAGTAATTCACAACATTAACCCCGTCAGTGTTATACAAGGCTGATGTAAAAAGGCTTCATGGAACATTATTCTTTTGGTTCAGATCATCAACAATCAACGTATCCCGTTGTTTTCGGAAACGTACAATCCCAACACGTGTTCTGTGGCCTGGGTTGTGCTGAAGCGCCGTCTGCTGCGTTGTGACACCCTGGAGGGGTAGCAGTGGTAACTGAGGAGGCAGTATGCCGACGCCTCGGCCTCCTGCTGTCTCTGATAGATGCTTCAGCCTCTTGCTGAGTGCAGCCCTGTGTTTCACGAGGAGCGGGGAAGTTAGCTTTATTGAAACAGCAGCACTGATTTAAAGCCACATAAATATTTCACCAGAGACTTAATAAAGCTCAGCTTCAAAACATGTGAAAGGTGGAGGTCTGTAAGACTTTTACATGTCGCCTGTCTCTCTCTCTGTTCTTTACACCCATAGAGTGATTTAGGCTTTGAGTGATGTCAGACACACACAGCTGCTGGAAGTTCCAGAAGAGCTACAGTCAGGTCTTCTTAAGAATAGCTGTATTCTTTAAAACATCAATGCCACCATTCAATGTCAATCAAACAGGAAGAAACCTGTTGTGTGTGTGTGTGTGTGTGTGCGTGTGTGTGTGTGTGTGTGTGTGTGTGTGTGTGTTTGTGTGTGTGTGTGTGTGTGTGTGTGTGTGTTGTCAGCAGGTTTTTTCTAATAAGTGAAGGAAACACAGGACATGTGGTGTTAATTACAAAATCATTGGTATGTGAGAAAAGTACAACTCATGTCCAACAGGTTTCATCATTATTTGGACAAAGATATGTCGGTGATTAAAATGAACACAGGGTTCTCTAAACTGCTTCTCGGTGTTAAGTGGCTGCCCTTTTATCTCCATCAGCACTGGTAAGTAGTCACGTCTCTGTAAAGATGTCTCTCCTGCAGTGCAAACCCAAAGTGCCACAGAGCTGAACATAATCATAACGGAGTGTCTGCTGTAAACAAATGAAGAGCCTTGTGCTCCATCACCTGACCTCAGAATATTAGAGAGGAGCTCGTGTTCATTCTATTACGATAGAAAATGTGTCTCAAACTTACACGACAGTCACTGAGGAAACACCTGCAACACGTGCCCTGACTCATTTCACCAGTACCAAAAATATTCATGAAATTCATTGAAATTCATTGAAATTACCATTCTAATGTTCAGATAGCAACCCTCCTTAAAAGATACCAAAGTTGACTGTTGACGGTTTCTCTCGCGTCAAAGTCGAGCATTAATACCACCATGAGGTCGTGCTAAGCTAATACCACCATGAGGTCGTGCTAAGCTAATACCACCATGAGGTCGTGCTAAGCTAATACCACCATGAGGTCATGCTAAGCTAATACCACCATGAGGTCGTGCTAAGCTAATACCACCATGAGGTCGTGCTAAGCTAATACCACCATGAGGTCGTGCTAAGCTAATACCACCATGAGGTCATGCTAAGCTAATACCACCATGAGGTCATGCTAAGCTAATACCACCATGAGGTCGTGCTAAGCTAATACCACCATGAGGTCATGCTAAGCTAATACCACCATGAGGTCGTGCTAAGCTAATACCACCATGAGGTCGTGCTAAGCTAATACCACCATGAGGTCGTGCTAAGCTAATACCACCATGAGGTCATGCTAAGCTAATACCTCCATGAGGTCGTGCTAAGCTAATACCAACATGAGGTCGTGCTAAGCTAATACCACCATGAGGTTGTGCTAAGCTAATACCAACATGAGATCGTGCTAAGCTAATACCAACATCTCACTGCATCCTACTCTGATCATGATAGACTCATAAATCAAATTTAAGGAAAGTGTTGGCTGTTTTATGCATTCGTTAATTAAAATTGTAATAGTTAATAAAGCTGCTTAGAAAAAGCCTATATTCATAACACAGTAGTATATTTTTGTTTCAAAGGGGGAATTCTGGTGCATGTTTTATTTGTTTTAATCATTTTGTGCAGCTAATACTGAAGTAGGACACTAACGGAGTATTTCTACACTGTGGAGAATCTTCCAGGATCTTTTTCCACCGCTGCAGGACAGAGCAGCTCATGAATTATATCCCCTGGTTAACGTGTGAGCTCATTGGCTTCTTGTGCACACCATGTGCAAACCAACGGGCCGCTTCATAATGAGGAACATTAATGATGAACTGTAATTGCTGCATTAATAGGAAACAACAAAGCAAAAGGAATACGTACTTCTGGGCTGGGAGGGTGTTTGTTTTAGAACCTCCATAAAAGCATTCAGCGTTTGGCGTGCAGTTTAAGTACGTGTCAAAATCTTTGTAGCTTCAAACACCGAGCCCAGCAGGCCAAGAGGAGGAGGACCAGGAGGAAGACAGGAGATGTAAGGAGGAGAGAGCTGGAAAGACATCTTTGACCTTGAGATGTAGGAGAAGCCCTACACCTTGAAGAAGAGCCGATGCATCCAACCGTGAGATCATTCAGTTTGGGCCAGAGTGATGGACTGACCAACAACATTGGCTGGCGTGGGTAAAAGAAAGAGATAAGAAAAGTCAAAGAATAGAAAAGGCATAATGAATGCAGCGTATCGACGGTTTTCCCACCAATGTCAGCAAAAATACCCAGATTTAGGTCAAGGTCGAGGGCAACGTACGTGGTGTTACCTCACGTGTCTTCCACAAGGTGCATCATAGGCTACTTATCGGTCCAACATATTCATGCATCTGTATTTGAAACTTCCTCCACATGTTGTCCAAACGCTGCATCGACACTCACTTGAGTTGTGGAAGGACTGCATGCGTCGTGCACAATGGGTAGTTCAGGGGGCCTGGGAGATTTGAACATTCAACATAAAAACAGGACTGGCTCTTTAATGGCTGCTGATAATCTACACTTTCAAAAGGGGTGATGAGAAACTAATAGTGAATCTCACTGGTCCAAAGTATGCCAATGACAGGTGAGGGTCAAGTTATTGGTCTTTCAATAACTCACTGGAGACGGCTCTGTGTGTGTTGAGCTGGTGAGGTGACCCTGAAACCTCGGGTTGAACCCCATCTCACCAAACCCTGTTTCCATTTTCTCCTCCTATACAAACGGTCTTGTGTTTGGACTTAAATGTCATAATCGTTTGGTTTAGCCTCTTAATGCACTTTAAGCCATTTTCCGACACAGTGCATTGACACACACACACACACACACACACACACACACACACACACACACACACACACACACACGCTGTGTACTAACAAACAGCTTGTGTTTCATTAAGGCTCTATGACCAGGAACTGTCCATGGACCGCCTCAAGGTGCGGACAGTGTGGACTGACTGAACTCCTGATTCGGCTTGTGAAGGCTAGATGGAAACTCACCCGAGGAAAATAACTGGGAATGGAAAGAACCCGAATGAACTCAGAAGGAAAACCATTGAAAACCAGGAAAATATTTGCAGCATTTGAAAGTTCTTAGTATTCCAAATAAAAAAAGTGTGAATTTCCAAATGTTTACTTTATGCAAATGAGGGCAAGCTTTGCCTGTGCATTTATGGGAGGATCACAAAAATAATAGGATAAAAGTTAATTATGTATTCCACTGCATTTGCTGAGGTCACAATTTTCTTCAGTTTTTCCATGGATATTTGTGAAGAGCCACAGGGACCTTTGTTGTGGGGGAAAGAAAGGGGAACCGAATAAATGACCTAGTAGAAACAAAAATAAACAATTTTATTAATTATCACACCATCTGATTACTGTCATTCAAAGAAACAATTAAACTATATTTTATTTTGTTAAGACCATAGAAAAATACTTGGAGTAGAATAGACATTGAACAGTTTTCCGTGGTCATTTGACGAGCACAAAAGAAAATGCTAGCTAGCCCCAGCTCTAGCCCCAGCGCTAGCCCCAGCTCTAGCCCCAGCGCTAGCCCCAGCACTAGCCCCAGCGCAAGTCACAGTTCTAGCCCCAGCGCTAGCCCCAGCGCTAGCCGCAGCTCTAGCCCCAGCGCTAGCCCCAGCTCTAGCCCCAGCGCTAGTCACAGTTCTAGCCCCAGCGCTAGACCCAGCACTAGTCACAGTTCTAGCCCCAGCGCTAGACCCAGCACTAGTCACAGTTCTAGCCCCAGCGCTAGTCCCAGCTCTAGCCCCAGCGCTAGCCCCAGTGCTAGCCCCACCTCTAGGCCCAGCGCTAGCCCCAGCTCTAGCCCCAGCGCTAGCCCCAGCGCTAGCCGCAGCTCTAGCCCCAGCTCTAGCCCCAGCGCTAGCCGCAGCTCTAGCCCCAGCGCTAGCCCCAGTGCCCCAGCGCTAGCCCCAGGCTGCTGCTCGGCTTATTTTCTGTAATCATGCTGGAATTAGCCATCTGTCTAGCTAGCCAGCTGTCCGGTAGTTAGCTAGCTTGTTAATTCCCCCGTGCTTTAATGCTACACTGGTTACAGAAAACAGTGAAT
This sequence comes from Myoxocephalus aenaeus, assembly GCA_038501785.1. Taxonomy (NCBI): domain Eukaryota; kingdom Metazoa; phylum Chordata; class Actinopteri; order Perciformes; family Cottidae; genus Myoxocephalus; species Myoxocephalus aenaeus. The sequence continues at coordinate 286,087 of JBAMJR010000092.1, forward strand.
GAAGCTTTAACTTGTTGACTAATTTACTCTGGCGCTCCACGCGTTGCGATGACACTACTCCACGGCTCGTTTAGTGTCCATTCTAGTCCCACTCTAAGTCTAAGGTGAGGACATTTACAGTGTGTGTTTGGTCGCATTTGCCCCATGCACTCCTGCTGGACCTGATGCTCTGTGTTTTGGAATCGAGATCACAATTTCCTCAGCTTAGTGGCCTCAAAGAAGCCCACGGCTGAACTGAGCGTACCGACCCCTCACTCGCAGCGTGCGTCCTGGAGGGCAGTGCCAGCATCATCCCAGGAGCTGACGGCGTAATGAGCTGCTGTCTTGGATAAATCAGGTGCTAAATGCACACAGATTGCGACCGCGAGCTCAAAGTAAACCGCAGCGTACATTTGTGCAACGTAACTGTCTTTCTAAATGTGGTCCTGAGTTCGAAATTCATATTTAAAAGAACATGAAATAAACCTTAAAACGGCCCATTAGATGGGTTTTTACATTGTGGTGTGGTTGCACAGAGGCTTGTTAGTGGCGTTTGTCTGAGCACTGGAAGCAGGGACGGACACATGAAGAGAGAAGTGTGGACTGAAAGGGAACTGTGGGAGAACCAGAGGCTGAAAGGGAACTGTGGGAGAGAACCAGAGGCTGAAAGGGAACTGTGGGAGAGAACCAGAGGCTGAAAGGGAACTGTGGGAGAACCAGAGGCTGAATGGGAACTGTGGGAGAGAACCAGAGGCTGAAAGGGAACTGTGGGAGAACCAGAGGCTGAAAGGGAACTGTGGGAGAGAACCAGAGGCTGAAAGGGAACTGTGGGAGAACCAGAGGCTGAAAGGGAACTGTGGGAGAACCAGAGGCTGAAAGGTAACTGTGGGAGAACCAGAGGCTGAAAGGGAACTGTGGGAGAGAACCTGGAGGCTGAAAGGGAACTGTGGGAGAGAACCAGAGGCTGAAAGGGAACTGTGGGAGAACCAGAGGCTGAAAGGGAACTGTGGGAGAACCAGAGGCTGAAAGGGAACTGTGGGAGAACCAGAAGCTGAAAGGGAACTGTGGGAGAACCAGAGGCTGAAAGGGAACTGTGGGAGAACCAGAGGCTGAAAGGGAACTGTGGGAGAACCAGAAGCTGAAAGGGAACTGTGGGAGAGAACCTGGAGGCTGAAAGGGAACTGTGGGAGAACCAGAGGCTGAAAGGGAACTGTGGGAGAACCAGAGACTGAAAGGGAACTGTGGGAGAGAACCTGGAGGCTGAAAGGGAACTGTGGGGGAGAACCAGAGGCTGAAAGGGAACTGTGGGAGAACCAGAGGCTGAAAGGGAACTGTGGGAGAACCAGAAGCTGAAAGGGAACTGTGGGAGAGAACCAGAGGCTGAAAGGGAACTGTGGGAGAGAACCAGAAGCTGAAAGGGAACTGTGGGAGAGAACCAGAGGCTGAAAGGGAACTGTGGGAGAACCAGAAGCTGAAAGGGAACTGTGGGAGAGAACCAGAGGCTGAAAGGGAACTGTGGGAGAACCAGAGGAGACGGAACGAGAACATACAAAGTAAGCTTTGGCTGTAAATGAAAAGCTTCAGAAGCATTAACTTCCAAACACACGCTTGTTTGTTACACCAGTTTATTGATCATGAGTCACACTTTCCACCGTTTCCTTTTCAAACACACTTGTTGGTCGTTCCAATTTCAAGGTATTGCTCAGGTTTATGCTCCTTTTAGTTTTACTGTTTCTGAAGTCTTGGGCTTTGATGCATGAATTTTGCATTTACTGTGTTTTTTTCGGCTGCAAACCACACAATGAGTGATGAGTCACTTTGTTGTAAGACTTTCACAAGCAGCCTCTAGCAACATAAAATAATTAACGCAAAAAGTGAGACAACACGTTAACACGTGTGGCCTTAGTCACCTTCTATGAGGAGTCAGATGTATTCCTTTTACCACCACATTTACACGCCAGCATTCTAACCGGCAGTCAGAAGTCCTGTGAGAATGCACTTTCTCTCTGTAAACTGAGGAAGGAATATTGTATTTCAAAATATTCTTTATCAAATTGACCCGCCCTCTTGAAAGCTGGCCACCAACCAGAGTGATGAGTGACAGCCTGACATTAGTGATGGTGCTGTGTACGGGTGGAGCACCCTGTGGACAGAACTCAGTGTTGCAGATGGGACTGAAGGTGGATAGAAGTGGTTACACAGTTGTAGAGGGACGTTTGAAGTGCGTCCTGAAACTAGAGCACAGTCCAAAGACAAGACAAAGGCCTGCTATGCATCCAAGGCCACACGGCAGCATGCTACCCACATCCTCCAGTTTTGAGACAGCTGCTTTGAGATGAAACACAATACAATGAGAGCTCTGTGTGATAAAGGCCCTCTTTGGGTTTTCTTGTAACAACCACAGATCTCACCAAATGTATCATCTGTGCCACTAAGTCTGCCTGCTACCATGGCCCTGCTGATGGAACCGGTCCTACCTGCTGCCATGGCCCTTCTGATGCCCCCCTCCTCTCTACCGCCTTCTGCTTCATGGATTATCAGGATCATGGACCATGCCTACTACTCATTATATGAATAATTTCTGTCATATTCATGTAATGTGCTGTAACTACGCTATTCATTCTGGCCACATGACATCTATTGCTTCTGTCCATCCGGGGAGAGGGATCCTCCTCTGTTGCTCTCCCTCAGGTTTCTTCCCTTTTTTCCCTGTGAAAGGGTTTTTACTATCTTTTTAGGGGAGTTTTTCCTGATCCGATGTGAGGTCCCGGGACAGGATGTTATGGCTATGCTGATGACACCCAACTGATCCTCTCGTTTCCCCAGTCAGAAACACAGGTAGCGGCACGAATCTCTGCCTGTCTGACTGACATCTCTCAGTGGATGTCCGCGCACCACCTGAAAATCAACCCTGACAAGACGGAACTACTTTTCCTTCCAGGAAAGGGCTCTCCCACCCACGACCTGACTATCACCTTCAACAACTCAGTGTTGACCCCGACCCCGACTGCCAGGAACCTCGGTGTGACACTTGACAGTCAACTCTCCCTGACTGCCAACATTACCGCAACAACGCGTTCCTGTAGGTACATGTTGTACAACATCAGGAGGATACGTCCCCTTCTCACCCAGAAGGCGACACAGGTTCTGGTCCAGGCTCTGATCATCTCGCGACTTGACTACTGTAACTCCCTCCTGGCAGGTCTACCCGCTAACGCCATTCGACCTTTACAGCTCATCCAGAATGCAGCAGCTCGACTGGTCTTCAACCTCCCGAAATTCACCCACACTACCCCGCTCCTCCGCACACTCCACTGGCTACCGGTGGTCGCCCGCATCCGCTTCAAAACATTGGTACTTACGTATCGTGCCACGAACAGATCGGGTCCTATCTATATACAGGACATGGTAACACCGTACACCCCAGCTCGGGCACTCCGCTCGGCTTCTGCTAAACGACTTGTAGCTCCGTCACTACGAGCTAAACACTCAACAAACTCACGACTGTTTGCTGTCCTGGCTCCTCAATGGTGGAATGAGCTCCCCATTGACATCAGGACAGCAGAAAGTCTCTACATCTTCCGCCGAAAACTAAAAACGCATCTCTTTCGACTACACCTTGAATAAGGAAGGTAGCACTGTACTAGCACTCTAGTAGCACTTGATGTCTCTTATTTATAGCACTTTGTAATTTTCGAAATTTAACTCTAGCGAAGAAACTGCACTTTATTGATTATTGATTGTTATTTTTCTGAGTTTGTACTCATGATTGAATGCACTATTGTAAGTCGCTTTGGATAAAAGCGTCAGCTAAATGACATGTAATGTAATGTAATGTAATGTAATGTTATGTGTACAGATTGTAAAGCCCTCCGAGGATAACTTGTATTTGTGAAGTTGGGGTATATAAAATAAACTGAATTGAATTGAATAAGTCCCAACAAACATCTTGACTGCATGTACATTAAAAACAAGCGTTTTCAATACATGTTGGACTGGTGCTGGGGCTTAGGAGGAACATGCAATGGTTTGTGTCATGTATTGTATCTCATGAGTTGTTGCGTACTCAGCCTTCCAAGGAAGTTGATGATCACACAAATCCAGGAGAGGGAAAGCCTGACTTAACATGTAGATGTTAGCTTCTACCACTTCTCTCAAGCTCTCAAAGCACTGAGCGTTACATGAATACCACATGAACAGCTCTTTCCATACCAACTGCACACTGATATGCTAAGTACAACACACACATACATGTACATGCAATCTCATTCTTTTGTAGCACGCTGTCTCCATTGTTGTGCACACCAAAACCTATTTATAGTGTTCGAGCTCCTATTTCTAAGTGATCTAATTGGTTCAGAGTGTTTTCACATGTGCATTCTGGGTGATTGATAATAGAATGTGGTATTTCAATTGTGTCGTTTGGCAAACCAACACCACAGGCTTTCAGCTTTAAATGATGTGTCTAATGTAGGGGAAACGTGTGTAGTTATTTCCCCAAAAAAGTATGCCCTAGAATTTCAAACTTAGTGTAAAGCAGGCAATAAGTTATGGTTTAGCATACCTGGTCAATATATGAGAATAGAATAGAATAGAATACTTTTATTGTCATTGTCACGGAAACAACGAAAAACAGTTTAGCAGCTCTTACAGTAAAGACAAACATTAAAAACAACCATAGAAACATTAAAATCACAAGTAGACAGATAAATAAGTGGATCATCATAAAGTGCATGTGCCATTGAATATTGTTCAGCAGTTAGTGCTAGTGCTAGTGTCCTCAGCTTGTTTTTTTAGGGGGGTTCTATACATTTGACAGCCTGTGGGTAAAAGCTGTCATAGTCTGTTTGTGCGTGTTTTAATTGTCCTGTATCTCCTTCCAGATGGAAGGGGAGCAAACAGTGCATGTCCAGGGTGGGTGGGGTCTTTGGAGATACAGCTGGCTTTTTTACAGAGCCGGCCAGCGTATAGGTCACTGAGGGGGGGAATAATATATTGCTTTCAATAAGTGTGCCACAAGTACCAGCAAAAAAACTGCAATGTCCACTGTATAGGGTTGATGATGGCTACTTGTTAATGTTGTTAATGGGCTCTTTCCACCACTGGATCCTTCGTTATAAAGGACTCAGGCTGATAGAGCAGGACTACACTGCTCACTAAGACATGTCCATAATGTCTTTTATTATTTATTTATTTACAATGTTTTTAAATGGACATGCAGTCAAGGTATTTGTTGGGTCTTAGTGGCACAGATGATCTGCGGTTGTTACAAGAAACCCAACAGAGTGCCTTTAAGTGTCAAACCCCACAGAGCTCTCATTGTGTTCCATCTCAAAGCAGCTGTCTCAACGGGATGCTTTGGGTAGCATGCTGCCGTGTGGCCTTGGATGCATAGCAGGTCTGTGTTGCTTCTGTTGTAGTGAAGGGGAAAGGAAGCGCGGAGCAGTAAAGTCTACTGACTACTTGTTTGCCCCTTTTAAAAGAAATACCCCACCAGAACCTCTCAGCTGGATAACTGCCTCTCTCAGCTTGTTGTGTGACATCAAACGCATTTCCTCGCGGCCAGCTGGTTCTTGTTTTGAGCATGACCAGCTGAACGAGCTGGTTGAAGAGAGCGCTCTAACAAATACACACACTATCCATGCATTTATTTAATTTTTCTGCCAAGTAAGCCAAAGTTCCACCCCAGCCCTGTGGTATGCGGTTATAAGTCCGTCTGTGACGTCTTTGGATGTCTGAGTGCAACAAACCACCCTCAATGTTCATGTGCACACTAAAAATAAACCCAGTAAAATAACATTACGCTTGGAAACATTTACAGTTTCACTCCTCTGACTTGTTTAAGAAAAAGATTATTTCCCCCACATTACGGCTCTACAACGTGGGTTTGGAGCTACGCAGTTATGTTCTGAGCTAGTTTGTCCTTGGCGGCGAACATGATCCATGTTAGGTTTTCCATCACAACATAGCTGGGCGGTCAGTCTAGTCGAATATAAGTGCACCTTCCAGAGGACAGGGTTGGTCTGCGAGCCGCGGACCAAAACCGCTCACAGCATCAACTGGAGAGGGGTCAAAGGTCATCGACCAGGAGGAACGAGGAAGAAACATGTTACCGTGAGATGCTTTGCTGTGCAGCAGTGATGCTGGGCCTGGGACTGAGGACTGCATGTCAGTTGTTCTTCTTGAAGTGGAGAGCGGACCGCTCTTCCTCCGTGAGAGCATTTTGCCATCGTGCCTCATTCAGGGGAATCTGGACTTCTCCAACCCCCATGTGGAACTCTTCCTGCTCCTGGTGGTGACTTCAGAGAGTTCCGTCCTCCAGTACTCCTTGTTTACATCATACAGAGAAAGGCTTTGAGAAACATCTCGAGAGCACTGGTTAATTGAATTCTGTGATCAGTGATGTGAGCGTACTCACATGCTTCCCCATCTTCACAGGAGCATTGCTGTTCAGGAGTCTGGAGATAATTTGTGTAATTCGTAACAAGTGATTTCATGTGCTCACTGCTGCTCATCAACCAGGCTGTGGCCTTCCTCTCTCTGACCTCAGAGAATAGAGTCTCCATGTCGGTCCATTTCTTTGTCGTATTGTGCATTCCTTTCCGACAGGAAGCTGACTGTGATTAACTGCTGTTGATGGGACGAGATCAATAGTTTTCTTTAGGCACCCTTTAGCGTCTGTATGCGTCACTCCAGGCTTTCCACTGACTCCAAACACAAACTAACACGGGACTTTCTTTCAGGAGTCGCGTGCAAAACTAAAATGAAGTGTTGACACTTTGTCACGTCAGTCGTTTCTCACTCGCTTGTTGCTGAGTTACCATCTACCACGCTCTTTTCCTGCCTACCTTACTACCTGTGTTGACGGAGGTTTATTTTGAAAAGACATTATATAATTATCTATTGACAAGTCCACAGCTGACACTAGATGTATATCTAGAGTCACAGTTTGTAGCTCGGGAGCACAAACTGTGTGGCGCGTTGGGATGGGAACGTGTTGGTCCGTGCAATATCTGCGAGCATCTTCAATTTCTAGCATCTTAATTGAGAAACTATTCAAGATATCTATATTAGATATCATACAATTACAAGCTGAGAGCTGGATATGAAACCAGACTATGCACCTTTGACCACCAAGTTACCGGGACTAAAATGTACAAATCTAAATAACAAAATGACACAATGTGGTTTTAAAGGGGGTTAACCCCCTGGTGGCCAGGCCACCTCACGGTGACAATATTTAAACAAAACAGATTGAATATGTTGATTAATGAGCTGTCTTTGTACAGAGCCAGTTTTAAGCACTTTTAGTTTTGAACACCCCTTTGGTAAGAAATGATGGAAATAAGTCCAGGACTTTAAAGTTCTATTCCCAACAACGTCTGATATGTTGTATTTTTTTATGTATTTGAATATTGGCAATGAACCATTGAATATTGGCAATGAACCATTGAATATTGGCAATGAACCATTGAATATTGGCAATGAACCAAACCAAACACATCCACCTCTCTGCACTTCCCACATTACAGCGGATTGAATTCATTAAATGGAGTGTTTTGCTCTCTAAGAAATAGAGAAATTGTTTGACTAATGCCAATCTGTACACTTTCAGCTTATTGAAATCATAATAAATAAGTCATTAATGGAAGTTATTCTCTCTAACTCTGAGCCACATGTGGTCTTCAAGCTGCACACATGTGGTTTGATTCAGTGCTGGGGAAAGATTACAGAGGAAACTTTGAGAAGCGATACGGAGCAGTTTCCTCTTATATTATGAAATCTCTAGGAAGCCTGAATCAAAGCGAATGCCTACTGAGCCCTATCACTCTCCTTTATTGGGATCATGACTTTGTTCCTGTGGTGTTCAGGAGGCCTTGCCAGCTTTAGCTGGACAGAGTTTCACATGATGCAAGCCTCCAGAAATGTTACAAAAGTTACCTCAGAAAACCTATCATTATAAAGTGAAAATAGCATGTGCGAATGCCAGTTTGGTTGCATTGGCAGGAGCGCTATAGCTCTGCAGGGTACGAATGCATGTACCCGAGCACACAGGGAAGGTGAAGCGTGAAGTATTGTTTTGTCCATATTTAAATGGAACACAAGGTTTGTTTGATTGTAAAAACAGAAGCAAGCCAGCAACATGTTGCAGTTAGGGTGAGCAGTGTAATGCGGAGTAACCCCGTACACTTGTTTCAAGTTTGATGAAAATGCATTATTGAGACGGACCAGCGAGTTTTCAAATATCTTTATTGGAGGTTGGAGTGTTCTTTCCCACGGAAAGCCTCTAATTGTGTGTGGCAGCTAACCAGCGTAGCGGTCAGCCTAAAATGTGGTGCTGAAACAGCATTTTCAGAACGAGAAAAAATAAACCATTGAATTAGAAATCAAAAACAAGAGCAATTGAAAAGAAGGAATACATGGGGCAAATATGAGGATGATCGCAATTAACCAATATTAAATGGTTCAACCCTGAGGAGTTTGAAGAGTTTCCCTGTGTATGTGTGCAGGCTTCTTACTTTTAGTTTTGGATGGTATTTGTTGGCTAACACGTACCAGAGCACTGCTGAGTACATCGCTAACACGTACCAGAGCACTGCTGAGTACATCGCTAACACATGGCAGAGCACTGCTGAGTATATCGCTAACACATAGCAGAGCACTGCTGAGTACATCGCTAACACATAGCAGAGCACTGCTGAGTATATCGCTAACACATAGCAGAGCACTGCTGAGTACATCGCTAACACATAGCAGAGCACTGCTGAGTATATCGCTAACACATAGCAGAGCACTGCTGAGTACATCGCTAACACATAGCAGAGCACTGCTGAGTATATCGCTAACACATAGCAGAGCACTGCTGAGTATATCGCTAACACATAGCAGAGTACTGCTGAGTACATCGCTAACACATAGCAGAGCACTGCTGAGTACATCGCTAACACAAAGCAGAGTACTGCTGAGTACATCGCTAACACGTACCAGAGCACTCCCAAGCACCCCCAAAAATGGGGGCATAATTCTTCATCAGGAGGTCTTCCTCACTCTTCAAGTCCTCGTACTCCCATGAATCAATACCAAAGCCAATGATGTGACAGAGCAAAAAAAAACTGCAAAGCCTGGCCTGAAAGTCCATTATGTTTATAACACAATTTAACCATAAATATTAACATAAACCATAAATATGACTTGAGAGGACTCGAAAGTGACTCGAAAGAGCTCCCCAAATTATGGAAGTATCTATTTTCATATCCCTAGCTTGATGCCACACAAGTTTACGACCAACAGAATCCGCCAATTGCACCAAAACCACTGTCAGACAAAACCACATTCCAGCCGAAAAAACTGAAATATGACTTACTTATGGAAGAAACGATATTTGCTTGGTATGTTTCGGTGCATCTGCTTGAGCAGAGCCCCTTTTGTTGTGGAACCAGAGGCATTCAAGGTCCAGGAGGAAGATTAGGGCATTTTTGCTTTCAGGGACCTAAAGCTACGGTACACAAAATGTGCACTAAATTAATTACTAAAAATATTTAATTTCACTTAATCAAAGTCAAACTTTGCAGATATACTGTTAACACATAGTGCTATTTTATAGTAGAAAAAAAGCAATGATATGCATAATTAAAAAGAGAAAATACATCCTGGAAGTCTTTTTTCTTCTGACATTTTTTTCTTTCCTGTGTTCTATCATCAACCAATAAACCAGTAACACATATACTGCAATATGAACCTATTAACTGGTCTCACACGTGTTTTCTGTATATTATACCTTTTGAAATTCCTTTTTTTATTTTTTTATATTCTGTATTTAGTATGGCGATGCGAAACCATTCAAATTTTTTGAGAAAAATGACTGGGGCTTAAGCGGGGATAAAAAGTTATGCATCTCTTGCTTGTCTCTTTAATGCACATGTTTTATGTTGTATTTAATGTTTTGCTAATAGTTTTTTTCATCTGTTATTTTTGGTGAAACTTGTATGTGCCTTCTTGGATTTCAAATCTCAATGTGCCTATCCTGGATAAATAAAGGTTGAATACAATTTAAATAAACATGAACACTGTATCTGAAGCCTTACAGCCGGCTAAACACCTAAGCAATGTCTTTGTTTTAATCCATATAATAGGAAAAAGAAAATGACACTGTATTTTTTGCAGAATAAAGCTGGACAAAAATACGTTTTTAAACCATTGTCATTCAAACCACAATGACAATGGTCTGCAATGAAACCAAACAATCAGCGATTAAGACAGAAAAAATATTTATTGGTTAAAATAGCTTTTCACAGATACAATTAATGGGTTTTCGTTTTGCTATCATGCACTTACACTGTACAACAGTGGATCCCCGCGGATTAGCATTGAATTACGGCAACAAATGACCAATTGCTTCTGTTCCTGTCAATGGAAGACATCTCTCACAGAACCAGACGATGACACCGGTGGTCAGATGTCCGCTATTATGCACTGTAGTGATTTCTGTGTTATAAAATAAATTAGTAACAAGTGTATCAGAAAACTCTTACCACTAACTGTATGCATCATATTACATCCCTATCAGCAAGATCTCAGTGCAAATGCCATTGTAGCTGAAAGATCCATGACACATGTAAGTACCGACAAAATTATGCTCGAATGACAATTTCCTTTTAAATTACAGAAAAAGAAAGAGAAAAAAGGCCCAAATTGAGATTTATCCTAGTGTTTGGTAGTTGTGGAGCTACATTGGCATACATTTGAACATAACTGACTAAATATTAGTCCAGATCTATAAGCTTCTTCTAAAAACTCAATTTTTTTTTTATTGCGACACAGTTAGCTTGATTTACAGTACTAAATATCTATTTCTCAAGCAGCAACGGTTACATTGAGTCTGAAAAAAAAACAATACCTACAGAACGAAGAAAGAAAAAATCATTCACTGAAATATGTAAAACGCAGATAAATCATTCTACCGTCTTTCTCTACAGCCCTTAAAAGATGAAGAAGAAGAGATAACAGTAATAAAGCCTTTCTTTATGAGAGCCACGTAGAACCCCTCATCCCAACACACACCCCTCAACATACACAAATAAAAACCACTAAATGAAAACATGACACCACATAAATTCAAAGTTTATCAGGAAACAACAGTCCACGCTGACTGACAAAGTTACTAAAGAGGAAAAAAATTGAATGTTTTACTGTCAATAAATATACAGTTTGTGGGGAGTTAATGGAAGACGTTATCTGTGAGTGAGAGGTACTGGATAGTAGTCAAATGTTCCTCTTAGTGGTAGGTGTCCTACGGATGCCAAGCAATAAATATTCACTACAACAGATATTAAGCGTTCTCTTTACATATTCTCTGTCTGGACAAAGACTCCCGTCTTTGTTGCGACTGAAATGCTTTTAAATGGAGAACTGGGACACGACGGCTCCGGTGAGGGGGAGACAGAAGAAGGTGTGTTTCAAAACTGATTCTGAACTGAAATGAGCTTCACGACGCCAGCGAAGCAGAAGAGCAACGCAACGCAAACGTGAGCGTCCAACGATCGTTCAATGCAAACATTGGCGAGCTTTATCAAGTGATCTAATGTGACCTGTGTTGAGGCCTTTTCCTCTCCTTTGAGTTACATCCTATCTCCTAACAACAGTGTTTTTAAGCTCAAAGGGGACCATCAGAAAACTGTCATATGCGTCTTCAATTTAAAATGTTGTGTTGTGGCGTTGATCATTTGGGACGTGGGAGATTTGTTTGTTGCTGCTACTGGACTTTCCTTTTCTTTTCGTTTAATTGACAGAAGTAAGGCTAAGTTTGAATCTGCTCACATGTTTAACAAAAAAGAAAAGAAACATAACTAAGAAGGCACCCTGTTATAGAGCTATCCCAACACCTTTCAGAAATCAGCTCTGACAGCGCTTCATTAAGAAATGCTGTCACCAATGGGAAGAATAGCAGAAACTGTGAAAACAAGAAGAAGACTTTTTCCTTTAAGTGTAACGGTGGCAACCAGAGTGATGGCCACCCCCCTGTGGCTGATCCCTCAAAGGTTAGGGTAAAGGTCATTGAAGACAAAACAAAGAATAACACATTTGCAACTTGTACCTTTTTGACTGTTACATAACAAGTTGTAATGTCTTGGAGTCTAAGAATCTCTGAGCTGAGCCCCGCCTCCTGTCTGAACGTTGTGATGGAGTGTTTCCTGACTCTGCGGCTGCATCCGCACGTCCCGTCCTTCAGGCAGAGCCGGGAGGAGGGGTCGGGGAACCGGGGCTTACACGTCCAGGTCGTCAGGCCTGGGTCGGCTGCTCATCCGGCTGCTGGCCCGGCTGCAGGGCCTGGCCTCCATCAGCGCCAGCGGCTGCATCTCGTGTCCCGCCGTGGACGGCAGTTTCTTATGCTCCTGGGTGTCGTCCGGGAAGTCAAAGGCATGCGCGTGGGAGTTTGAAATAGTGCTTCCTCCGCCGTTCTGGCCGAGCCGGTGCTGCTCCGTGGAGTAGTTGGCCCAGTTCTGCTCGGTGGCCTGCTTGTTGTAATTGCGACACGAGCCGGTCCCCCGCTCGCCCGTGACCAGCTTGTAGCCCGGCGGGGACATGGGCGAGAGCGGCGCCGTGGGCGAGGAGCAGCCGTTGTAGTAGGCGTACTTGGTGGTGGACAGATCCTTCGGGGTGGGGCTCAGCGTGCCCCCGCTCGGGTAGACGACGGGCGGCTGGCGGCCCTTCACGCGGTCCTTGATCCTCTTGAAGAACACGTAGAAAAGCTCGATGACGTTGAGCATCAGGGACACCAGGGACACCACCAGCATGAAGATGATGAACACGGTCTTCTCCGTGGGACGCGACAGGAAGCAGTCCACCCTGTGTGGGCACGGATCCCTCTCGCAGGTGTAGACCGCGTTGAGGCTGAACCCGTAGATGTACCACTGGATGACCAGGAAGCCCACCTCGAACATGGACTTGAAGAAGATGCTGACGATGTAGGTTCTGAGCAAGGCCCCTTTCATCTTCACTTTGCCGTGCTCCTCGATGCCGTACTTCAGCTTCTTCATCTCGATCTTCTTCAGCGGGATGTCCACGTCGCCGCCGTCATTTTGCACCGCCCTGAGAATCTCCTCCTTCCTGGCGAACTTCTGCTCCTTCCGGTTCAGGTAGAAGACGTGAGCCAGGTAGAGGAGCGTGGGCGTCGACACGAAGATGATCTGGAGGACCCAGAAGCGGACGTGGGAGATGGGGAAGGACTTGTCGTAGCACACGTTCTCGCAACCGGGCTGCTGGGTGTTGCATTTGAACGCCGACTGCTCGTCTCCCCAGGCCGATTCCACCGCGGTGCCCAGGACCAGGATCCTGAAGATGAAGAGGACCGACAGCCAGACCTTGCCCCCGGCAGTGGAGTAGGCCTGGACCTTGTCCAGCAGACGACCCAGAGCACTCCAGTCCCCCATTCTCAGGAAGCGTTAGCTAGGAAGAGAAAGGAACAATGTTGAACTGGCAACACCAACTACTTGTTATGAGTTCAGCCCGTTCTATGACACCATGTTTATAATGTATTATAACATACTTACAATGTGTTATAATAGGCTTATAGCACGGCTTAATTACAGCTATAAGCATTCATAAATACCCATTATGCTTTAGCCTGTTATAATGACTTCTCAATAATCACTTAGGGTGAAATGATATAATACAGATATAATACATTACAACCTTATAAGGTCATTGTTAGCTTTAAGTTAAGTGAAAATAAATATTAAATCTATGCATTAACAACGCACAAAACACGAGTGACCAGCAATTATGAAGTATTATGATATTTGACTGTATTACTCATCATAAAATGCTTTATAATGTGTTTAGATTTTTGTTATAAAGCATTATGAATAATTATTACTATAACTATGCAGTGCTAAGCAGATTATAATGCATCATACAACAGCAGATCAGCATCCTCAGGATTCTGGCCTCTGGGAAGCCTTTTGTGATTAAACAGCGGCGTTATTGAAGGAGACAAAACGAGAACGTTTGGTGACGCAAAACACAACTAATCCAATTACCGGGAGCAGGGGCAGAAAAAACATTTGGGAGGGTTTATGAAACGCTGCCCTTAAGATCCACGCGAAGGGGAGAACACATGCAATTAAATTGAGCAACAACAACTGGTATTCATCCAAAACAAGAGGTGCTTGTGACTGAATGGAGAGGGCGAGTTTGAGAAACCCTTAAATTGTTTGCATCCGCAAGATGATCAAATCTCAGACCCAGCGGCGGTTTAAAAAAATGTTTTATTAAGGAACCTCTCCGACGAGGAGCGACCGGGGAAAACAGGAGGCCTGATTAATAATCTAATATTATTAAACGACTTTTGCAACACCGAACATCTTAAAATGATTTAAAATATCTCTTTGGGGGAAGAAACAGACTTCTCTCAGTCTCGAGCTCCGCGGTGATGACGAGTCTCAGTCATCTGACAGCTCAACACTACACGCCAGCTCAGGATATCTGCTCGGTTTTTGTCTTGGCCAGCTTTTGTTTCGTTGAATAAAATGTGTCAACGTTTATACATGTTAACAGCTTACTCCTGTTCTTCTTGTGCTGCAGCAAAAGTATCTGCTTCAACTGGCAACCTCTAAAAAAAGAGTCTCACTCTCGCTGCTCTTGAAGGAGAAGAGAATAAAAGTGAGGAATAAATAAAGATAAAAGCGTGAAAAAGAACATGAGCTAGCGCCTCCTCATCAAGAACATGAACTAGCGCCTCCTCATCAAGAACATGAACTAGCGCCTCCTCATCAAGAACATGAACTAGCGCCTCCTCATCAAGAACATGAACTAGTGCCTCCTCATGAAGAACATGAACTAGCGCCTCCTCATCAAGAACATGAACTAGCGCCTCCTAATGAAGAACATGAACTAGCGCCTCCTAATGAAGAACATGAGCTAGCGCCTCCTCATGAAGAACATGAGCTAGCGCCTCCTCATGAAGAACATGAGCTAGCGCCTCCTCATCAAGAACATGAACTAGCGCCTCCTCATCAAGAACATGAACTAGTGCCTCCTAATGAAGAACATGAGCTAGCGCCTCCTCATCAAGAACATGAACTAGTGCCTCCTAATGAAGAACATGAGCTAGCGCCTCCTAATGAAGAACATGAGCTAGCGCCTCCTCATGAAGAACATGAGCTAGCGCCTCCTCATCAAGAACATGAACTAGCGCCTCCTCATCAAGAACATGAACTAGTGCCTCCTAATGAAGAACATGAGCTAGCGCCTCCTCATCAAGAACATGAACTAGCGCCTCCTCATCAAGAACATGAGCTAGTGCCTCCTAATGAAGAACATGAGCTAGCGCCTCCTCATCAAGAACATGAACTAGCGCCTCCTAATGAAGAACATGAGCTAGCGCCTCCTCATGAAGAACATGAACTAGCGCCTCCTCATGAAGAACATGAGCTAGCGCCTCCTCATGAAGAACATGAACTAGCGCCTCCTCATGAAGAACATGAACTAGCGCCTCCTCATCAAGAACATGAACTAGCGCCTCCTAATGAAGAACATGAGCTAGCGCCTCCTCATGAAGAACATGAACTAGCGCCTCCTCATGAAGAACATGAGCTAGCGCCTCCTCATGAAGAACATGAACTAGCGCCTCCTCATCAAGAACATGAGCTAGCGCCTCCTCATCAAGAACATGAGCTAGCGCCTCCTCATCAAGAACATGAGCTAGCGCCTCCTCATCAAGAACATGAACTAGCGCCTCCTAATGAAGAACATGAGCTAGCGCCTCCTCATCAAGAACATGAACTAGCGCCTCCTCATCAAGAACATGAGCTAGCGCCTCCTCATCAAGAACATGAACTAGCGCCTCCTAATGAAGAACATGAGCTAGCGCCTCCTCATCAAGAACATGAACTAGCGCCTCCTCATCAAGAACATGAACTAGCGCCTCCTCATCAAGAACATGAACTAGTGCCTCCTCATGAAGAACATGAACTAGCGCCTCCTCATCAAGAACATGAACTAGCGCCTCCTAATGAAGAACATGAGCTAGCGCCTCCTAATGAAGAACATGAACTAGCGCCTCCTCATGAAGAACATGAGCTAGCGCCTCCTCATGAAGAACATGAGCTAGCGCCTCCTCATCAAGAACATGAACTAGCGCCTCCTCATCAAGAACATGAACTAGTGCCTCCTAATGAAGAACATGAGCTAGCGCCTCCTCATCAAGAACATGAACTAGTGCCTCCTAATGAAGAACATGAGCTAGCGCCTCCTAATGAAGAACATGAGCTAGCGCCTCCTCATGAAGAACATGAGCTAGCGCCTCCTCATCAAGAACATGAACTAGCGCCTCCTCATCAAGAACATGAACTAGTGCCTCCTCATGAAGAACATGAACTAGCGCCTCCTCATCAAGAACATGAACTAGCGCCTCCTAATGAAGAACATGAGCTAGCGCCTCCTAATGAAGAACATGAACTAGCGCCTCCTCATCAAGAACATGAACTAGCGCCTCCTAATGAAGAACATGAGCTAGCGCCTCCTAATGAAGAACATGAGCTAGCGCCTCCTCATGAAGAACATGAGCTAGCGCCTCCTCATCAAGAACATGAACTAGCGCCTCCTCATCAAGAACATGAACTAGTGCCTCCTCATGAAGAACATGAACTAGCGCCTCCTCATCAAGAACATGAACTAGCGCCTCCTAATGAAGAACATGAGCTAGTGCCTCCTAATGAAGAACATGAGCTAGCGCCTCCTCATGAAGAACATGAACTAGCGCCTCCTCATCAAGAACATGAACTAGCGCCTCCTAATGAAGAACATGAGCTAGCGCCTCCTCATGAAGAACATGAACTAGCGCCTCCTCATGAAGAACATGAGCTAGCGCCTCCTCATGAAGAACATGAACTAGCGCCTCCTCATCAAGAACATGAGCTAGCGCCTCCTCATCAAGAACATGAACTAGCGCCTCCTCATCAAGAACATGAGCTAGCGCCTCCTCATCAAGAACATGAGCTAGCGCCTCCTCATCAAGAACATGAACTAGCGCCTCCTAATGAAGAACATGAGCTAGTGCCTCCTCATCAAGAACATGAACTAGCGCCTCCTCATCAAGAACATGAGCTAGCGCCTCCTCATCAAGAACATGAACTAGCGCCTCCTAATGAAGAACATGAGCTAGCGCCTCCTCATCAAGAACATGAACTAGCGCCTCCTAATGAAGAACATGAACTAGCGCCTCCTCATCAAGAACATGAACTAGCGCCTCCTCATCAAGAACATGAACTAGCGCCTCCTCATCAAGAACATGAACTAGCGCCTGCTCATCAAGAACATGAGCTAGCGCCTCCTCATCAAGAACATGAACTAGCGCCTCCTCATCAAGAACATGAACTAGCGCCTCCTCATCAAGAACATGAGCTAGCGCCTCCTCATCAAGAACATGAACTAGCGCCTCCTAATGAAGAACATGAGCTAGCGCCTCCTCATCAAGAACATGAACTAGCGCCTCCTCATCAAGAACATGAACTAGCGCCTCCTCATCAAGAACATGAACTAGCGCCTGCTCATCAAGAACATGAGCTAGCGCCTCCTCATCAAGAACATGAACTAGCGCCTCCTCATCAAGAACATGAACTAGCGCCTCCTCATCAAGAACATGAGCTAGCGCCTCCTCATCAAGAACATGAACTAGCGCCTCCTAATGAAGAACATGAGCTAGCGCCTCCTCATCAAGAACATGAACTAGCGCCTCCTCATCAAGAACATGAACTAGCGCCTCCTAATGAAGAACATGAGCTAGCGCCTCCTCATCAAGAACATGAACTAGCGCCTCCTCATCAAGAACATGAACTAGCGCCTCCTCATCAAGAACATGAACTAGCGCCTCCTCATCAAGAACATGAGCTAGCGCCTCCTCATCAAGAACATGAACTAACAATAGAAGTGACTCGTCAATACTGTGAAATAACAAAACACTGCAATGAATCATGAAGGAAGTTATTTGGTTATGTTTGGGTGCAAATATCTTAAGAAGAGGTCCTCAAGGGGTTCTGGGTCTTTTGGGATATTCTGACGGGGTCTAAGTCGTTACCTCTCGGCCCTGCAGCACTATGAGTTACTATTACAACCCTGATGATCAACCACAGCTCTAATCCGGTTCTCACTCTCACCTTCGCAGCTCAACGAATTCCACACGAAACCAATTAGTCTGGACGAGGTTCTGTACCCTCCAATGTCCCGAGAGGAACCAGCAGATACAGACAGAAAAACCGGGGGTCTAACGAGGTCCAGTAGGAAAACCCTCACGGGGACCTAACGAGGACCAGGCCTAACGAGGACCAGTAGGAGACCCTCACGGGGCCTAACGAGGACCAGGCCTAACGAGGACCAGTAGGAAACCCTCACGGGGCCTAACGAGGACCAGGCCTAACGAGGACCAGTAGGAGACCCTCACGGGGCCTAACGAGGACCAGGCCTAACGAGGACCAGTAGGAGACCCTCACGGGGCCTAACGAGGACCAGTAGGAAACCCTCACAGGGCCTAATGAGGACCAGGCCTAACGAGGACCAGTAGGAAACCCTCACGGGGCCTAACGAGGACCAGTAGGAAACCCTCACGAGGCCTAACGAGGACCAGTAGGAATCCCTCACAGGGCCTAACGAGGACCAGTAGAAAACCCTCACGGGGCCTAAAGAGGACCAGGCCTAACGAGGAGCAGTAGGAAACCCTCATGGGGCCTAATGAGGACCAGGCCTAACGAGGACCAGTAGGAAACCCTCACGGGGCCTAACGAGGACCAGTAGGAAACCCTCACGAGGCCTAACGAGGACCAGTAGGAATCCCTCACAGGGCCTAACGAGGACCAGTAGGAAACCCTCACGGGGCCTAAAGAGGACCAGGCCTAACGAGGAGCAGTAGGAAACCCTCATGGGGCCTAACACGAACCAGTAGGAAAACCCTCACGGGGCCTAAAGAGGACCAGGCCTAACGAGGACCAGTAGGAAACCCTCACAGGGCCTAACGAGGACCAGTAGGAAACCCTCACAGGGCCTAAAGAGGACCAGGCATAACGAGGACCAGTAGGAAACCCTCACGGGGCCTAAAGAGGACCAGGCATAACGAGGACCAGTAGGAAACCCTCACAGGGCCTAAAGAGGACCAGGCATAACGAGGACCAGTAGGAAACCCTCACGGGGCCTAAAGAGGACCAGGCATAACGAGGACCAGTAGGAAACCCTCACAGGGCCTAAAGAGGACCAGGCATAACGAGGACCAGTAGGAAACCCTCACGGGGCCTAAAGAGGACCAGGCATAACGAGGACCAGTAGGAAACCCTCACGGGGCCTAAAGAGGACCAGGCATAACGAGGACCAGTAGGAAACCCTCACGAGGCCTAACGAGGGCCAGTAGGTATCCCTCAGTCTGGATCCACTGACCCTGGCTTGTAAGGCCACACTGTAGTGCCTATAGGAGCTGGTCCTTCTGTGAGGAACATAGGACGACCTTTCACCTCCAGCCTCCAGCAGAGGGTCACTGTTGTTCTTAGACAGGACGTCCCGCCACTTTCCACATGAGTGAGTTTGTCTGGTGAAGAATGAGCAGGACAGCAGAGAACAATAGACAATGAAGACAATGACTTTAGAGCAGACTCAGACTTTACTGGACTCTCCTCAGGGTTTACAATGAAAGCTTCTTCAGCTCTTTAGTTTAGAAGTTTCCTGGAGTCATGGGGCCTTTCTCCTTTCTTTCTTTCTTTAATCAAGGGCTTATGGGCAGAGTCCTAAAATACAAAACAGAGCTTTTCTTTAGTTAGAATGTGCCCACATGAAGGGAAAGAAAGAAAGAGAAGAAGAAACGCTCCAGACTTCAGTTCATAAAGATCCATAAAGACGTTTCTCTCCTCGAGCTCTTCTGACGTTAATAAGAGAAGAGACGTGCTTCATTATGTCAAACTTTAATAAAGTAATAAATAAAAACGAGAAGAGGACGTGCTTCATTATGTCAAACTTTAATAAAGTAATAAATAAAAACGAGAAGAGGACGTGTTTCATTATGTCAAACTTTAAAAAATAAATAAATAAAAACGAGAAGAGGACGTGTTTCATTATGTCAAACTTTAAAAAATAAATAAATAAAAACGAGAAGAGGACGTGTTTCATTATGTCAAACTTTAAAAAATAAATAAATAAAAACGAGAAGAGGACGTGTTTATACAGAGGAATAAAGTTGTCAAACTTTAATAAATTAATAAATAAAAACGAGAAGAGGACGTGTTTATACAGAGGAATAAAGTTGTCAAACTTTAATAAATTAATAAATAAAAACGAGAAGAGGACGTGTTTATCAGAGGAATAAAGTTGTCAAACTTTAATAAATTAATAAATAAAAACGAGAAGAGGACGTGTTTATACAGAGGAATAAAGTTGTCAAACTTTAATAAATTAATAAATAAAAACGAGAAGAGGACGTGTTTATCAGAGGAATAAAGTTGTCAAACTTTAATAAATTAATAAATAAAAACGAGAAGAGGACGTGTTTATACAGAGGAATAAAGTTGTCAAACTTTAATAAATTAATAAATAAAAGCGAGAAGAGGACGTGCTTCATACAGAGGAATAAAGTTGTCAAACTTTAAAAAATAAATAAATAAAACGCAGCGCGTTAAGTTCGGAGCGTCCCGGCTGTTTCCACCGGGAGCTGCGGGATCCTGCGGGACGAGGAGCGGACGAGGAGCGGGACGAGGAGCGGACGAGGAGCGGACGAGGAGCGGACGAGGAGCGGACGAGGAGCGGGGATGCGGGAGAAAAGTTCTTCCAGAAATAAAAGAAAGTTTGAAACTCACCTGGAAGTCACGAGAGGAAGAGGAGGAAGAGGAGGAAGACGCGTGCTCCTCCGCCGCTGAGGAGAAATCCAAGTTTAGCAGCAGGGAGGGAGACCTGGAACACTGAGGACCAGAGACCCTGATAGACCCGAGAGACTGAGGAGGACTACACTGACCCCCTTATAACGGACCCTCACAGGGGACGGTCACCTGATCCCTACGTCACGACCAGAGGAGAGAGAGAGAGAGAGAGAGAGAGAGAGAGAGAGAGAGAGACACACACACACACACACACACACACACACACACACACACACACACACACACACAGAGAGAGAGAGAGAGAGAGAGAGAGAGAGAGAGAGAGAGAGAGAGAGAGAGAGAGACACACACACACAGAGAGAGAGAGAGAGAGAGACACACACACACAGAGAGAGAGAGAGGTGTGGAGTTCAAACTGTTCTCCATGTGTTGTGACTCTACTGCACTCAAGTATAGTTTTAATGTACTTTTACATAATATATATACACATATATGTATACATACATATATATATATATATATATATATATATATACATACATACATACATACATATATATGTATGTATATATATATATATATATATATACACATACATACATATATATATATATATATATATATATATATATATATATATATATATATACATGATGATGATGATGATGGAAAAGCTCTAATAACACTAATACCTCTGCTGACTACTTTTCTTTCTTTGTTATTCTTAAAAGGGACAGTTCACCCAAAACCCCAGAAAGACTTTCTGTATTCTCTCTACCTGCTAGATAGATAATAGATGATAGATGATAGATAGATAGATAGATAGATAGATAGATAGATAGATAGATAGATAGATGATAGATAGATAGATGATAGATAGATGATAGATAGATAGATGATAGATAGATAGATAGATAGATAGATAATAGATAGATAGATGATAGATAGATAGATAGATGATAGATAGATAGATGATAGATAGATAGATAGATGATAGATAGATGATAGATAGATAGATAGATGATAGATAGATGATTGATAGATAGATAGATAGATGATAGATAGATGATAGATAGATAGATAGATGATAGATAGATGATAGATAGATAGATAGATAGATAGATAGATGATAGATAGATAGATGATAGATAGATGATAGATAGATAGATAGATGATAGATAGATGATAGATAGATGATAGATGTGTTTAGGAGGTCAGTGAGTTGTGCCGTCACTACATTACATGATGCTTGTGTGCGTTTGTACCAACCATTGGGATATTGATTATTTTGCTCATGAGACTGTATACTTTGTCCATGATACATGTATTATTATTCACGTTTATGATGCTGCTCTGATGAAGTCTTTCAACCAGCTGAGTCTGAGCATCTTTTCACATCATAACATACGTTTTATTTATTGCATTATTGTTCTGTAATATTTTAGAACGCTCCAATTATTATTATTATTATTATTGTTTGTTGTTGTTGTCCTGCTGTTTTCTAATGCATATTTACTTTGCTATGCTATTATTTGTATTATTAGCATGATAATGAGTGGAAGCACCCCTGAAGTCAGACCTAAACCTGTCCTCGGTGAAGCTCTTCTGTATTTTGTAACTTTCCATGAAACCACTCGGGGCTCCCATGCAGCACTGGGCCAGTGCACAGCACCACCTGGTGGTGGGAGTAGTGCAGTGCAGCTGGTGCTGGCGTCAGCAGTAGACTGATCCCTCCTGACACCATGATGCTCCCCAGACCTGAGACTCTACAACTCATGTAGACCTCACGCAAAGAACCCTGAGACCCGCAGAGACCGTTAGTGTGAAACACAATGTCTCTGCTGTCACACCTGGACCTGATGAAGATAAAGACCTGGGCCAGATGAAGACTGAGAACCTGGGCCTGATGAAGACTGAGAACCTGGGCCTGATGAAGATTGAGACCTGATGAAGATTGAGACCTGGGCCTGATGAAGACTGAGAACCTGGGCCTGATGAAGACTGAGAACCTGGGCCTGATGAAGATTGAGACCTGGGCCTGATGAAGACTGAGACCTGGTGAAGATTGAGACCTGATGAAGATTGAGACCTGGGCCTGATGAAGACTGAGACCTGGTGAAGATTGAGACCTGATGAAGATTGAGACCTGGGCCTGATGAAGACTGACACCTGGTAAAGATTGAGACCTGATGAAGATTGAGACCTGATGAAGATTGAGACCTGGTAAAGACTGAGACCTGGGCCTGATGAAGATTGAGACCTGGACCTGATGAAGATTGGGAACCTGGACCTGATGAAGATTGAGAACCTGGACCTGATAAAGATTGAGACCTGGGCCCAATAAAGATTGAGAACCTGGACCTGGTAAAGATTGGGAACCTGGGCTTGATGAAGATTGAGACCTGGAACTGATAAAGATTGAGAACCTGGACCTGGTAAAGATTGGGAACCTGGACCTGATGAAGACTGATAACTGGGCCCAATAAAGATTGAGAACCTGGACCTGATAAAGATTGAGACCTGATGAAGATTGAGGCCTGGACCTGGTAAAGATTGGGAACCTGGGCCTGGTAAAGATTGGGAACCTCGGCCTGATAAAGACTGATACCTGGGCCTGATGAAGATTGGGAACCTGGGCCTGATGAAGATTGAGAACCTGGACCTGATGAAGATTGAGAACCTGGACCTGATGAAGACTGAGAACCTGGAACTGATGAAGACTGAGAACCTGGGCCTGATGAAGATTGGGAACCTGGGCCTGATGAAGATTGGGAACCTGGGCCTGATGAAGATTGAGACCTGATGAAGATGGAGACCTTGGCCTGATGAAGATTGAGACCTGGGCCTGATGAAGATTGGGAACCTGGACCTGATGAAGATTGGGAACCTGGGCCTGATGAAGACTGATACCTGGGCCCAATAAAGATTGAGAACCTGGACCTGGTAAAGATTGAGAACCTGGACCTGATAAAGATTGACACCTGGACCTGATGAAGATTGAGACCTGATAAAGATTGAGAACCTGGACCTGATAAAGACTGAGACCTGATAAAGATTGAGACCTGATAAAGACTGAGACCTGGGCCTGATGAAGATTGAGACCTGGACCTGATGAAGATTGGGAACCTGGACCTGATGAAGATTGAGACCTGATGAAGATTGAGACCTTGGCCTGATGAAGATTGAGACCTTGGCCTGATGAAGATTGGGAACCTGGACCTGATGAAGATTGGGAACCTGGGCCTGATGAAGATTGATACCTGGGCCCAATAAAGATTGAGAACCTGGACCTGATAAAGATTGGGAACCTGGGCCTGATAAAGATTGAGAACCTGGACCTGATGAAGATTGAGACCTGGGCCTGATGAAGATTGGGAACCTGGACCTGATGAAGATTGGGAACCTGGGCCTGATGAAGATTGATACCTGGGCCCAATAAAGATTGAGAACCTGGACCTGGTGAAGATTGGGAACCTGGGCCTGATGAAGATTGGGAACCTGGGCCTGATGAAGATTGAGACCTGATGAAGATGGAGACCTTGGCCTGATGAAGATTGAGACCTGGACCTGATGAAGACTGAGAACCTGGAACTGATGAAGACTGAGAACCTGGGCCTGATGAAGATTGGGAACCTGGGCCTGATGAAGATTGGGAACCTGGGCCTGATGAAGATTGAGACCTGATGAAGATGGAGACCTTGGCCTGATGAAGATTGAGACCTGGGCCTGATGAAGATTGGGAACCTGGACCTGATGAAGATTGGGAACCTGGGCCTGATGAAGACTGATACCTGGGCCCAATAAAGATTGAGAACCTGGACCTGGTAAAGATTGAGAACCTGGACCTGATAAAGATTGACACCTGGACCTGATGAAGATTGAGACCTGATAAAGATTGAGAACCTGGACCTGATAAAGACTGAGACCTGATAAAGATTGAGACCTGATAAAGACTGAGACCTGGGCCTGATGAAGATTGAGACCTGGACCTGATGAAGATTGGGAACCTGGACCTGATGAAGATTGAGACCTGATGAAGATTGAGACCTTGGCCTGATGAAGATTGAGACCTTGGCCTGATGAAGATTGGGAACCTGGACCTGATGAAGATTGGGAACCTGGGCCTGATGAAGATTGATACCTGGGCCCAATAAAGATTGAGAACCTGGACCTGATAAAGATTGGGAACCTGGGCCTGATAAAGATTGAGAACCTGAACCTGATGAAGATTGAGACCTGGGCCTGATGAAGATTGGGAACCTGGACCTGATGAAGATTGGGAACCTGGGCCTGATGAAGATTGATACCTGGGCCCAATAAAGATTGAGAACCTGGACCTGGTGAAGATTGGGAACCTGGGCCTGATGAAGATTGAGAACCTGGACCTGATGAAGATTGAGAACCTGGACCTGATGAAGATTGAGACCTGGACCTGATGAAGATTGGGAACCTGGACCTGGTAAAGATTGGGAACCTGGGCCTGATAAAGATTGGGAACCTGGGCCTGATAAAGATTGAGACCTGATGAAGATTGAGACCTGATGAAGATTGAGACCTTGGCCTGATGAAGATTGAGACCTGGGCCTGATAAAGATTGAGACCTGATGAAGATTGAGACCTGATGAAGATTGATACCTTGGCCTGATGAAGATTGAGACCTGGGCCTGATGAAGATTGAGACCTGATGAAGATTGAGACGTTGGCCTGATGAAGATTGAGACCTGGGCCTGATGAAGATTGAGACCTGATGAAGATTGAGACCTTGGCCTGATGAAGATTGAGACCTGGGCCTGATGAAGATTGGGAACCTGGACCTGATGAAGATTGGGAACCTGGGCCTGATGAAGATTGAGACCTGATGAAGATGGAGACCTTGGCCTGATGAAGATTGAGACCTGGACCTGATGAAGACTGAGAACCTGGAACTGATGAAGACTGAGAACCTGGGCCTGATGAAGATTGGGAACCTGGGCCTGATGAAGATTGGGAACCTGGGCCTGATGAAGATTGAGACCTGATGAAGATGGAGACCTTGGCCTGATGAAGATTGAGACCTGGGCCTGATGAAGATTGGGAACCTGGACCTGATGAAGATTGGGAACCTGGGCCTGATGAAGACTGATACCTGGGCCCAATAAAGATTGAGAACCTGGACCTGGTAAAGATTGAGAACCTGGACCTGATAAAGATTGACACCTGGACCTGATGAAGATTGAGACCTGATAAAGATTGAGAACCTGGACCTGATAAAGACTGAGACCTGATAAAGATTGAGACCTGATAAAGACTGAGACCTGGGCCTGATGAAGATTGAGACCTGGACCTGATGAAGATTGGGAACCTGGACCTGATGAAGATTGAGACCTGATGAAGATTGAGACCTTGGCCTGATGAAGATTGAGACCTTGGCCTGATGAAGATTGGGAACCTGGACCTGATGAAGATTGGGAACCTGGGCCTGATGAAGATTGATACCTGGGCCCAATAAAGATTGAGAACCTGGACCTGATAAAGATTGGGAACCTGGGCCTGATAAAGATTGAGAACCTGAACCTGATGAAGATTGAGACCTGGGCCTGATGAAGATTGGGAACCTGGACCTGATGAAGATTGGGAACCTGGGCCTGATGAAGATTGATACCTGGGCCCAATAAAGATTGAGAACCTGGACCTGGTGAAGATTGGGAACCTGGGCCTGATGAAGATTGAGAACCTGGACCTGATGAAGATTGAGAACCTGGACCTGATGAAGATTGAGACCTGGACCTGATGAAGATTGGGAACCTGGACCTGGTAAAGATTGGGAACCTGGGCCTGATAAAGATTGAGACCTGATGAAGATTGAGACCTGATGAAGATTGAGACCTTGGCCTGATGAAGATTGAGACCTGGGCCTGATAAAGATTGAGACCTGATGAAGATTGAGACCTGATGAAGATTGATACCTTGGCCTGATGAAGATTGAGACCTGGGCCTGATGAAGATTGAGACCTGATGAAGATTGAGACGTTGGCCTGATGAAGATTGAGACCTGGGCCTGATGAAGATTGAGACCTGATGAAGATTGAGACCTTGGCCTGATGAAGATTGAGACCTGGGCCTGATGAAGATTGGGAACCTGGACCTGATGAAGATTGGGAACCTGGGCCTGATGAAGATTGAGACCTGGACCTGATGAAGATTGGGAACCTGGGCCTGATGAAGATTGAGACCTGATGAAGATTGAGACCTTGGCCTGATGAAGATTGAGACCTTGGCCTGATGAAGATTGGGAACCTGGACCTGATGAAGATTGGGAACCTGGGCCTGATGAAGATTGATACCTGGGCCCAATAAAGATTGAGAACCTGGACCTGATAAAGATTGGGAACCTGGGCCTGATAAAGATTGAGAACCTGAACCTGATGAAGATTGAGACCTGGGCCTGATGAAGATTGGGAACCTGGACCTGATGAAGATTGGGAACCTGGGCCTGATGAAGATTGATACCTGGGCCCAATAAAGATTGAGAACCTGGACCTGGTGAAGATTGGGAACCTGGGCCTGATGAAGATTGAGAACCTGGACCTGATGAAGATTGAGAACCTGGACCTGATGAAGATTGAGACCTGGACCTGATGAAGATTGGGAACCTGGACCTGGTAAAGATTGGGAACCTGGGCCTGATAAAGATTGGGAACCTGGGCCTGATAAAGATTGAGACCTGATGAAGATTGAGACCTGATGAAGATTGAGACCTTGGCCTGATGAAGATTGAGACCTGGGCCTGATAAAGATTGAGACCTGATGAAGATTGAGACCTGATGAAGATTGATACCTTGGCCTGATGAAGATTGAGACCTGGGCCTGATGAAGATTGAGACCTGATGAAGATTGAGACGTTGGCCTGATGAAGATTGAGACCTGGGCCTGATGAAGATTGAGACCTGATGAAGATTGAGACCTTGGCCTGATGAAGATTGAGACCTGGGCCTGATGAAGATTGGGAACCTGGACCTGATGAAGATTGGGAACCTGGGCCTGATGAAGACTGATACCTGGGCCCAATAAAGATTGAGAACCTGGACCTGGTAAAGATTGGGAACCTGGGCCTGATGAAGATTGAGAACCTGGACCTGATGAAGATTGAGAACCTGGACCTGATGAAGATTGAGACCTGGACCTGATGAAGATTGGGAACCTGGACCTGGTAAAGATTGGGAACCTGGGCCTGATAAAGATTGGGAACCTGGGCCTGATAAAGATTGAGACCTGATGAAGATTGAGACCTGATGAAGATTGAGACCTTGGCCTGATGAAGATTGGGAACCTGGACCTGATGAAGATTGGGAACCTGGACCTGATGAAGATTGAGACCTTGGCCTGATGAAGATTGAGACCTGGACCTGATGAAGATTGGGAACCTGGACCTGGTAAAGATTGGGAACCTGGGCCTGATAAAGATTGGGAACCTGGGCCTGATAAAGATTGAGACCTGATGAAGATTGAGACCTGATGAAGATTGAGACCTTGGCCTGATGGAGATTGGGAACCTGGACCTGATGAAGATTGGGAACCTGGACCTGATGAAGATTGGGAACCTGGGCCTGATGAAGATTGATACCTGGGCCCAATAAAGATTGAGAACCTGGACCTGGTAAAGATTGGGAACCTGGACCTGATGAAGATTGGGAACCTGGGCCTGATGAAGATTGGGAACCTGGGCCTGATGAAGATTGATACCTGGGCCCAATAAAGATTGAGAACCTGGACCTGGTAGAGATTGGGAACCTGGACCTGATGAAGATTGGGAACCTGGGCCTGATGAAGATTGAGACCTGATGAAGATTGAGGCCTGGACCTGGTAAAGATTGGGAACCTGGACCTGGTAAAGATTGGGAACCTGGGCCTGATGAAGATTGAGACCTGATAAAGATTGAGACCTGATGAAGATTGAGACCTGATGAAGATTGAGACCTTGGCCTGATGAAGATTGAGACCTGGGCCTGATGAAGATTGGGAACCTGGGCCTGATGAAGATTGGGAACCTGGGCCCAATAAAGATTGAGAACCTGGACCTGGTAAAGATTGAGAACCTGAACCTGATAAAGACTGAGAACCTTGGCCTGATGAAGATTGAGACCTGGACCTGATGAAGATTGAGACCTGATAAAGATTGAGTACCTGGACCTGATAAAGACTGAGACTTGATAAAGATTGAGACCTGATAAAGACTGAGACCTGGGCCTGATGAAGATTGAGACCTGGGTCTGATGAAGATTGAGACCTGATGAAGATTGAGACCTTGGCCTGATGAAGATTGAGACCTGGGCCTGATGAAGATTGAGACCTGATAAAGATTGAGACCTTGGCCTGATGAAGATTGAGACCTGATGAAGATTGAGACCTTGGCCTGATGAAGATTGAGACCTGGGCCTGATGAAGATTGGGAACCTGGACCTGATGAAGATTGGGAACCTGGGCCTAATGAATACTGATACCTGGGCCCAATAAAGATTGAGAACCTGGACCTGGTAAAGATTGAGAACCTGGACCTGATAAAGACTGAGAACCTGGGCCTGGTGAAGATTGAGACCTGGACCTGATGAAGATTGAGACCTGATAAAGATTGAGAACCTGGACCTGATAAAGACTGAGACCTGATAAAGATTGAGACCTGATAAAGACTGAGACCTGGGCCTGATGAAGATTGAGACCTGGACCTGATGAAGATTGGGAACCTGGACCTGATGAAGATTGAGAACCTGGACCTGATGAAGATTGAGACCTGGGCCCAATAAAGATTGAGAACCTGGACCTGGTAAATATTGGGAACCTGGGCTTGATGAAGATTGAGACCTGGAACTGATAAAGATTGAGAACCTGGACCTGGTAAAGATTGGGAACCTGGACCTGATGAAGACTGATAAATGGGCCCAATAAAGATTGAGAACCTGGACCTGATGAAGACTGAGAACCTGGACCTGGTAAAGATTGGGAACCTGGGCCTGATGAAGATTGGGAACCTGGGCCTGATGAAGATTGAGACCTGAGCCCAATAAAGATTGAGAACCTGGACCTGGTAAAGATTGGGAACCTGGGCTTGATGAAGATTGGGAACCTGGGCCTGATGAAGATTGAGACCTGATGAAGATTGAGGCCTGGACCTGGTAAAGATTGGGAACCTGGACCTGGTAAAGATTGGGAACCTGGGACTGATGAAGATTGAGACCTGATGAAGATTGAGACCTGATGAAGATTGAGACCTTGGCCTGATGAAGATTGGGAACCTGGACCTGATGAAGATTGGGAACCTGGGCCTGATGAAGATTGATACCTGGGCCCAATAAAGATTGAGAACCTGGACCTGGTAAAGATTGGGAACCTGGACCTGATGAAGATTGGGAACCTGGGCCTGATGAAGATTGGGAACCTGGGCCTGATGAAGATTGATACCTGGGCCCAATAAAGATTGAGAACCTGGACCTGGTAAAGATTGGGAACCTGGGCCTGATGAAGATTGATACCTGGGCCCAATAAAGTTTGAGAACCTGGACCTGGTACAGATTGGGAACCTGGACCTGATGAAGATTGGGAACCTGGGCCTGATGAAGATTGAGACCTGATGAAGATTGAGGCCTGGACCTGGTAAAGATTGGGAACCTGGACCTGGTAAAGATTGGGAACCTGGGCCTGATGAAGATTGAGACCTGATGAAGATTGAGACCTTGGCCTGATGAAGATTGAGACCTGGGCCTGATGAAGATTGGGAACCTGGACCTGATGAAGATTGGGAACCTGGGCCTGATGAAGATTGAGAACCTGGACCTGGTAAAGATTGGGAACCTGGGCCTGATAAAGATTGGGAACCTGGGCCTGATAAAGATTGAGACCTGATGAAGATTGAGACCTGATGAAGATTGAGACCTGGGCCTGATGGAGATTGGGAACCTGGACCTGATGAAGATTGGGAACCTGGGCCTGATGAAGATTGATACCTGGGCCCAATAAAGATTGAGAACCTGGACCTGGTAAAGATTGGGAACCTGGACCTGATGAAGATTGGGAACCTGGGCCTGATGAAGATTGGGAACCTGGGCCTGATGAAGATTGATACCTGGGCCCAATAAAGATTGAGAACCTGGACCTGGTAGAGATTGGGAACCTGGACCTGATGAAGATTGGGAACCTGGGCCTGATGAAGATTGAGACCTGATGAAGATTGAGGCCTGGACCTGGTAAAGATTGGGAACCTGGACCTGGTAAAGATTGGGAACCTGGGCCTGATGAAGATTGAGACCTGATAAAGATTGAGACCTGATGAAGATTGAGACCTTGGCCTGATGAAGATTGAGACCTGGGCCTGATGAAGATTGGGAACCTGGGCCTGATGAAGATTGGGAACCTGGGCCCAATAAAGATTGAGAACCTGGACCTGGTAAAGATTGAGAACCTGAACCTGATAAAGACTGAGAACCTTGGCCTGATGAAGATTGAGACCTGGACCTGATGAAGATTGAGACCTGATAAAGATTGAGTACCTGGACCTGATAAAGACTGAGACCTGATAAAGATTGAGACCTGATAAAGACTGAGACCTGGGCCTGATGAAGATTGAGACCTGGGTCTGATGAAGATTGAGACCTGATGAAGATTGAGACCTTGGCCTGATGAAGATTGAGACCTGGGCCTGATGAAGATTGAGACCTGATAAAGATTGAGACCTTGGCCTGATGAAGATTGAGACCTGATGAAGATTGAGACCTTGGCCTGATGAAGATTGAGACCTGGGCCTGATGAAGATTGGGAACCTGGACCTGATGAAGATTGGGAAACTGGGCCTAATGAATACTGATACCTGGGCCCAATAAAGATTGAGAACCTGGACCTGGTAAAGATTGAGACCTGATAAAGATTGAGACCTGATAAAGACTGAGACCTGGGCCTGATGAAGATTGAGACCTGGACCTGATGAAGATTGGGAACCTGGACCTGATGAAGATTGAGAACCTGGACCTGATGAAGATTGAGACCTGGGCCCAATAAAGATTGAGAACCTGGACCTGGTAAATATTGGGAACCTGGGCTTGATGAAGATTGAGACCTGGAACTGATAAAGATTGAGAACCTGGACCTGGTAAAGATTGGGAACCTGGACCTGATGAAGACTGATAAATGGGCCCAATAAAGATTGAGAACCTGGACCTGATGAAGACTGAGAACCTGGACCTGGTAAAGATTGGGAACCTGGGCCTGATGAAGATTGGGAACCTGGGCCTGATGAAGATTGGGAACCTGGGCCTGATGAAGATTGAGACCTGAGCCCAAAAAAGATTGAGAACCTGGACCTGGTAAAGATTGGGAACCTGGGCTTGATGAAGATTGGGAACCTGGGCCTGATGAAGATTGAGACCTGATGAAGATTGAGGCCTGGACCTGGTAAAGATTGGGAACCTGGACCTGGTAAAGATTGGTAACCTGGGCCTGATGAAGATTGAGACCTGATGAAGATTGAGACCTGATGAAGATTGAGACCTTGGCCTGATGAAGATTGGGAACCTGGACCTGATGAAGATTGGGAACCTGGACCTGATGAAGATTGGGAACCTGGGCCTGATGAAGATTGGGAACCTGGGCCCAATAAAGATTGAGAACCTGGACCTGATGAAGATTGAGACCTGGGCCCAATAAAGATTGAGAACCTGGACCTGGTAAATATTGGGAACCTGGGCTTGATGAAGATTGAGACCTGGAACTGATAAAGATTGAGAACCTGGACCTGGTAAAGATTGGGAACCTGGACCTGATGAAGACTGATAAATGGGCCCAATAAAGATTGAGAACCTGGACCTGATGAAGACTGAGAACCTGGACCTGGTAAAGATTGGGAACCTGGGCCTGATGAAGATTGGGAACCTGGGCCTGATGAAGATTGAGACCTGAGCCCAATAAAGATTGAGAACCTGGACCTGGTAAAGATTGGGAACCTGGGCTTGATGAAGATTGGGAACCTGGGCCTGATGAAGATTGAGACCTGATGAAGATTGAGGCCTGGACCTGGTAAAGATTGGGAACCTGGACCTGGTAAAGATTGGGAACCTGGGACTGATGAAGATTGAGACCTGATGAAGATTGAGACCTGATGAAGATTGAGACCTTGGCCTGATGAAGATTGGGAACCTGGACCTGATGAAGATTGGGAACCTGGGCCTGATGAAGATTGATACCTGGGCCCAATAAAGATTGAGAACCTGGACCTGGTAAAGATTGGGAACCTGGACCTGATGAAGATTGGGAACCTGGGCCTGATGAAGATTGGGAACCTGGGCCTGATGAAGATTGATACCTGGGCCCAATAAAGATTGAGAACCTGGACCTGGTAAAGATTGGGAACCTGGACCTGATGAAGATTGGGAACCTGGGCCTGATGAAGATTGGGAACCTGGGCCTGATGAAGATTGATACCTGGGCCCAATAAAGTTTGAGAACCTGGACCTGGTACAGATTGGGAACCTGGACCTGATGAAGATTGGGAACCTGGGCCTGATGAAGATTGAGACCTGATGAAGATTGAGGCCTGGACCTGGTAAAGATTGGGAACCTGGACCTGGTAAAGATTGGGAACCTGGGCCTGATGAAGATTGAGACCTGATGAAGATTGAGACCTTGGCCTGATGAAGATTGAGACCTGGGCCTGATGAAGATTGGGAACCTGGACCTGATGAAGATTGGGAACCTGGGCCTGATGAAGATTGAGAACCTGGACCTGGTAAAGATTGGGAACCTGGGCCTGATAAAGATTGGGAACCTGGGCCTGATAAAGATTGAGACCTGATGAAGATTGAGACCTGATGAAGATTGAGACCTGGGCCTGATGGAGATTGGGAACCTGGACCTGATGAAGATTGGGAACCTGGGCCTGATGAAGATTGATACCTGGGCCCAATAAAGATTGAGAACCTGGACCTGGTAAAGATTGGGAACCTGGACCTGATGAAGATTGGGAACCTGGGCCTGATGAAGATTGGGAACCTGGGCCTGATGAAGATTGATACCTGGGCCCAATAAAGATTGAGAACCTGGACCTGGTAGAGATTGGGAACCTGGACCTGATGAAGATTGGGAACCTGGGCCTGATGAAGATTGAGACCTGATGAAGATTGAGGCCTGGACCTGGTAAAGATTGGGAACCTGGACCTGGTAAAGATTGGGAACCTGGGCCTGATGAAGATTGAGACCTGATAAAGATTGAGACCTGATGAAGATTGAGACCTTGGCCTGATGAAGATTGAGACCTGGGCCTGATGAAGATTGGGAACCTGGGCCTGATGAAGATTGGGAACCTGGGCCCAATAAAGATTGAGAACCTGGACCTGGTAAAGATTGAGAACCTGAACCTGATAAAGACTGAGAACCTTGGCCTGATGAAGATTGAGACCTGGACCTGATGAAGATTGAGACCTGATAAAGATTGAGTACCTGGACCTGATAAAGACTGAGACCTGATAAAGATTGAGACCTGATAAAGACTGAGACCTGGGCCTGATGAAGATTGAGACCTGGGTCTGATGAAGATTGAGACCTGATGAAGATTGAGACCTTGGCCTGATGAAGATTGAGACCTGGGCCTGATGAAGATTGAGACCTGATAAAGATTGAGACCTTGGCCTGATGAAGATTGAGACCTGATGAAGATTGAGACCTTGGCCTGATGAAGATTGAGACCTGGGCCTGATGAAGATTGGGAACCTGGACCTGATGAAGATT
This sequence comes from Myoxocephalus aenaeus, assembly GCA_038501785.1. Classification (NCBI taxonomy): domain Eukaryota; kingdom Metazoa; phylum Chordata; class Actinopteri; order Perciformes; family Cottidae; genus Myoxocephalus; species Myoxocephalus aenaeus. Next base: position 320,661 of record JBAMJR010000092.1, read on the forward strand.
GGGAAACTGGGCCTAATGAATACTGATACCTGGGCCCAATAAAGATTGAGAACCTGGACCTGGTAAAGATTGAGACCTGATAAAGATTGAGACCTGATAAAGACTGAGACCTGGGCCTGATGAAGATTGAGACCTGGACCTGATGAAGATTGGGAACCTGGACCTGATGAAGATTGAGAACCTGGACCTGATGAAGATTGAGACCTGGGCCCAATAAAGATTGAGAACCTGGACCTGGTAAATATTGGGAACCTGGGCTTGATGAAGATTGAGACCTGGAACTGATAAAGATTGAGAACCTGGACCTGGTAAAGATTGGGAACCTGGACCTGATGAAGACTGATAAATGGGCCCAATAAAGATTGAGAACCTGGACCTGATGAAGACTGAGAACCTGGACCTGGTAAAGATTGGGAACCTGGGCCTGATGAAGATTGGGAACCTGGGCCTGATGAAGATTGGGAACCTGGGCCTGATGAAGATTGAGACCTGAGCCCAAAAAAGATTGAGAACCTGGACCTGGTAAAGATTGGGAACCTGGGCTTGATGAAGATTGGGAACCTGGGCCTGATGAAGATTGAGACCTGATGAAGATTGAGGCCTGGACCTGGTAAAGATTGGGAACCTGGACCTGGTAAAGATTGGTAACCTGGGCCTGATGAAGATTGAGACCTGATGAAGATTGAGACCTGATGAAGATTGAGACCTTGGCCTGATGAAGATTGGGAACCTGGACCTGATGAAGATTGGGAACCTGGACCTGATGAAGATTGGGAACCTGGGCCTGATGAAGATTGGGAACCTGGGCCCAATAAAGATTGAGAACCTGGACCTGATGAAGATTGAGACCTGGGCCCAATAAAGATTGAGAACCTGGACCTGGTAAATATTGGGAACCTGGGCTTGATGAAGATTGAGACCTGGAACTGATAAAGATTGAGAACCTGGACCTGGTAAAGATTGGGAACCTGGACCTGATGAAGACTGATAAATGGGCCCAATAAAGATTGAGAACCTGGACCTGATGAAGACTGAGAACCTGGACCTGGTAAAGATTGGGAACCTGGGCCTGATGAAGATTGGGAACCTGGGCCTGATGAAGATTGAGACCTGAGCCCAATAAAGATTGAGAACCTGGACCTGGTAAAGATTGGGAACCTGGGCTTGATGAAGATTGGGAACCTGGGCCTGATGAAGATTGAGACCTGATGAAGATTGAGGCCTGGACCTGGTAAAGATTGGGAACCTGGACCTGGTAAAGATTGGGAACCTGGGACTGATGAAGATTGAGACCTGATGAAGATTGAGACCTGATGAAGATTGAGACCTTGGCCTGATGAAGATTGGGAACCTGGACCTGATGAAGATTGGGAACCTGGGCCTGATGAAGATTGATACCTGGGCCCAATAAAGATTGAGAACCTGGACCTGGTAAAGATTGGGAACCTGGACCTGATGAAGATTGGGAACCTGGGCCTGATGAAGATTGGGAACCTGGGCCTGATGAAGATTGATACCTGGGCCCAATAAAGATTGAGAACCTGGACCTGGTAAAGATTGGGAACCTGGACCTGATGAAGATTGGGAACCTGGGCCTGATGAAGATTGGGAACCTGGGCCTGATGAAGATTGATACCTGGGCCCAATAAAGTTTGAGAACCTGGACCTGGTACAGATTGGGAACCTGGACCTGATGAAGATTGGGAACCTGGGCCTGATGAAGATTGAGACCTGATGAAGATTGAGGCCTGGACCTGGTAAAGATTGGGAACCTGGACCTGGTAAAGATTGGGAACCTGGGCCTGATGAAGATTGAGACCTGATGAAGATTGAGACCTTGGCCTGATGAAGATTGAGACCTGGGCCTGATGAAGATTGGGAACCTGGACCTGATGAAGATTGGGAACCTGGGCCTGATGAAGATTGAGAACCTGGACCTGGTAAAGATTGGGAACCTGGGCCTGATAAAGATTGGGAACCTGGGCCTGATAAAGATTGAGACCTGATGAAGATTGAGACCTGATGAAGATTGAGACCTGGGCCTGATGGAGATTGGGAACCTGGACCTGATGAAGATTGGGAACCTGGGCCTGATGAAGATTGATACCTGGGCCCAATAAAGATTGAGAACCTGGACCTGGTAAAGATTGGGAACCTGGACCTGATGAAGATTGGGAACCTGGGCCTGATGAAGATTGGGAACCTGGGCCTGATGAAGATTGATACCTGGGCCCAATAAAGATTGAGAACCTGGACCTGGTAGAGATTGGGAACCTGGACCTGATGAAGATTGGGAACCTGGGCCTGATGAAGATTGAGACCTGATGAAGATTGAGGCCTGGACCTGGTAAAGATTGGGAACCTGGACCTGGTAAAGATTGGGAACCTGGGCCTGATGAAGATTGAGACCTGATAAAGATTGAGACCTGATGAAGATTGAGACCTTGGCCTGATGAAGATTGAGACCTGGGCCTGATGAAGATTGGGAACCTGGGCCTGATGAAGATTGGGAACCTGGGCCCAATAAAGATTGAGAACCTGGACCTGGTAAAGATTGAGAACCTGAACCTGATAAAGACTGAGAACCTTGGCCTGATGAAGATTGAGACCTGGACCTGATGAAGATTGAGACCTGATAAAGATTGAGTACCTGGACCTGATAAAGACTGAGACCTGATAAAGATTGAGACCTGATAAAGACTGAGACCTGGGCCTGATGAAGATTGAGACCTGGGTCTGATGAAGATTGAGACCTGATGAAGATTGAGACCTTGGCCTGATGAAGATTGAGACCTGGGCCTGATGAAGATTGAGACCTGATAAAGATTGAGACCTTGGCCTGATGAAGATTGAGACCTGATGAAGATTGAGACCTTGGCCTGATGAAGATTGAGACCTGGGCCTGATGAAGATTGGGAACCTGGACCTGATGAAGATTGGGAAACTGGGCCTAATGAATACTGATACCTGGGCCCAATAAAGATTGAGAACCTGGACCTGGTAAAGATTGAGACCTGATAAAGATTGAGACCTGATAAAGACTGAGACCTGGGCCTGATGAAGATTGAGACCTGGACCTGATGAAGATTGGGAACCTGGACCTGATGAAGATTGAGAACCTGGACCTGATGAAGATTGAGACCTGGGCCCAATAAAGATTGAGAACCTGGACCTGGTAAATATTGGGAACCTGGGCTTGATGAAGATTGAGACCTGGAACTGATAAAGATTGAGAACCTGGACCTGGTAAAGATTGGGAACCTGGACCTGATGAAGACTGATAAATGGGCCCAATAAAGATTGAGAACCTGGACCTGATGAAGACTGAGAACCTGGACCTGGTAAAGATTGGGAACCTGGGCCTGATGAAGATTGGGAACCTGGGCCTGATGAAGATTGGGAACCTGGGCCTGATGAAGATTGAGACCTGAGCCCAAAAAAGATTGAGAACCTGGACCTGGTAAAGATTGGGAACCTGGGCTTGATGAAGATTGGGAACCTGGGCCTGATGAAGATTGAGACCTGATGAAGATTGAGGCCTGGACCTGGTAAAGATTGGGAACCTGGACCTGGTAAAGATTGGTAACCTGGGCCTGATGAAGATTGAGACCTGATGAAGATTGAGACCTGATGAAGATTGAGACCTTGGCCTGATGAAGATTGGGAACCTGGACCTGATGAAGATTGGGAACCTGGACCTGATGAAGATTGGGAACCTGGGCCTGATGAAGATTGGGAACCTGGGCCCAATAAAGATTGAGAACCTGGACCTGGTAAAGATTGAGAACCTGGACCTGGTAAAGATTGGGAACCTGGACCTGATGAAGATTGGGAACCTGGGCCTGATGAAGATTGGGAACCTGGGCCTGATGAAGATTGATACCTGGGCCCAATAAAGATTGAGAACCTGGACCTGGTAAAGATTGGGAACCTGGACCTGATGAAGATTGGGAACCTGGGCCTGATGAAGATTGGGAACCTGGGCCTGATGAAGATTGATACCTGGGCCCAATAAAGTTTGAGAACCTGGACCTGGTACAGATTGGGAACCTGGACCTGATGAAGATTGGGAACCTGGGCCTGATGAAGATTGAGACCTGATGAAGATTGAGGCCTGGACCTGGTAAAGATTGGGAACCTGGACCTGGTAAAGATTGGGAACCTGGGCCTGATGAAGATTGAGACCTGATGAAGATTGAGACCTTGGCCTGATGAAGATTGAGACCTGGGCCTGATGAAGATTGGGAACCTGGACCTGATGAAGATTGGGAACCTGGGCCTGATGAAGATTGAGAACCTGGACCTGGTAAAGATTGGGAACCTGGGCCTGATGAAGATTGAGAACCTGGACCTGATGAAGATTGAGAACCTGGACCTGATGAAGATTGAGACCTGGACCTGATGAAGATTGGGAACCTGGACCTGGTAAAGATTGGGAACCTGGGCCTGATAAAGATTGAGACCTGATGAAGATTGAGACCTGATGAAGATTGAGACCTTGGCCTGATGAAGATTGAGACCTGGGCCTGATGAAGATTGAGACCTGATGAAGATTGAGACCTTGGCCTGATGAAGATTGAGACCTGGGCCTGATGAAGATTGAGACCTGATGAAGATTGAGACCTTGGCCTGATGAAGATTGAGACCTGGGCCTGATGAAGATTGGGAACCTGGACCTGATGAAGATTGGGAACCTGGGCCTGATGAAGACTGATACCTGGGCCCAATAAAGATTGAGAACCTGGACCTGGTAAAGATTGAGAACCTGGACCTGATAAAGACTGAGAACCTGGGCCTGATGAAGATTGAGACCTGGACCTGATGAAGATTGAGACCTGATAAAGATTGAGAACCTGGACCTGATAAAGACTGAGACCTGATAAAGATTGAGACCTGATAAAGACTGAGACCTGGGCCTGATGAAGATTCAGACCTGGACCTGATGAAGATTGGGAACCTGGACCTGATGAAGATTGAGAACCTGGACCTGATAAAGATTGAGACCTGGGCCCAATAAAGATTGAGAACCTGGACCTGGTAAAGATTGGGAACCTGGGCTTGATGAAGATTGAGACCTGGAACTGATAAAGATTGAGAACCTGGACCTGGTAAACATTGGGAACCTGGACCTGATGAAGACTGATAACTGGGCCCAATAAAGATTGAGAACCTGGACCTGATAAAGATTGAGACCTGATGAAGATTGAGGTCTGGACCTGGTAAAGATTGGGAACCTGGGCCTGGTAAAGATTGGGAACCTGGGCCTAGTAAAGATTGGGAACCTCGGCCTGATAAAGACTGATACCTGGGCCTGATGAAGATTGAGACCTGATGAAGATTGAGACCTTGGCCTGATGAAGATTGAGACCTGGGCCTGATGAAGATTGAGACCTGATGAAGATTGAGACCTTGGCCTGATGAAGATTGAGACCTGGGCCTGATGAAGATTGGGAACCTGGGCCCAATAAAGATTGAGAACCTGGACCTGATAAAGATTGAGACCTGATGAAGATTGAGGCCTGGACCTGGTAAAGATTGGGAACCTGGGCCTGATGAAGATTGAGACCTGATAAAGATTGAGACCTGATGAAGATTGAGACCTGATGAAGATTGAGACCTTGGCCTGATGAAGATTGACAGGGTACCCCCAGGATTTTTCATCTCAAATTTAAGACTTTTTTAAGACCTTTTCAAGACACTTTGAATGAAATTTAAGACCAACATCGCACCTTTCCTGATATGCGTATGAATGAAAAAAATAGGAAATAAATCAATCAATCAAATAACTTTAATCATAATACAGAACCATTTAAAACAATAACTGTGAGGGGTGTACATGTGTGTGTGTGTGTGTGTGTGTGTGTGTGTGTGTGTGTGTGTGTGTGTGTCTGGATATGTCTGTGGGTGCACCTGTGTGCGGTTGTAGTACAACAGATCCTACAGCCTTTGGAGCTCTGCGCTTTTGGCAGCAATCTGTTCATCCAGTTTGATGAGTTCAGCCAACTTGTCCTTGTGGCTCCTTCTAAAAGGCATTAGACTTTGCTATTAGCTCTGCCATCTTGCTGCCTGCTTGCTTGGCTTCAGCCTGGTCTGCCAACGCCACATGCCCCATCGTCCCGAGTTTAAATGTCTTTCTGCACAAAGTGCACTGTGCCTCCCACACATTCCCCGGCACTGACTGAACCCAGTCATACTTTGGGTCGTGGACCCACAGCGGATTAAAACGGCATTTGCCCATCACTCACTGCCTAGTGCTGCCCATAGCAAACGACGACGATGTCCGTTGCGCGCGCAAAGACTGTACTGCAGTCTTTAAAAAAATAAAAATAAAAACACGCTCTTTGACCAATCACATGTCAGCTCTGTCTTTCTCTATGTCTCTTTTTCTTCTCTATGTCTTCTCTCTCCAGGGCTCTCAAGTGTCACGCATTGAGCGTGACTGTCACTCATTTCGGTCTTAAGTCACGCCCTCCCGCCACAGATCGTATTTCTCACGCTGAAAAAAAACTCTAGGCGAAATGTGCCGCAGCGGCAAACATGACCTGGTCGCGCTGCCCTCACCATGGAACTGTTATTTTAACAGTTAAGTGACTTAACTGTTAAATTTTTCTCTTTTCACGGATACAAATAAAAAAGGCTGTGATTAGAATACGGGACAGGCGGGACTGGTTCTGTCCTACACAGACAGGCAATACCCTGCGCCACACACTCCGGTACTTTAGGTTGGCGCTGGATGCACCTATTCAAGTTGGTCCCCTTCCATAACGTGTAGAAGAAGAACCCTTTAATTTACAGAGAAGAAAAATCTTTAGCTGGAGGGCTGTGGACTCTGTAACACTACTGGCAAGTGCATCTGACCCTAATTGTGAGACACGCGATGAAACGGGAAAGCAGGTTCGCATAGCTCGATGCAAACCTGCGAGCGAGCTAGTTAGCGCGCTCGCAGCGATCAGCGCGCGATCAGCTGTTAAACAGGTCTCAGCAGTTCAGAGCCATATACAGGTTGCCTGATATTTTGGATGCGACGTTTGGGTGTACTAAGATCCGTTGTAACAACGAACAATAAACAAATGTTGTGGCGGCGTATCAAATAAGGAAGGGGGTAAAAATTAAGACTTGATGAACGAAATTTAAGACCTGTTGACCAAATTTAATACCTTTTTAAGGCCTTAAATTATGAATACTAAATTTAAGACTTTTTCAAGTTTTTAAGACCTCGCGGGTACCCTGGATTGAGACCTGGGCCTGATGAAGATTGGGAACCTGGACCTGATGAAGATTGGGAACCTGGGCCTGATGAAGATTGATACCTGGGCCCAATAAAGATTGAGAACCTGGACCTGGTAAAGATTGGGAACCTGGGCCTGATGAAGATTGAGAACCTGGACCTGATGAAGATTGAGAACCTGGACCTGATGAAGATTGAGAACCTGGACCTGATGAAGATTGAGACCTGGACCTGATGAAGATTGGGAACCTGGACCTGGTAAAGATTGGGAACCTGGGCCTGATAAAGATTGAGACCTGATGAAGATTGAGACCTTGGCCTGATGAAGATTGAGACCTGGGCCTGATGAAGATTGAGACCTTGGCCTGATGAAGATTGAGACCTGATGAAGATTGAGACCTTGGCCTGATGAAGATTGAGACCTTGGCCTGATGAAGATTGAGACCTGATGAAGATTGAGACCTTGGCCTGATGAAGATTGAGACCTGGGCCTGATGAAGATTGCGAACCTGGACCTGATGAAGATTGCGAACCTGGACCTGATGAAGACTGATACCTGGGCCCAATAAAGATTGAGAACCTGGACCTGGTAAAGATTGAGAACCTGGACCTGATAAAGACTGAGAACATGGGCCTGATGAAGATTGAGACCTGGACCTGATGAAGATTGAGACCTGATAAAGATTGAGAACCTGGACCTGATAAAGACTGAGACCTGATAAAGACTGAGAACCTGGGCCTGATGAAGATTGGGAACCTGGACCTGATGAAGATTGAGAACCTGGACCTGATAAAGATTGAGACCTGGGCCCAATAAAGATTGAGAACCTGGACCTGGTAAAGATTGGGAACCTGGGCTTGATGAAGATTGAGACCTGGAACTGATAAAGATTGAGAACCTGGACCTGGTAAAGATTGGGAACCTGGACCTGATGAAGACTGATAACTGGGCCCAATAAAGATTGGGAACCTGGGCCTGATAAAGATTGAGACCTGATGAAGATTGAGGCCTGGACCTGGTAAAGATTGGGAACCTGGACCTGGTAAAGATTGGGAACCTGGGCCTGGTAAAGATTGGGAACCTCGGCCTGATAAAGACTGAGAACCTGGGCCTGATGAAGATTGAGACCTGGACCTGATGAAGATTGAGACCTGGACCTGATGAAGATTGGTCCAGGTTCTGAAAGCGTCTGCGACGGTCACTTTTCCCAAAGTTTAATCTATTTATCTACACATATCCTTCGAAGCCAGGGGAAAGGATGCATTACCCAATACTGTGAACTCGATCAAGAAGCTTCTACTGTATCAGAGAGATACAGCGCTCGATCCTCGCATTTCAGCAGCAACGCTCCTTCTGCGGCTCAGCCTTAGAGATAGAGTTAGGAGATGAGTTTCCTCTGTAGGACTCAGCCTTAGAGATAGAGTAGGAGATGAGTTTCCTCTGTAGGGCTCAGCCTTAGAGATAGAGTAAGGAGATGAGTTTCCTCTGTAGGGCTCAGCCTTAAGGTGCGTTCACACCAAAATAGTTGCGAATTTTCGCAATGCTTTTTCGCCTGACTTTACTATTTCCGCTAGCTGGAGTAGCGCTGCTCCACCGATCCCGTCTGCAACCTCCAAATGAACAAAGTCCACAACAAAGCGGGAAAAAAGCAAATACTGTAAATCTTTATTTTGGGCAGCAATATTTGAATAGAAAAGCTTTTTCTAGCCACGTCACAGATGAGTCTCACCGTTCAGACGGCCTGCTTCACTGGTTACCTCATTCATTTGTCATGAGTACATCCACTTCCTGCTTTCCACTCAGACGCGTGTACAGCAGAATATTAAGGACACATATACATCTCCACAAGCTGCTTCTGCCTCTAAGCAGGTAAAGAGCGCCACAGAGCATTTGTTTTTATTACGTTTTGGAAGTCTTGTCAGCGGCGTGGCGATCTAGGTGTAACCATGACTACAGTGGTCAAAATTAAACTTAAAAACCCAAACAATAAAAAGCACTGTTAAATATCTAATGAGAAACATCACTAATGGCATCTCTTTTACTGAAAACATGAACAAAAAAAAACAATATTTACAGAGAATTCAGTCAGCACAGCATAAAAGAACGCTACCTAATGGAGGATTGCTACGTATGACTCACCTAGCTGCACAGGCGCAAAAATACTTTTTAAGAGTTCACAATTGCAGTTTGTAAATGCTCATGCAGTCAACAGCGCTCAGCTGTTTGTCACAGTATGAACTTCATTGTCATATTACCTGCAAGTTAAAGCTTAAATAGGTTCAAAACAAATTCACATGAAGAGGTGGTAAATTAACAACCAGCTCATAGTCGGGACTACGATGCGGAAGGTTTCAACGGCATCAAAATGCAGGAAATAAGTGGCGTGGCTGGTCAGGGTTTAGCGTGACGGCCATGCGGCTAGTCAGGATTTAGCATGACGCCATGTGGCTAGTCAGGATTTAGCATGACGCCATGTGGCTAGTCAGGATTTAGCATGACGCCATGTGGCTAGTCAGGGTTTAGCATGACGCCATGTGGCTAGTCAGGGTTTAGCATGACGCCATGTGGCTAGTCAGGGTTTAGCATGACGCCATGCGGCTAGTCAGGATTTAGCGTGACGCCATGTGGCTAGTCAGGGTTTAGCGTGACGGCCATGTGGCTAGTCAGGATTTAGCATGACGCCATGTGGCTAGTCAGGATTTAGCATGACGCCATGTGGCTAGTCAGGATTTAGCATGACGCCATGTGGCTAGTCAGGGTTTAGCGTGACGGCCATGTGGCTAGTCAGGATTTAGCATGACGCCATGTGGCTAGTCAGGATTTAGCATGACGCCATGTGGCTAGTCAGGGTTTAGCATGACGCCATGTGGCTGGTCAGGGTTTAGCGTGACGCCATGTGGCTAGTCAGGGTTTAGCGTGACGCCATGTGGCTAGTCAGGGTTTAGCATGACGCCATGTGGCTGGTCAGGGTTTAGCATGACGCCATGTGGCTGGTCAGGGTTTAGCATTACGCCATGTGGCTGGTCAGGGTTTAGCATGACGCCATGTGGATGGGCAGGGTTTAGCGTGACGCCATGTGGATGGGTTTAGCGTGACGCCATGTGGCTGGTCAGGGTTTAGCGTGATGCCATGTGGATGGGTTTAGCATGACGCCATGCGGCTAGTCAGGATTTAGCATGACGCCATGTGGCTAGTCAGGGTTTAGCGTGACGGCCATGTGGCTAGTCAGGATTTAGCATGACGCCATGTGGCTAGTCAGGATTTAGCATGACGCCATGTGGCTAGTCAGGGTTTAGCGTGACGGCCATGTGGCTAGTCAGGGTTTAGCGTGACGCCATGTGGCTAGTCAGGATTTAGCATGACGCCATGTGGCTAGTCAGGGTTTAGCATGACGCCATGTGGCTGGTCAGGGTTTAGCGTGACGCCATGTGGCTGGTCAGGGTTTAGCGTGACGCCATGTGGCTAGTCAGGGTTTAGCATGACGCCATGTGGCTAGTCAGGGTTTAGCATGACGCCATGTGGCTGGTCAGGGTTTAGCGTGATGCCATGTGGATGGGTTTAGCATGACGCCATGTGGATGGGTTTAGCGTGACGCCATGTGGCTGGCCAGGGTTTAGCATGACGCCATGTGGCTGGTCAGGGTTTAGCATGACGCCATGTGGATGGGCAGGGTTTAGCATGACGCCATGTGGCTGGTCAGGGTTTAGCATGACGCCATGTGGCTGGTCAGGGTTTAGCATGACGCCATGTGGCTGGTCAGGGTTTAGCGTGACGCCATGTGGATGGGTTTAGCGTGACGCCATGTGGATGGGTTTAGCGTGACGCCATGTGGCTGGTCAGGGTTTAGCGTGATGCCATGTGGATGGGTTTAGCGTGACGCCATGTGGATGGGTTTAGCGTGACGCCATGTGGCTGGCCAGGGTTTAGCGTGACGCCATGTGGCTGGTCAGGGTTTAGCGTGACGCCATGTGGATGGCGCTTTTTCACAACAGATCAACACTACTGTTGGAGTAAACTAAAACTAAGACCTCACTTTGCTTCCTTGACGTTGCCATCGCGCTCATATCTACGCACAGTTCTGCAAAGTGAGTGGACCTGAGGTAGCAAAACCAAATCTAATACACGTTGGGATTGATACATAAAAAATAATAATAAGCCTCTTCATCTTAGTTCATTTTTCTTAAAACCTCCCAAATCAATTAACACTCTCAAGTCAAAACTAGATGCAACAACATTTTTAAGACAAAACTTATCCTGAGTCCTGAGTTCCACTGTGGAAGTTTATCATACTAAAGATAGGTAGCATTGATCAACCCTTCACAATATACACATGCAGTATGATTATAGTAGGAAGGCGTACTTACAAAAGTATTCATAATAAAAGCTGATATTGTAACATTTTGGGAGCAAAAAGTCAAAGTTACCAAAATGATGCAAATGGTGAGATATTCTTGAAGTATAAAACAAATGCGTATACACAAATATACATCCTAACAAGGCGGTCGTAGCAGAGGCCTTTTTTTTTTTTTTATTCCTCCCCAGATTTTAAAAACTATTCAAGCCTATATTTTCTATAAAAAAAAATAAAAATTAAAAAAGGCAATTCTTCAAATAGTCCACGATACCACTCGTTGACGTTTTCTCTTGCATCAAAAAAAAAATACTAGCTCCTTCAGTGCAGAATCAAGATTTGAAAAATTCTTGGATTAAAAAGAAAGACTTTAAAAAGTCAAATCATTCAAATTAAAGTTTTTTTTTGGTGAGCCTTAATATCCGTACTATTGGTAGAGTCCAGCGCCGGCTGCTCAGTAGAGGCCCGGGATGACGCGGTACTGGACCGTCCTGCAGAACTCGTCCCAGACTCCTCAGTAGAGGCCCGGGATGATGCGGTACTGGACCGTCCTGCAGAACTCGTCCCAGACTCCTCAGTAGAGGCCCGGGATGATGCGGTACTGGACCGTCCTGCAGTACTCGTCCCAGGCAGAGCCGTACTTCCTCCTGCAGGCGCTCATGTCGCGGGCGTCTCGGTGCACCAGCAGGATGATGAAGTAGATCATGTAGTACCACGGCAGCAGGTGGCTGAAGCCTGAGAGTTAAAAACACTTTCAAGTTAACTGTTCATAGCATTATTATCCTGCTGCAAATGTCATGTTTTATTTACCACAGCCAAACTACAACGATCCAGAACTAAAACCAGGTTTAGTGCGGAGCTAAGCTCAAGTTATCACGTTCACTTTAAGAAAATCCATGAAATTAACTGGTAGCTGTTGGTGGATTTTATTTGTATTTATATGAATAATAAACTATCTTCAGCCCAGAGACAGTGAACTAGCTAGACCAGAGGTGGGCAAACTACGGCCCGCGGGCCGGATACGGCCCGCCGAGTATTAATATACGGCCCGCCGAGTATTATAATTATTATAACATTAAAAAAATATATTAAAAAAAAGTTATAAAAAAAATATATTAAAAAAAAGTTTTTTATTTTAAATAATTATAAGTTCTAGTAAAGACCGCTGTAGCGCTTCTCCGTTCCCAAGTTCAGTTTCCCGAAGCACGATGACCACAACAGACCAGCGTTGATGTTTCTTCATGCTTATTTATTGCACAGCGCTCTTTTAGGCTTTTCGTGTGTGCAGCGGCTGTCATTCAGACGCTGTTGTGGGACTACGGATAATATTATGAACCCAGACACCACGGAGTTTGATGTTCCGACGTATGTGGAGTTTACACAACAAGTATAAAGCAGAACTGGTGGTTATTTCCAAGGTGGATGGCAGAATCGGTATCCGTTTTACGGAGATAAGACCGGCGCAGTTCCTGGAGGAGTCGGAGAAATTCACCGAGCTGTGTGCGGCTACGGATAATATTATGAACCCAAACACAAGGGTGTTTCATGTTCCGACATGTTTGGGACTTCCACAACAAGTATAAAGCAAAACTAGTGGTTATTTATTCCATAACCGATACCGGAAAAGACAGCTCTTTTTCACGGAGAGACCCGACGGCGATAAGCCACGCCCCCTTTGTCAAACACTCTCCATCCATCTGATACTGGCCCGGCCCGTCTGTCAAATTTTTTAATTCAATGTGGCCCCTGAGCCAAAAAGTTTGCCCACCCCTGAGCTAGACGGTATAAAACATGTCCGTCGGCTCTGGGTCCTCACTGCTCGCCTCACGCTTGGTCATCAAGCTGCATCTGGAACTCACCGTGATAATTGGGATGCTAATTTTGTCTTTTATTTTGTTAAACAGTAGGTGCATTAACGTCTGCACTTTAGTGTCCTAGTACAACGAGCTACACTAACAAGCGCAGAAGCTAATAACTGCTGGAATCTCACATTAAATACAGTCTAGTTTCCGGTAACCACTCGAGTGACTGGTTTCATTTCCTTTAGTGCAACGTGAACTCACCGCAGGGCAGGGACCAGGCCAGGGCCATGAACAGGTCTCCCAGGTAGTTAGGGTGGCGGACCACGCCCCACCAGCCAGAGACCAGCAGACTCTTTCCTGTTGCTGTGGGGATCGTCTGCAGGTCTGCAGAGAGCAGAGAACAGACACAGGTTACCGCATATTGAAGCGAGCATCAGGAATTTTTCTAAGCGGAAGGTGCATACATTAGACATGAGACGTTAGACGAGACAAACAACAATCAACGACAACAACAGTGCAGTGGGTATTAAATTAAGTATAAGATAAAGTGCTCAGACAAGCAGATAACGTTAATGTAAGTGTATGTTAAAGAGACATGTGTGTTTAAGTTAAAAGAGTGTATGTTAAAGAGACATGAGTGTTTAAGTTAAAAGAGTGTATGTTAAAGAGACACGAGTGTTTAAGTTAAAAGAGTGTATGTTAAAGAGACATGAGTGTTTAAGTTAAAAGAGTGTATGTTAAAGAGACACGAGTGTTTAAGTTAAAAGAGTGTATGTTAAAGAGACATGTGTGTTTAAGTTAAAAGAGTGTATGTTAAAGAGACATGTGTGTTTAAGTTAAAAGAGTGTATGTTAAAGAGACACGAGTGTTTAAGTTAAAAGAGTGTATGTTAAAGAGACATGAGTGTTTAAGTTAAAAGAGTGTATGTTAAAGAGACATGTGTGTTTAAGTTAAAAGA